>CM061148.1:3471488-3793988 GCA_030710495.1 Labroides dimidiatus
TCACCTAATGTTGATAATGTTGTCGCTAGGGTTTAATATTTTTCTCGAAAGTTAGAGGGATCCCGGGAATCCTGAGAAATTGCGTGTTGTTGGGTTTTTTTTGTTTTTGTTTTTTTTGCAGCTAAGCCAATTTGCCAATTTGTTCCTCAACCCCAAGATGACATTTTTTGCATGTTATATTTATCATTATTAGGGCGCAGGAACACAGTTTTTGTCCATCAGCACAGGCTATGAATGATGAAAGAGAGCTCCATGCGTGTCGGGTATCAGGAGTCACATCTGACAACGCTAATTGTGAAAAGCCAAACACATCGTCTGTAACTGATCTTCTGAAAAGCTTTACGCAGCAAAAATGAAACTAATAAACTAATGAAACTCATAGTTGACAGAACTCCTTAACGAAATACGATGAAGTAAACCATTTAATGATTACCTAAACCATTATGTAAAATGCATTCCTCTGTGGCTGTTGAGATTTAGGCTGCAAACAGGAACAATAAACTATTATAATTAGTGGTTAATGAAATATTCCATTTTTAGAGCAGGGCAGGCGTATTTCTTTAACACCTAACCTAGAGGTTACACTAAACAAAAGAAAACGGCACACAACTACGGAGCCCCTCTGGTGACATTGGAGGAAAAAATTATATATGTATAATGGTTTTTTTTATTTTTTTTTTTATAACGTGTGGCCACAAGATAATTAATGCGTGGCCACGACATAGTTAATGCGTGGCCACGAGATAACTCACCTTCAGTATCGCGGGATCTGTCAGTTTTTGGACAAGTTTGAATTCATTTCATTTTATTTTAATCTGGGAATAAGTTACAGTGACATTCTGCAGTCACTTGTGATTCGGCATGGAGTAATTCTTCGTAAAAGACACTTAATTCGGCTGCTCAAAATACATGGGCTTAAACGCAGGGAATATGCTGGTGTCGGGGAAGTCACAGATTTCATCATTCATGTCATTTTTTAGTTTTTTGATGATTTCCTCTTGAATTCCATGGTATGAATTCCAGGAAGATATTTTTCCTCTCTTTCCATTTCATATGTAGTCTTTAGAAACATCAAAATTGAACAATTTACAGATACGACAGAAAAAATGTTCTTAAGTAATTAAAAAATCGTATGAAATTTAACAAACGTGACAGAATCACATCTGTTTCACACATAAGATATCAATATGAAAATCCAAGTGTTACTTTACTTCGTCTGAGCCCCTGGCACATTATTCCATCTGTACTGTGTACTGTCCCTGTGCACATGAGCCAATGCAGGTTTCCATCTAATGCTCGTAAGGGACTAATCAAGTTTACATGTACAGAGGGTCACCGAGGCCGTAGATGTGTCAGATATACTGTACCATGACAGATCCCGCTATATGGAAGGTGAATTATGTCGTGGCCAAGCATTATTTATAATAATAATTATAATATATATAGATTTTTTTTTCTCCTAAAGGTGAATTATTTCGTGGCCACGCATTTATTATCTCGTGGCCACGCGTTATTAAAAAAAAAACTTTTTTAATACATATAAAAAAAAAATTCTCCAATGTCACCAGAGGGGCTCTGTACATAACTGCGCATCGCGCTGCAACAGAAAAATACACCCTGGTGGCAATTTTAGCTTCATAAAAATTGTTAAAGTAGACCATTTAATGATTCAGATTACAGCTCTATTATATAAACTAATGAAATCTGCTGCAGTAACCCGTTCAAGGATTCCCTCAACCATTACTTTAAACAAAAGTCTATTCTGTGGCTGTTGAGATTTCGGCTGCGAACGGAAATAATTAACAATTGGAATTTGTATTTAACAAACTGCAACTGACAGGGCTGCAGCTGCCAGTGGCCACTGCTGTGTAAGCGAGTCTCTGTGTTACCGTAACTACAGTGAAGCACCTCAGCCTACATTAACGTTACCGTAACACCATAATAGAGGCGCGATTTCTTTTTTTTTTTCTTTTTGCCCTTTTCCCGACACATCTTTTCCCAGGAATCGAGAAACTGTTTTTATCAGATTTCCCGAGACACCCGTGTCCCGGATTAAACCCTAGTTGTCACCCAGTCAATATCAGCCATTTCTGATATAGAATTTCAAAATAAAAGCCATTTTGCCTGATATTAGATTAATATAAAAGGGCTAAAACCAATAATCAATCAATGATCCCACTTCAGGCTGAAAGCGGACCACCTCAGGCAGAGGCGTCACTAGATTTTAAGGACGGGGGGGCTTAGCCCCCAGGAGATGCAGAGGATGTGAGCAAACGTAGCGCATGAGCACAAAACTTCACAAACAGCTAACAAAGACTGACAAATTATTCATTACACACACACACACAAATATATATATATATATATATATATATATATATATATATATATATATATATATATATATATATATATACATATATATACACATATATATACACATATATATACACATATATATACACATATATATTCATATGAAAAATATTTCTTTTTAGTGTGTGAGTTAGCTGGTTAGAGGAGTGTTCGTAACTCAATGGGGTGTCGGTTAGGACAGAGGAGCACAGTCAGGAATCCACTTTTTAAGGGTTTATTCACACCAAGTTTGAGCTGTTTTTTTCTCATATAACAGTCAAAACATGGATGTAGGAGAGGATTGTGGCAGCCATGCAGTCCATTCTTATCAGAGTCTTGAGAACAAAAGGAGACTGCAGGTGAGGAGGTCGGCTTTATAGCCTTCTGGTTCCACCCACCAGGAAATGGGAACATGTGGGTGGAGTGGTACTTTTCCTCTCATGGTAGATAGAGGGACAGATGTGTAAGGAGATTTTCTACAGCCGCCCCTCAATTGTGTACAACACAATTGATTTCCAAGAAAATCTTCAGGGGTTTTGGTGAGGTTCCATGTCATCCTTGATCTCTGAGAGCATAATCAACCGAGAGACCGGTCGCACATAAGGTCTTCCTTTTATCAGGATCTCTGCCACTCTGACTCTTTCATCCGAACTTGTAAAAACTTTCTGTACTTTTCCAATTGGCCATGATGCACGGGGGAGATTGGGGTCAACAACCATAACTGTGGCATTTATGGTGAGGTTTGGATTTTCTACTGTCCATTTTTGTCTTGACTGAAGAGTTGGTCGATAATGTTTGATGAAACTTGCCCAGAATTGGTCTGCAAGCACTTGACTATGACGCCATTTCCTTGTTCCCAGCAAGTCAGAACGGGCATAGAGGACTTGGGGAAGAGCTGCCTCCAGCCGCCCCATAAGCAGCAGATTGGGAGTCACTGGATCTGGGTTGGTTGTGTGAGATGATACATATTCAGGGGGTTTTGAGTTTAAGATCTTACAGTCGAGGCATGAGTGTTGGTATTTTCTGACGGCCTGTCTCCCACGTAGGATCCAATAGTTCCTGTGGAGTCTTGAGAACACTCTCTCAGGACCCGGATGGAACAGCTTGTGGTCAGAGTTTTTGATGAGAAGCTGGGTGATATGGCTTTCTGGACCCAGGACTACTGGGTGGATATTGTTGTAATCCAGATTGTTACTGTTTCGCAGCCGTCCACCAACGCGGATATGGTTTATGGTACAGTCAAACTCCGGGGCCAGACAGTTGAGCCGACTTTGAGGGGAAACAGATTTCCCTGCTTGCAATGAAACATACTCATCTGGGAAACTCTCCTGCTGTGCATACTGAAGGAGGACATTCTCTACATGAGATCTCTCAGGAGGTTGGGAACCTGGGTCCGAAGATGAGATGAGATGTTGAGAGGTGGCGCTAACTAACTTCTCCCAGCTCTGGTAGTCCTGAATGTTTGAGGGAACGTTGCTAGGCATTGCATGAGTTATTCCACAGAAATCTGACTTTCGAAACTCTGTTCCTGCAGTGGTAGAAGACAGTGGTGGGAATGAGGGCCGCTGATCAGGAGTTGGATGCAGGAAAGGAGGTCCTTGATTCCATCTGTGTGGTGAGGAGAGTTCTTTAACACTAGCAAGACTGGAGTTTTTGGGTACTCCTTTAAGAACTGAAGAGGGGTCATTTGATCCCCTGCCCTGGAATGCGGTGGCTGAGCAGTCCCTGTTGTTATTCTAGTGTGCCACTAATTGCAGGCAGCCACATGCTGGGAGTACAATGCAAGGTGTGAAATCGAAATGAGGCCTTGGTCTTCTTGTGATGTGACTCTGAGGCTGAGCTGATTCTGAATCTGATCAATTTGAATGACATCAAATTAGTGTATACCAGTGGCGGTTTGTCAATAGGGGGTGCTGGGGCGCCGCCCCCACCTCAATTCATCAGAGAAAGTCTACTAAAACGCAACATAGTTAGGGGCTCGGGCTTCACATGAGCCACTATTGTTCTTCCGTTCGTTTCTTTTTTTTTTTTTTTTCTTCATCTTCCGGACAAAATTTTGGACCGCTTCTCCTCCCAGAGCTATGAGAAAACCCCAACAAATTATATATCAAAACGTGCGGCTCGGTCCAGAATGGTGTGCTATGACTTTTCTAAGAATTTCGGCAATTTTTGGCCGAAAAAAACCCGAAAAACCAACGAAAAAGTCCCATAGACAATGAATGGGGAGGCTCTCCGAGAACACCCAAAAAACACACTTTATCACACTGCTCCTGCCTTGCCATACTTTTAGCTAGAGACGTCATTCTTGCTTCAAAACGTTGACACATCTGTCCACAGCTTAAGTTTCAAGGGGCATTCTGCTGTCTTCAATAGTTTTTGAGAAAACAAAGGTAAAGCAACACAAAGTTTTGAGTTTTTTCACTAAAACTCAGCTCTCAGAGTGCGTGACATCATCAGTCAGTCAGAACAGGATGACGGAAGATGGAAACCATTTAGCTCTTCATGAATGATGACTCAGGAGATTCTGGGGCATTCTGGGAGAGCCTGGCTATATTATCAAAACAAGTACACACACACACACACACACACACAGAGAGTCAGGATTCCTTTTGAATGAAATAACTCATTTCAAACAATGTATTATCAATGAAAGCTTAAACACAGAGGTTTAATAGTCCTTGAAAGGGCATGTAAAGCAAGCAAACATGTATGTGTGTGTGACTGTATTGATGATGTTTAAAGTACCTCAGTTCACACAAAACACCCTCACATTTAAGCGCGTAATGCTCATGTCTGTGTGTGTGTGTGTGTGTGTGTGTGTGTTTGTGTGTGTGTTTCTGTGTGTCTTTGTGTATGTTTGTGTGTGTGTGTCTGTGTGCGTTTGTGTGTGTGTGTGTGTGTGTGTGTGGGTGAGTGTGTGTGTGTGTGTGTTTGTTTGTGTGTGTGTGTATGAGTGTGTGTGTGTATGAGTGTGTGTAGGTGTGTTTGTTTTTCGTTAAACAAAGTTTTATCATTGAAGGCCACTCACAGAAGGCTTGTTGTCTTTGAAAAGGAAAGCAACGTGCGCCTATGTGTAAGTGTGTGCGCATTTATGATTGTGTTTAAGGGACCTCATTTCACACAAAACACCCCCCACATTTAAGCACGTGTAGAGTGCATGACTCTTTGTGTGTGTGTCTGTGTATTTCTGTTAATCAATGTTTCATCATTAAAATCAACTCACAGAGGGGATCTTCATTTGAAACACATTACAAAGTATATCAAGAGTACGTATGCCAGCCGGCATGCCGCCCGAGCCCCTCTCACGATTTCCGTGGAAATTGTCTAGTATTCACTTCTTCTTCTTTTTCTTCCGTACGTTTTTTGGCACCCATCTCCTTCGACAATTTTTCACCGATTTTCACCGCTCAACTTTTAAACTATTTAGCTACTTTAGGACATGTGTGCTATGACTTTTCTCATCTCTAACTCTTAAAATTTTTGAATTATTTCACTTTTTGTCAAAAAAAATTCCCATTTGAAATGACTGGGGAACTTTGACTTTTGCTCCTAAAACTCCTTCAACTTTGAGCTCCTCAAACTTCATCATACTTCCACTTACAGACTCCATTCTTGCTTTAAAATCTTCACTTATCTTTTCACTTTTCACTCGTCTTTCAACTTTTTAACTATCTTTCACTGTTTTTGAGATTTCACTCCTTAGGCAACACAAACTTTTGAGATTTTTCACCAGAAATTTAGCTCTCAGAGTGCATGACATCATCAGTCAGAGTGGAGCAGCAGCTGATGACACATAAGAAATTTCACAAACAAATTGCATCAAAATGTTCCCTGACTCCTCCTGCTTCTAATAAAAATGCTATAATAAAAATTGTATCCTTTGGCCAGTAAGTGGCCAAATCCTGGAGAAAACCTGATTTTCCTGCCATTGAAGCCCTATCATTCTCTGATCCGAAAGCTCCTCCTTTGTAACCACTTTTTAAAACAAAGTTTTAAATACTTTTTACTGGCCCTACTTATAAAAATTTGACATTGGCAGATTCCTCAGACCCTCTGAATTCTCATGGTGTGCTCATTTCTCTGATAGCTATAACGGTTTGGCTACAGCAAGCGTTTGTTCGGACCATTTCTCACCCCAAAATCCAGCCTGAGAGCAGCTGTCACAAAGAAGTGACAGTTAAACTCAGCAGCTGTCCTTTGAAGTCCCATCACCATGGAAACCATGCAGCTGCTCATGAATGATGACTCATAAGGACATTCTGGGGCATTCGGGGAGAGCCTGGCTATATTATCAAAACAAGCACACACTCACACACACACACAGAGTCAGGATTCGTTTTGAATCAAATAACTCAATTTAAACCATGTATTTTTAATGAAAGCTTACACACAAAGGTTTTCTTATCCTTGAAAGGGCATGTAAAGGGTTCAAACATGTATGTGTGTGTGTGTGTTGATGATGTTAAAGGTACCTCAGTTCACACAAAACCCCTCACATTTAAGTGCACGTAATGCTCATGTCTGTGTGTGTGTGTGTGTGTGTGTGTGTGTGTGTGTATGTTTGTGTGAGTGTCTGTGTTACGTTTCAGCAGGCGCGTAACGTGAACGACAGGGGTCACGAGCAAGGAAACTAACAAAAAAAAAAGTATCTGACCCTTCTTACAAGTAAAATAGAAACAAAAATGAGGCCTCTGGGTTCTAAAAGGTGGAGTGGAGATACCTCTCCACAGCCACCAACTGATTCTACTAAAAGAGTAGACAAACTGAAAAGCAAAAGACCTCAAACTAAGGTGGAGTTGCTTGATGGGGGGATGGGGACAAACTAAAAGAACAAAACTCTCCACAGAGATCAACTCTCATAAATTCCAATAAGCACCCTTTTCCCTCAATGCATACATGCACACACACTCAAAAGCCACTCATTCAAACAAAAAGAAACCAACTAATGGTGTTAGCTCTTTGGTGTCACACACCTAACTGTGAGAAAGAGCCTCCTTTTAAAGACTACCCAGGCTGATTAGCAGCAGCTGGGTGCAATGAGGCCAGGTGAACTGAGTGAGAGCTTGTTAGGAGTTTCTGGAGCTCACAGAGTACCTTCAATCTGTAACAGTCTGTGTGCGTTTGTGTGTGTGTGTGTGTGTGTTTGGGTGAGTATGTGCGTGTGTGTGTGTGTGTGTGTGTGTGTGTGTGTGTGTGTGTGTGTTTGGGTGTGTGTGTGTGTGTGTGTGTGTGTGTGTGTGTGTGTGTGTACTTCTTTACTTCACATGACTTTATGCTATTTACACATAACTCATAGATTTTGCTGTTATTTACATTTTTTTCAACATTTTGTTTAAACAGTCTAAAGACTTCTTCAGTTCTTCTTTGCTCCTTCTTTTCATACAACTTTCTCATTTCTTAATTGTTCTCACTCCTTCTTCTTTACTTCCTTTACTTCTTTTTCTTCATCACCCCTGCCCCCTCACTCCTTTCCTCATCACTCTGGCTTCACTTTCTTCCTCACTGCTTCTTCACTCTTTTTTCCCCACTGTTTCTTTCTCACTTCTTTTACACTCCATCTTCCTCTTTACTTTTTTACTCACTTTTTCTTTTTCAATCCTTCTACCTCACTTCCTGGTCTTCTTCACTACTACTGATTCACTCTTTCTTCTTCACTTTTTTTTTACATTTCCATGGTATGCTTTTTCTTACACCTTTCAGCAATTTTATTTCACATTTTTCCACATTTTCAGCTTTTTTTCACGATTTCAAGTCTTCAGCGTCAGCATTTCAACGCATTTTCTGCAAGGAATGCAGCTTCTTTAGTTTATGTTTTACTATTGTATGTTCAGTGCTTAATTTGTGCCGGAGCTAGCCGGAGCGCGCTCCGGAACCTATTTGATCCGCTCCAGCACCTCTTTGATCTGCTCCGTCACCTTTCCTGTCAATAAATAAACTGTGTTTTTAGCTGTGTTTTCTCTGCGCTTTAATCCTCTCTGAAGTGACGCCTGTTGGCTTATTTCTTATGCATTTTACTCAGAAATTAGGTAAAACGGGGGGGAAAAGTGATTCATGCCGTCACATGTCACAACGCAATGCGCATTGCGAAGCAGTGCTTAATTTGTCCCCAATCAGGTGCCGGGTCCCCCTTCGAAATTGTGTGCCGAAATAAACCTTTTTTCTCGGGTTTTAACGCGTTTTTATCTTCTTTTTCACCTTAATTTCTGCACTTACCCAGTATAACATTTGCAGCAACATTTGGCACACCATGTGCCCATCAGAACACTTGGAATCAATTTGGAATGAGCAATTTAAATAACTGACATATTGCAAATAAACACATTTTATTGCTAATGGGATTTTTTGTGTGTCACTGTCATGTAAGCACCACGCCAGGAAAAAAATAAATACAATAAATTTAACAAAAGCCTGAGAATCAAAAAATCAAGAAAGAATTAGAAATAAGGTCGGTATTTGGAAGGATAAATGACCAAACATCACTAGAATGATGTGTTGTGCACTCTGCACAGTAATAATGTATCCAACCAAACTTGACAGGCAGCAGACACAGTCTGATTAAATTTCCTGTCTATTTGCCACGTTGTTGTGAGCTTTGCCCACAAATAACTTTATGCTTGTGAACCGATTGTCTTCCCTTGTGAACTGTAGTCACCAGTGGTGACTACAGTTTCTCGTGAACTGACGTCACTGCTCCCTCATCCTTATCTGTGCTTACAGTGTGGCTAAAATGACATCCTACGCGCTCTCTCTCTCTCTTCACACTCACACACACTCACTCACTCACACACACACACACACACACACACACACACACACACACACACACAGAGAGAGAGAGAGAGAGAGAGAGAGAGAGAGAGAGAGAGAGAGAGAGAGAGAGAAAGACTTATTTGAAAGCACATTGTTATAATAACTGCAACACCACACGAACGTTAGCTTAATGTTAGCTGGATAGTAAGCTGTAGTTGAGACACGAAGGTTGCCAACGGTCATTTCCATACCTGGAAAAAGCTCTAAGGCAGAAAAAGACCTCCAAGAGTGCAAGTAATATTAAGTCTTGTCTTACTGTCGGTTTTAGGATCCAAAATTCACTTTCTTCGGTTGGATTATTGTGAAAACCCGTTCGTTAATGTTCACTCATCGTGAATCTGTCTTCATTAAACCGTCCGCATTAATACTCAGGAACACCATCTTAAACTGAAGCTTCCTTTCCTCATTTGGTTCCTTTCACTGTGAAGTCGAGCGTATTTCCATCAAGTCAGAAATGCTGTTGGACCGAAGGGGCTGGCTCCTCAGACCAACGCCCATCTACAGCAAATTTCCAAGAAGTATTTCGAAATTTATTACGCAGCTTACGTTTAAATAGGCTCATGTTTCATAGCATGGCATGGCTACTTGCCTGTGCACAGCCTCGTCACCAGACAGATTTCACTAGGGCACGTGCCCCAGTAGAAATTTCACCAGTTAAAAAAAAAAAAAAAAAAAAAAATCACCTCAGAGTTTTAAGTCTACATAGCACAGCGCACATACTACTTAGTATAGTAATTTATTTCTATGGTATTCATTCCACATAAACAATGCGCACATGGCTAATTAATATGGTAATTTATTCACGTGTAGCGACTTCAGCTGATAATACTTCTGCGTCAACTCGAAGTCAAGAGAGCGAGAGAGCAAGAGAGCGAGAGAGAGTGAGAGAGAGAGAGAGAGAGAGAGCGAGAGTGAGTGAGAGAGAGAGAGAGAGAGAGAGAGAGAGAGAGAGAGAGAGAGAGAGAGAGAGGCAGGCGACGAGAATCACTGCGTGAGGTAGGCATGTTAGCCGACAACAACTTGCTAAATATACTATTTTGATTTGACTGTAACTGTAACTCCTGGATGGATATCAGAAAGTTTTTCACCCGCAGCAGGGACAAAGCAGCAAGGAATGAGAGAAGTAAGTGAAGTCCTAGCTTGCTAGGCAACATAGGTATGTCTTAAGTTAATGCTAAGTTAGCTAACGTTATTCCTTGTGTAGCAGGATGATGTGTCTCATCCATGCTTATTAGAGCTGTTGGCCTGCTTACCTTGAGCCCTTGCCAGCTAATGACCTCACGGGGGCACTCTATATAAAGGAGCAGCGGCAGCCTAACCCTCCTCTTTCCCTGCCTCTGGCACTTCCTCTCCCTGCCGGATCGCCCTGCTGCCCATTCCATGCTGTTACCGGTGCAGATAGGTTAGCAGTGGCTGCTAATAACGCTATATGGTTGATCTTCGTGCTGATTTGCCCGTTATTGGCGTGTTCTTTCTCTAGAGTTGCAATAACCAGTTGTGTGGGTCTTACGAACCGCGGCAGTTATCCGCACGTTGATTGCAGGCTCGTCTCGTCCCTCTCACTCTCTGTGGTTTTCCATGTGGCCTGATTGGTATGTATAAGTTCTGATAGGCCTATACCTTTTATTCTCTGCTCCTCCAAAATTAACTAAAGTTAATTCTGTTTGTGACAGGGGCTGTGTGTCGGGGAGCTCCAGCGGTGATAAAATTAATGTAAGGAAAACGCGGCTATGACGTTGCTTGATGCTGCTCTGCCTTGGCCTCTGCCTGTGCGCTTCTTCTTTGAGCCTGTGACGGCCCCTGCTCATATGTGTATGTCTTTTGACTGAAGGAGTGTTCAATCTGTTCCCTTCAAGGTGCTGGGATTGGCTATGCGCGTAATCATGCGGATGTGGGGTACCTGGGCCCGCTGCTCCACTCCCGCTACATAAGCTGGCTGCCAGTGACTTGTGGTCTCTCTGTTCCTGCTCCTGTCTCCTGTCGATCTACCCACACAATTCATTTAGCCATTTTTGTTAGCTCACTTTTCAACGCCTTGCACTACATCATTTTCACGCACCCACATGTACACCACTGATTTTACAGACAAACACACTCCAATTATTTCTTTATTTTGGGAAAAGTGCTCTCCCTCCGTCTTTTTGTCATGGCCATCTGAGCCGGGTTATGACAAGCCTGTTAACCAGGCTGCGGCTACCTAGCCGTTGCTAGCCTGGACTGTTTTGGCCTTCTAACTGTCTTGTTGCGGCTTTAAAGCCTCTCGTGCTCCGTCCGCCTTGCTGCTTGTGCTTTGCTGCTCTGACTGCTGAATCTGTTGCTCGGCTGTAAATGACTGTAAAGGACTGCATGACAGACTGGACCGGGCCGTCAAATGAGTCTTCTGAGTGCTGATATTCGTTCAGCCTCTCTTTTATAATCTTAATGTGTGGTTGTTAATTGTGGGGTTAACTTCTGTTAATTTGATTATTTGACTATTTTCTTTTGCCTGATTTTTGGGTTATTTTCAGTTTCTTTTCTATCAATTCTGGCATTCACTTTCTTGGTTTCTTTGGTCGTTTTTCTGAGTTCATGGGTAAACTTATATTTGGTTGAATATTACTTTCCATGAATTATCTTGAATAGTTTCATCTTTCTTTACAGCTTTATTTATTTCTTTTTCCTTTAATTTAGTTATTTTTGTTTAATTCTGGTTTCAGAGTTACTTAAACATTTGATTTTTCATGTTAAGTATTGATGTTGGTATATTCTAATTTCTTTCCTTTAGGATCTGATAATTTGGCAGCATATGTCTGATTTGTTAGGTTTTTGTATGGCTGCCATCTCTATTGCTTAGTATAGTTTGTTTGCTTGTATTTTCTGTTGTTTATTTGGAGTGAATACCCACTAATCCCCTTTTTTTTTATCCTTTTCAGTTGCTGAGGGCCAACGGTGGTGGTTTCCTGGTGTCCTGGTGGTGGTGTTCCCCGTTTGTGTGCTGTGTACCCCACTGACTTTAGTTTCCACGGTGTGAGTGAAGCATGTGTGTCACAAGTGTTTGGGGTGTTTTCTTTCGTTCCTGGGATCCCTCCCCCACCTCCTTCCTCGAGCCAGCACCTTTGGTAAGCTCAGCACTGAAAGGGACATCCCCTTCCTGTGTGTGTGTGTGTGTGTGTGTGTGTGTGTGTGTGTGAGGTTTTATGATTTTTATGATTATTGTTTAAATATAGAAATTGGAACCACATCTCCTGCTATCTTTAAAGGTAGAGCGAACCTGGGTGCCTTTCTACATTTTTTATTGCAAACTATTTTAACTATTTATTGCAAATTTTTAAACCATTCAAGTTTATTTCACAGAAAAATAGCACAGTAGGCTTGTCTTGTTAATCAGTTTGTCTTTGACTAAAATAATCTTGTTTTGTTACCAGAAAAAATGGATACAGCTAAAGCATCTGGTTTTGTTGCCAGAAAAAAATATTAAAATTTCTGTATTTGTCACCAGAAATATAGTTAAAAATATCAGGTTTTGTTGCCCCGATTAGATTTTTTTCTTATATATTTCCATGTCTGTCCAGACAAAGTGGAACAACAGAGTGCTGGAAGAGGTGAGGGAAAGATGAAAGCTTATGAGCAAGAGCGGAGGTGAGTTGCCATCATGGTCGTGGAGAGTGAGGAACTTTCCAAGTTAAGCCACAGCCAAGTGATTGACCACTTTGCAAAAATGAAAACAAGACATCAGTTTACTTCCAAAAAAATGATTCCCTGAAGAGACACAACAGTTGGTAATTTATTCCTCCACTATGGAAATAAAAGAACCCAGAGATTTAGGGGTTCTTTATTTTATTTTTTACTTTTGTAAATGTTCAATTTGCAGATGTTTACTGAAATAAATATTTCAAAAAGATTCATTGCTCTTCCTTTTTGCTTTTTTCAGTAATGGTTTAGAAGTCTAGAGTAAAGTGCACAAGTAGGCCAAATGCATTACCGCAGTACATTTCAGGTGGTTTATCAAAGATCTAGACAACAACATAGTCTGATATGATTGAATATCTTAAAGATCTATTTGTTTTCTGATGATAAATAAGTGCTGAATATGTTTTTTTTCTCGTGCACTTTGTGCACTCTCATGAATTCTTTGTGCCCCAGTACAGTATCAGGTCTAGTGACGCCCCTGCACGCAGACACACACACACACACACACACACACACACACATATATATATATATATATATATATATATATATATATATATATATATATATATATATATATATATATATATATATATATATATATATATATATATATATATATTGTTGCCTTGAGACGCAGGAGAAGAGGTCCGTCAATCGGTGGGAAAGACGAGTGTTGGACGTAATATCTTCCTTAGAGGCCATCGCCATTACTCACCAGCAGAGGGCAGCGTTTACCAGCGAGAGCCGCAGATTTGCAACTCCAGAAGCCTGAATAGCAGAGCCCGTTTCATCCCGTTGCCCACGGAAGACGTCAGGTTTGACTGTGCTAACTCTGCAAATATATGGATGTTTAAGTAAGAAAACAACGACAAAAAAAGGGAAAATGAGGTTGTCATCTGTTAAACTTGCTGCTTTGTTTATGGTTGATAACATAGAAAGCTTATTCATCGTAAATACCTGTGACGTCTTAAAGGTTTAACAGTTTCTAAGTTTAATTTCTTTGAATGAAGTGATAGAGACTTAGAAGGTGATACAACCCTGGTGAAAAAAAAATGTACTTTATTGTATTTCAAGTATATTCATATTTTAAAAAGTATATTGAAAATGTATTTACACAAATTGTACTTTTTGTAAGTATATAGAAAGTGTACTAACATCATGCTTTCAAGCTAACACTTTTTACACACTTTAAAATAATTACACTATAATGCACTTTATAGAAATATACTATACAAAGATACTTTCAGTAAAAGTTAAGTGTATCATGTGTAAGTGTACTAATTTGAAATTTGTTTTTACATATACTTTTGGTATTTTTAAAATGTAAGCTTCAAATTTAATTGTAACATACACTGAAAGCATATTTTAAAAGTACACATTTTAATATTGAAACTGTAATATTAAGTCAGAGTGAATTTTAAGTTATTTTTCAATTAATTATGTAGTTATTTGTGCTTTTACTTCAGGACATTCTTTTGGAATGTGTTCAATAGCATTTCTATGAAAACACTCAAACCCATTTATTCCATTTTAGGATGTGTGTTAAGTACACAGATAACAAATATGACAGTTATGTAAATTTTAATTAGTTTGGCAAAAAATATAATCAACATACAAAATTTTCACTTTCAAGTACAGGTACACAAAAATGTGAGTGTTGCTGTTGAGGTTTTTTGGCATGTCTGTTAAGTAGTAGCTCCACAAGAATTTTAGTCACTTTCAACATTATGTGGGAGTGGAATGACATACATTTTGTCCTTGGACTTAACCATAACACATTTACATTTGAGTGATTGGGGATGCACAGCAAATACATTATGGGTGTGAGACACTTCATTTATAAATGTGGATGATATATTTAACTGAACATCCCTACAAATCCTTCCTCCACTCTTGGCAAGCTCTCTAACTAAAATACAGAAGTTGGTGGATGTGGATGAGGCCCCATCATCTGACATAAAGGCCACCAGGGTCATAACTTCACAGAATGTTCCATCATCTAACTGTACAATGGAATTATTTCTCTTTTTAAGCGTTGTGTTGTTATATGAATGATAAACCACACTGCTACAAATGAAACGGTCATAAAATACACCTGAATGAACTGTTACTCCAAAGAAACTTTCAATAGCCATCCTCTGCAACACAGATGTGCTACTTTTCTTTGGGCAGCCAAATCCTCTGACATGGGGTTGAAACTCCTTTGATTTCTTTCTTAAACTAGAGGTACTTTGAAGTTTGTTAAATAATGTCCTTATGCCATCATTAGCATTTGCCATTGTAGTCTCTGCTTTTCTTGAGAGTGCCCTCCACCGAAGAAATCTATTAAGTATTTGTGTTGGCACATGTGTTGTTCCATTAAAAAACCTGAGCAAAGTCCCATTAAATGATTCAAATGGAAACGTGGATGTTGCCCACAGTGGTCCCCAGTTGCGCACGCTTGCTGCCAAGTGCATTAATAAATGCACATTAAATGAAGCATTTGCAGCACCATAAAGTTTCTCAAAGTTAAGTACAAACTTTCGCAGAGCTTGCTCTGCAATATCCACATGTCTAACTTTGATAACATCTTGAAGAAGAGTGTGTATTGCAAAAACTAATAAAAAAAGATGATTCCAATACTTCTTTTTCAGAATGCCATTCAAAACAGGCAATGCATAAAACAACAAAAATGACCTCCATTCAGATGCTTTCCAGAATTTCCTGTCCTTCACTGATCTTGGTGCCCTTGTGACCTCCACAGGTGGGTTAATGGCCAGCAATTCCTGGTCTATGTCACTGACCTTGCTGCCCAAGTACCAGTCCTCATGATGGTGCTTACTGTCTAGCCACAGAGATGTTATCTGTTTGGTGACACCCAGGCAGACACTGTGTTGGTACTCAGGAATGAATCCAGCGATCATCTTGAAGCTTTTAAGTTCCATCAAAGGGGATGGGCCTTTCACACCCATTACTGGATTATTTGGTGTTGCCAGCATAGCATGCCGAAAATGATCCATCTCTGTCCTCAAAGATGGTTCTGGGGTTTCCCAGGGATAGGGACCACCACCAGTGTGAAGGCAGAAGTCACACCCATATTTGCCATTAAACTGTTTTGTGTTTCTCAGGAGGGGGCGGGCTACTGAATCTGAGGAGCACAGGAGTAAATGAACTTTGCTTGTATGCTCTACATTTTCAGAGTCCATCCATTTAATTCCAGTCTGTTCCAGTTCCTTGAGCTCTGCCACAAAAGCAGTTAAAAATGTAATCATATTTGGCTTGCTTTTACCAAACCATAAGCATGGTATACATATGTTGGCTTGACGATCTTTTGGTGACAGCTCTATGACTTGACATTGAATTGGCCATATCTGAAAATTATTACTGTTGAAAACTGGAATTCCATCACAGTTCCACAGAACTGATATGTCATCAGCCCCTATTTGTCCACTCTGCTTGAGTTTTTTGTATTCAGCCCCACACTGAATATCTGAAATAATGCCTGGAATTGATTCTCTTCCATTTAAATTTATCCCAGATTTTTCTAGAATGTCCACAATTTGTGTTGATAGACTAAGTACAAGAAAATAAGACCCAACCTTTAGGTTTCTCTCAATGTCAAATTCAGCATTACAAGAAGAACAATTTTTTACAGCTGTCTCTTTGGGTCCCATATAGGTTTCACAGTTGACACAATAAAAATGGGGCACGTACTGGCCAAACTGTCCATACGCTTTGTGAAAAAGATATGAGGTTGCTGGGACCAAACCAGGGAAATGCTCATTAAACATTGTAAGAAGATCCTGAAGTGCTACTCCTGTCAAATTGTGTCTTAGTACATATGACATGAGTAAAAGCAGACTCTGTCCTTTTGTGATGGGAGCACCGGGGTATACAGGATCGTCATCATGGTGTTTCTGTAATACAAGACAAGATGAGAACACAATGAGACACATAAGCCAAAATTATAACGACAGTATTGTACTTATCAGAGAGATTTCTCATACATGTAATGTTAAATAACAATATATAGATAATCTGTAATGAAATGGTAGTACCGTAAATTGGTTTGAGTCTTGATTTCTGGCTTGGCCCCTCTCTTCTGGTCTGTGTTCTTGTCCACTCCCATCATCTTCCTCTCTGTCCTCTTGTCCACTCCCATCATCTTCCTCTCTGCCCTCTTGTCGACTCCCATCATCTCCCTCTCTGTCCTCTTGTCGACTCCCATCATCTCCCTCTCTGTCCTCTTGTCGACTCCCATCAACTCCCTCTCTGTCCTCTTGTTCATTCCCATCATCGTCCCTTCTGTCCTCTTGTTCACTTCCATCATCTCCCGCTCTGTTCTCTGGTCCACTTCCAATATCTTCCTCTCTGTCCTCTTGTCCACTCCCATTTTCTTCCTCTCTGTACTCCTGTCCACTCCCATCATCTTCCTCTCTGTCCTCTTGTCGACTCCCATCAACTCCCGCTCTGTTCTCTGGTCCACTTCCATTATCTCCCTCTTTATCCTTTTGTCCAATTCCATCATCTTCTGCTCTCTCCCCATGTCCACTTTCAGTACTATGATCTGTAAGACAAATCTGAGACAAAGGTAGAGCAATTAAGTGCACCCTTACTGGTCTTGGTATAAAATGTATTCACTAGATAGCATGTCTTACTCCTGAACTTACCTTTTTAGTATTTTTTCTTCTGTAAAGGGATGTTCTTGGAACTGCAGATGTACAGAGAAATCCCTTGTAGCATAATTTTCTCTTTTTCTGTGGATACAGTAAAAACAAAGATAATAAGAAACCTGAACACAGTGCTTTTCCCACTTGCTAGTACAAGTGTTGATGTAGGATTACCCGTGATGACTTACAGTGGACTTGGGCAAACATTTTAGGATGAAGATATAATATTGGGAGTAATATTTTAGAACTATGTAATCCATCAGACAGGCTGATCTCATTGCATGGATATTAAAATATGACCTACCATAAACACTGTGGTTTTCAAATTAAGGATCAAAGATGTTGACAAGTTTATATCCCCTTTTTCCTGCAGATGTCACAGTAAAAGTCAGAAGATATAACACATATTTTCAGTCTTTCATGAGTGTATGGGGTCTACCAGTGCAGAATTCTTTGACTAAAACTAGTTTGAAAACTAAATAACAAGATGACTTTCCCTTACAAAATTTCACATTTTTACATCATAGAGCTAATAACACTTTAACAAAAATGTTGTGATTGGGTAATAATCTTGAAAATTTTCACTTCACAGTGTTGTACAGAATACAGCTTTTTTTCAGGTGGGAGAGTAAAATTCACTGCCACCACCCACCTTTTTACCCCACGCAAAACCCCCCAAAATGTCTCGAAATATAACATTGGATAATCATTCTCACATTTGTGAGAGAAAAGTGTCATACCTTGGGGGAAAACTGGCTTAAAGGACTCGCAAATCTTTGAAAACTTACTTATATGCACAAAGCCACCACTGTCATTTTAACATTGGTTCAACAAACTCCAAAATCCAGATTTTTTAATTATTTTATTTTGGGTGATGTAATGTGATTATTTTTTGCAAAGCCTGGTTCAGGTTCAATCCTCTGTGAAACATGAATGTGGCTGAATTGTTTTACTTACCCGATTCGGTTGAAGTCTTCTATATTTTGTTGTTCTTGGCGTCTCTGGTTGAGTCTCATCAGAATTCAAATGTCTCTTTAATTGTCGTTTTGATGGCATCCTGATTTGGTATCGTAACTGTCTTTATTGCACGTAAAAATCTATAAAATTCGTCTATAAAAACAGATCGGCGCCGAGCATAAGCGCCAGTGTCTGGCCGGTGAAGTGCATCAGTTTCGTTTTCACTTTCAGCCAATTAGAGTTGCGGACGTTCTCATGCGCCGCATCCATCTGAACGACGTCACTCGCGCGAAAGCAGGACGACGGTTAGGGTAGACTGTAAGGTTAAGAGAAACAATGACATTCAAATTCGCCATATACTATCTGTTTGATAAAACACTTAGAGTGGAAAGCACGTCGCTCATTCAAGGTAGCTACCAGTTCACCCAAGTGGCGTCCCAGCCGGACCTTGATGACGACGCAAACTGGATCGAAATAAAATGGCCTACGAGAAAAGACCCAAAGAGGACGGTGGCTGCTACGGTCCTGCTATTTGGAGGCAAGTATAGAGAACACCTATTTCCCCAACTTTTTCGGCTAGCTAGCAGCTCTGTTTAATTTTGTCATTATTTGGGAGAATGTCTTGGCTAAACTTTTTTTTTTGTTAACTCTTCTCGTTATATCAGATTCTTACAAAGAACTCGTATCTAAGAAGAATTTGTTCATCCTCGGCAAAGACATATGGGCCGAGGAGGAAAGCCGGGGTGTACGCATGAAGAGGAAAATGTGTGAGGCCGACGTGGTAAAGCATAAAACGGCCGTGCAGGTGAGTGCAGACAACATTCATAGCACACATGCTGACATGCTAGCTCCGATAGTCTGGCTAGCTACACAACACACCCAGATGCTGTCCTTCAGGAAGGGGTCTTGACAAAATTCAAATCATTTACCCAAGTAAAAAACAGTAAAGCAATTCTTAAATACTCCATCACAAATAGTGCATAAAAAATCCTACTGAAGTTAAAGTGCAAAATTGTGTGCAGTAAAATGTGGCTAAAATGTCAAATTAAATATACTGATGTGCTCCCTATGACTGATATATTGATAGATATGAAAACACAAGATGAATATCACTGAAACATCACAATCTAGCTGTATTTTTTGTTTTATCGGCCTATCTATAGAGCCTACTAATGCATTTATACATACATAGACACCAAATAAGCTATATCTGAGCAGTGGTGAGTGGTAATTAATGTAAAATTAAATCAGAAGGCATCTAAAATTTGAACTTGATTAGAAAAAGCTTTCTGTAGGATGCCAAAATCCCCAAAACGTGGAAACCAATAGTTCAATCATTAACAGTATGCAGTATTTTAAAATATTTGTATTCAAATCTTAAATATTGGTTTTTGACACCTGTTAGTAGGATGCACTGAAGTAACACAGTGCAGAAATATAGACTTTAATATGATTAAAAAAGCAAAAAGACATTACTAATCTTTGAATTTTAAATCAGTTGAGGCTTATTTGATCAGTGATGGTATCTATCGTCAACAAGCAAGAAACACAATTTGAGTGCTCTACATAATCAATGATCTATGTAGTCATTATCATTGATTATGGAGGCTCTGTCATTTACCACTACTACTGCCTCAGCTCAACTTCCATTGCCTGTCAGGGTAATGATGAAATAATTTCTGTTTTCTGTAGTAGAAATGTATCTTGGGTTTAATTAGGCTTAGTATTTTAGTGAGAATTTTGCTTGGTTGTGACAGTCTTATCTTTGTTTTTATGTTATAAATGTTGACAGGACAAAAAAAACAGGATGAAAGGGGCAGCCAGGGACCAGGTGTTACAAAACCTGAAGACTTCCCTGTCTCAAAAGAGGGCCTTAGACACACAAGATGACCATTGCAGCTCTGTAGATGAATCTCCACAACGTATTCATGGGGTAAGGCGTACTTATTCCTTGAGCAGGTAGCTACAAAATTTACAACAGGAAAAAACTGTGGTGTCCTTCATACACTTTACTAACAGGTGTTGATTTGAGAAAATTTGATGATCTTTTGTCCTGTGAATGTAACAGCTGTTGTGCATGTTTTTGTTAATTTTATGGTAGTTTTTCCATTTTAGTTTTTAAAAACTCGACTGTAGTGAATGCCAACATCGTCTGTGATATATCCTTTTTTTAAATTAAATATTTTAGTCGCTACTACAACTCAAATTTGAGGACATGACTAATAATTTCCCTACCTTTATTATATAAATGTTTCCTGTAGGGAAAGCGAGGTAAGATTAACCAGGCAGCAAGACGTGTGCTTTTACCCCTGGCATCCAGTCCCAGTTCCGATGATGCCACATACATAGGGAGTCCACAACAGCATGACAATGTAAGTCATTCTTCTCTCCTAGCTGTTGTGTACTCTCAGACACTCTGTTGTATTGTTTTTCACAGCTATTTTCTCTTTTCATTTTTTTAGGACCATGCCTCAGGTGAAGAGTTGGATTTCTCTTCAACCCAGAGAACGGCATGTACATTTATACTGAATATTATATTATTATCATAAAATTATATCGTATTGAATGGATAGATCAAGCAAAGATCAGAGATCTTACACCCAGCTGCATGAAAATTTTTATCTAACAATTACTGCATGTTGTATTTCTACAAAAAAAATCCTTCTGGCTGCCATGTGCATGCCAACTAAGCATAGTGTATATAATCTCAAATAGTTTAAGAGACTCCTTTAAACATACAGTATTTTCTTTGAGAAATAAAGTGTGTATGCACACGTGTGTATTAAAATATTGTCACTAACAATAATAATAAGGGACAATAATAAAAACTCAATTTATATAGAAACTTTAGAACATCATTTATTATAATTACAATTATAATTCTTAGGTGACCTGCAAAGCTGGAAATTAGCTGCAAAGGCTAAGGCTTCCTCTTTTACCTTGAAGTACATTAAAAAGGACTGTTCACGAAATAATGAACAAATAAAAGTGTGCACAGGATGGGATCACAGCTGTCAGACTGTCATTCACAGATAAATTGGTCAACATGAGCAGGACAAAATGCACTGTTTGCCTGTTGTGTTTGTTGGGATCCAAAAAAAACAAGCATTAAATTATAAGGACATGTAACATACAAAATGAACACAACATTATATCTGCCGCCATTTCCCCCCATGATTCCTCACATCAGATTCTTTAAATGTCTGTCTTACCTTAAGGAGATTTAATGTGATTGTTATGTCATTTTTTTCTCCTTTCTGCCTGCTGTTTCATCTCCCTTGTAAAAGCTGATAGATGATAATACTAACCATGGCATGGCACCTGGATTGAATGAAATCATGTCAGCCCTTCATGGTAAGTGTTTTGATTGGAATTAGAGGGGTTGACATATCAGAACACAGTATACACTGCATTATTGCCCTGTACTGAACTTAAGTACCTTTTCATTGACTAACTAACAAGCCAAACCTTTTCCCACTTATTGTTCCATTCACCCAGACCTGCCAGAAATTGTTAAATTAATGAAGGAGTGTGTGGAGTGTGTTCGGGCATTGAGGTCCTCATTTGGGGGGACCCCTTCATCTGCAATGTCATCCTCTAGTGTGGAAAGTGAAATCGAAATGGTATGTTATCATTGAAGGATGAACATATGTATTCATCACAGTACACAGTATTCTATATTTGCACTATAGACCTTTTGTCTTCAGCAACATCATCCTGTGTTGCTAATTAGGTCAGCAATATAGTGATGGGATTTAACAGGTTACACAAATCAGTCATGAATTATCTTGCTTTCAGAGGGAACCCCAACACCACCAGGTACCAACAGGTCATAGCACTCCCTAGTGCAGAGGTCTTCAAGCTTTACTTTCAAAGGAGCTGTTTTTCCTCATCTCACCTGTAATAAAGTCATTCAAGAGCCACTAAAGCCACTTTACCTTCACAATAAAGACGATATGGTGTATAAAATTCTATAAATAGTTAAAATATAATGGCTAATTATCTAAACAAAAAGTACTTGGAATTTATGAAACTTTAGAAATCCAAAGATAACACATGAATTTGATACAAATTGTAATATTGATAATGTTGCTCAACTCACCTTTTTTTGTTTTCTAATATCTTGCCACGTATCAGTCATGTATGTTAAGCCTGCATGTTGGCAGTTAAATTAATCTGTCCACACAGAATTAAACTCTATTTTTTTCCAGTTTTGTTTTGTTGGTTTAGTTGTCCTGCTAGGGGTGTTAAAGTTGGTGGGCTGTTGATGTTGTGGCAGACTTAATCGCAAGATGTGATGCATGTTTAGTTCAACAAATTGTTAAATCATGGTTTTAGTTAGTGCCAATGTCATTAATCATCATTACCCTCTGTAGGAAAAATAAAATGCTTAATTTCAAAAGTATTTCTTTAAAGCTACATGGAGCCACTGCAAAGGAGTCACAGAGCTGCAGGTTACAGGGCTCAAGAATAACTTTTTTAACTAGGAACATGGTGGCCCCTAACTTAAATTTTTGGGGTGCAGACTTTATATCTACTTGCAAAGTAAATACTCACATTTCCTCTCATTTTGTATTATTGATGTATTACTGATTAATACTTCAACAATTAATGCAGAAACTACACTGTTTTAAATTCACATTTAAATTGTGTACTGAAGAAGAAATTTGTTAGCAACAACAGCAGTGTTTCCAAGTAAAGAGATAGTCTGTCTAATTTGTCCTCTCTTTCTCTCGCATAAGCAGCATCCCCTGGCAGGCAGCACAGTGACAGTTCCAAAGAGGGCCTTCCTGCGGCTGAATAGATCTCGCATGGCCATTTTTGCCCAGGAGCTGGCTGTCCTGGTATTCACAAAGGAGGGTCTTGCACAATCCACCCTAACTGGAAAGTCAGGGAGAGGGGGGCTGCCAAAAACACAGCTTGATGTTGTCAAAGTGCAGGCTATTACAGGTATGTAATTTTTTTTGAGTTAAATGTAATTCTGTCATTTCTGTAGAAGTAAGATCACAGAAAAACAGAAAACCAGTAACAATTTAATACATGTTGAGTTATGGTTGCAAATGGTGGCAATATTAGTATATCATACTGATAACATTTCAGAGTTTCCTGATGTACTGTTCAACAATACTATGAATATGTTGTGTGACTTACTGTATCTCTGTCTATTCGGTTAACAGATGCTGTTCTTCTGGAGTTTCCACAAACAAGTGTCTCTGATGTGCGCACGGCCATCAGAAGAAAGTGTAACAATGAGCATTTCAGCCAAAAAAAAGGAACATAATGTGTGTGTGTGTGTGTGTGTGTGTGTGTGTGTGTGTGTGTGTGTGTGTGTGTTTGTGTTTGTATGGTGGGAGGGGTTAGGGGTTCAATATCAAGGAATGCTGTTTTTCATTGTTCAGTATTCGTCAGTAAAGTTTATATGTAATGTTTAGGTCTGCTGCCTGAAATTGATTTGCTTCTACAAAGTGTACTAATGTACCAATATTTGAAAATATGTTATAAGTTTTACAATGAAAATGTTAAAAATTCATATATTAATGTTTACACATTTACAGTTAGTACATTTGTAATGTACTTTAATTTGGATATGGTTCAAACACATCAAAGTTCATTTTTTCACTTGCATGGAAGTAGCCTCACAAGTCTTTCAGTCTGTGGTTTACTGGTAATACATTTGCAAGAATGTGCAATGAAGAAAGTATAGCAAAGTAATAATAAAGTGTATTGACTACTAACTGCTGAGTATGCTTTTTTAATATTTGGAAGAAGCCAGTAGTATAATTGAGCATATTATTACCTGAGTAGGAATATACTAAAAGTACAAAGCAGATATATTTTTAAGACACTAAAAATTAATTTTAATGTACTTAAAATACAAACAAAGTACTCTTTAATTTAAGTAAATAAACACGTATTAGTACATGTTAAGTTGAATACTTAAAGTATACAAAATATACTTTAAGTTGTTCCACTTTAGCACAAAAAAGTACACTAAATACACTTAAAGTTGAACTTTATTACAATTTAATTACAATTAAAATATATTAAGTACAAAATTAGTTGTTCCAAAATAGCATGCTTTAAGTTTACTAATCATAACCACACTTGAAGTATATTGATGATTAGTGTGGCTTTAAGTTTACAAAAGTATGCTAAATTTTAATACACTCAGTACATTAATTTTTCAGCAGGGAATGCTTTATCTGATATGTCAGTTCACAGAGAGAAATTGCAAGGTGCTGAATTAAGTGATCAGATTGAGTTCCTTCAAAAAGAACTGAGTGAGTTAAACAAGAATTAGAATTACAAACTGATGATGTTGAAAGAGAGAGGTTGGAGTCACTCATAGGTGATATTTATGCAGAAATAAAAATACTCAATGTAGCTGTAACTGAGCCCACCCCTGCAAAATCAGCTGAGCCCAGGAAATCTTCAAGAGAGAGAAAGTTGACCCCAAAAATGCTTGAACTAAAGCAGCAAGAAGTTTCTCAGAGGGAGAGTAAATTTATCAAACTATATGAGAACTAGAAAGACAGAGTTAAAGTCACACGCAACAAACTGAAGGACGAGTGCTCTGACAAAGACTTGGCTGAAATGATGGATAAAGTTGAAGAAGCTGAAACACAAGTGAAAAATGTGTATGAAAACATACGATCACAATCAGCACCATCACCTGAGATTAGAAGAAAGATGGATTCCTGCTCAGCAGTAACAAGGGATTTGATAGGGCTAATGAATGTACGTATGAGTGAAACGGGGCAAGAAGACTTTGATGCTAAGGCAGAAAGGGCAAGACTTCAAATGGTGCTTGATAAAGAGTATGCTCAGTCAATATTTAGCAATTCAGTCTCAAATTGTCTGAGTGATGGCTGTTAACAGTTCTTTTTATCAGTACAACAGTGCATCACAGCAACTGTGCATGCAACACAAGGCAGTAAACGTTTCAAAGCTCAAACACAAATGTCTGTTCAGCAACCAGGCTGGCAGAAAGAACTCCAAAAACTGTCAGGCTAACAGTAATGGTCATTGCTTCACATCGAGTAGAACATGACATTAACAGGTTAATGGATTATCTGTCTGTGCTTCATCAGCAACCCTTTAAAGATTCATAAAATATCCCTTTAAACTCCACACGCACAAAATACGAAACAATAAATGAACCTAAATGTGTAACCTTATGGTGTTAAATCAGGGCCAAAAGTTTTGATCATTTGAAAAATAAAATTAAAACCCAAAGTTTGAGTTTTGACTTTGAACTTTAAAAAATACATCTATGAATTCAAAATAAAAATAAGTATGTAAAAAGTTTTGTCGATTAAAATATAATTTTGATTTAGTTCTAAAATTCTTTTGAATAAATTATTTATTTTCAATTTTCACTTTCATTTATGTTTTAATATTTGAGGTCTTATTTTTTCAGTTGCAGATTTCATGTTTTTAGCTCCAGATTCAGATTTTTATAGTTTCAAATCTTTTTTTTCCGCTTTCAGATTTTTTTCTTCACTTTCAGATTGTATTTTTTTGTTTCAGACTTTTGGCCCTGATCTGGCGTGGGGGGCTTGGTATTAAGTGAGAGGGGCGTGGAATCATGAGTGACAGCATAACAAAGAAGGCTTAAAACCTGCCTCAATTACGTTACCTTCAGGAAAAGTCGGAACTGCAAATACTGTGACTCTTCACTTTCTATACACTATCTTCACGGATTGGCAGAGAAAAAACGGACACCAGTGACAAAATTACGTTTAGCAAGCTGTTCTAGACCGTTCTTCAGATCAATGGCAGTATAAGAGTATAAGAGCTACAAACTAGAGTATCTGAGTATCAGAGTATCCGTCCCAAAATCAGCGATTAATTCTTACCTGCATGTTGCCGCCAGCAGGTTGCTACTGTGGAGAGGACACCATCGCAAGCGGTGCGTTCACCGTGGTCTGTGGAAGCGGGACACGTCAATTCTTACAGTGTGGCTGTAAAACTGCACAATCTGGTCTAGTTTGTAGCCACTAGGGAGCCCAAGAAAGTCCAGCAAGCGCCAGGACCGTCTCCTGAAGGTGTTTCAGCTGCGGCATCGGGCCACCACCAGTGCAGAGCTTGCTCAGGAATGGCAGCAGGCGGGTGTGAGTTCATCCGCACGCACAGTGAGGCGAAGACTTTTGGAGGAAGGCCCGGTGTCAAGGAGGGCAGCAAAGAAGCCACCAGTGGCGGCTGGTGATAAAAATTTTAAGGGGGGCGCAGATTTGGAGTGAGTGAAAATTAAAATAAAAATACTTAAGACAAATCAAATTCACAATAAAACCTTTATTATTGTTGCTCAATACCATTCAGAAGCAGTATTTAAACAGAAATTTTGCCCTTCTTTCCTTCTGTGCTGCAAATTTTTCAATGACCCTCTGATTAAAGTCTGTTATATCCGTCACCAGTCTCTTTTCCATCGACAGCATGGCAAGTGCATTAAGCCTGTCCTGGTTTATGGTGTTTCTGAGGAACGTTTTAATTCTTTTCAAGGTTGAGAAGCACCTTTCAGCCTCTGCTGTGGTCATGGGTGTGGTGATGAGTATCTTGAGCAGTGTGACAGTCTCAGAAAATACCTCTCCAAGGTTATTTTCCATAAACAAATGGAAAAGTTCTAGAGCACCACAGCAGGCCTTGAACTCATCCTTGCTGTAGATGAGGCTGAGCTCTGTCTTCAGCTTGCTTCCACTCAGCATTGGATAGGCCTTCAAGGTGCTGCTGAGGGCATCTTCAGGAAATCTTGTGTGGTACTGTGTAAACCTGTCACCCTGCAGGTTACTGATGCTTTCATTGCATCTTGATGCATCCAACTGCCCAACTGAACTATTTTCTCTCACATTGCAACATGTAAGTTGTAAGCTTGTAGATCTGCAATGTGGCATCCTGTGATGAAAGTATGAAACGGGGCTGAAGTGATTCATAAAAACAAATAATCAATGAATCAGTATAGTACAGTTATTGTTGTCCACTACTTTAGGTCACTAGATTTAGTTGTAACACACCACATCATGTTTGTCGTTTATTATGTCACGTAGTTCATGTCAGTTCAGGTCATTTTTGGCCATGACGGCCCCCCATGATTATTCATATGACATGCAAAGGCTCACGACATACCAGATGATATATGTGCACATTGTGATGTTTGAAAAAATGAAAACAAAGTGCAGCAGCCCACATGGAAGAGAGTAACCATGTTTAAAAAAAAAAAAAACTGATTCGCTCTTTGACCACTCACAGAGACTTTCATCTTGGGAGAAATGGCCACAGAGTCACAATTCCCATCTTGAAGTGAACATGGATGTCAAAGAAACACTGCTAGAGATGTTTTTTTCAATGTTTAATAAACAAAGTGTTTATATAAATACACAATTATGGCCACAGTTAGACCATGTATGTGAAATAAAGAGCTCTTCATCAAAATGGCACCTTAAAGTATAAAAAACAAAGGGGGGGGGGGGGGGGGGGGGGGTCAGTTCATGTATAGTTTAAATAATGTTTAGGTGAACAGAGAGAAGAGCTTCTTTCATGTGCTGAGACAAAAGGCTGCAGGGACCCTGGTGCTCTGAGGGAGACAGAAAGTGTCTGATGTCGGGCTGGGTATCGATCAAAAATTTTTGATTCCTGTAGCGATACCGATACCTTCACTTCGATATTGGTTCCTGAACGATACTTTTTTTTGATACCAATTTTTATATCAGTTCTAACAAAAAGAAAATTTCATTCAACTTTCGTCTAAACCTAATTTTAGACTCTGAGCAGTTTTATTACATTAATATATATATATATATATATATATATATATATATATATATATATATATATATATATATATAAGTGGTGGGAGTTTGTTGCGTTAATTTGATAATTAACGCGGGGGGGAATTAACGGCGTTGAAAAAAATTACGCATTTTATCGTATTTTATTTTATAGTCTATATCACACAGAACGGTTCTCAGTGCACGAGTTTCTGGCAGACGGATTATAGCGACGCACTGAGTGATGGATAACACTGTTGACAGCGCCTTGCTTAGCTCGGTAGATGGAAAATTTACTTTTAAAAAACAGTCGGATGGAAGCCTGGATTCACACATACTCCGTGAGCGGGTCAGTCAGCGCGAGCCAATTCACTCTGCATCCGTCTCAGGAGCGGAGCGCAGCTCAGCGTACACATAGCAGCTGGATACACAAGATCACAGGAGAACCACATGTTCCCGCAGGAATCACACCCATGACAACTACTTTCATGATATTTAGTATGTTAAACTCACCTGCCCTCCCAGAGCTTCATTAATTCAGTCCTTCCCTTTTAGTCTCTGTTGGTGTCCTTATATAAAAGATGTGTTGTATCGTATATAATTATCTGTTTTTTTGCCTCCAATATAAACTTTTCCTCGTCCATGGCGTCAGATTTCCCCTGGGTCTGACCCGCTGATGACTGCTGGTCATGTGCCAGGCTGAACATGGTGCTTTATTTTGAAAAGACCGGAAACTCTGATCGTTTTTCGTGTCTGTTTTCCTGTTTGGTACAATCTGCTTCTGCGGAGATTGACGCGTTTTCAAAAAAATCTTTTGAGCAAAATAAACAAGATTTTGTAGTTTAAACTTCTGTATGTGACTATTCAATGATTTAGTCTTCTACCAAAATCTGTTTGAAAAGTGTTGCTTCTGATGTTGAATATCGATGCGATTAAAATGCGATTAATTACGATTAATTAATTACAAATGGCATAATTAATTCGATTTGTTTTTTTAATCAAGTCCCATCACTAATATATATATAATATCAAACACGTTTGATATTATCGCAAGTCGCAGTGACGTAACACAATTAACAACCAATAGATGAGCGCTGACAAAAGCAGAAACAGGAAACCCGGCAGTCATGAAGAATAACAATGGAGGAACGACGGAGGAAGTGGACCGTGGAAAAAGAGGAGCGAATGGTGGAGTTCTGGGCAGAGCATCCCTGCCTGTTCGACATCAACTCTCAAACGTACCACGACAGAGTGGAAAAGGAAAAGGGTTACTACTAGGAGCATGATGGGTGTAGTGTTGGTGCATATAATGAACAGGCAGTAGTAGGAATAACTGCTGTTTTAATCCGGTTGTTGGAGCTATTTGTTTATTTTTTTGTAATTAGTAGTTTATTTTTATTTAGAATTAATTAGTAGTTTTAGTTGTTAGACATTTTTTGTCTCATAATCAATTTAAGTTAGATTTTGGGGTTAAATGTATTTTTTGTTAGTCATTTCTTTAGTATAATTAGTTGTTTTGTTTATTCATTATTATTATTATTCATTTTTTGTTTGGTAAAGATAACTTGGGCACCTGAGTGTACTTAATTAGGTAGGTGGCAGTAGGCCAGGATGCACCTGGGTGGGCTATAGTTTTTTTTTACCAGCGCAGGAGAAGCAGCAGGGCGTGCTCCTTTGTTCTTTTGTTGTCTTTCTTTTTTGTGGAATAAATCATTGGAAACCGAAGGATTTCGAATGCACATTGGATTTCTTTTTGCCTGCGTAAAATCACATCCCACGGTGCATCAGTGACCATTTCATTGAGTTTAGTTGAAGTTTAAGTTTGATATTTAGTTTTCGAATTTTAAGACAAATGGCCACTACACAAACGTTACCTCCTGTTTCGAGCAGCCCGCTGCTTCACTCACTGCCTGAGATGCTGTCACTCATTCACTTCATGCTGCGGTAGTTGAAGGTTTTCCGGAAAACACGGAGTGGATTAACAAGTCAACTATGTATTTTCTATTAGCGATCAAGTGGAATGGATTCGTTTACGAGGCAATAGAAACGGCGCTGGATGAACCAATATTTACATGGAATGCTGGCGACGCCCATGTCTGATCTGATGCTTTTTAAATATTGAATGAAAATGAATCAAAGCGGAGGAGACTGAAAATGTTTAAAATGTTTACATTTTATTCTCTATTCTGTGAGTGAAGATCATTTTCCTCAATCCCAGAAACAGCTTCACTTACCGCAGGAAGTTAGCTTAGCACGCCATCTTCTGTCCAAACGGTGATCAACCCACTGAATATATTTTCAAATCATTAGAAAATTATCTTATTTTGAGAAAACAGAATGAATTTTATTGAGTCATGACCTTTTAGGGCTTCCGTATTCAACTAATATTCATACAAGTTTTGTATGAAGAGGTTAATCACATAACTGGGGATCAAAAGCAAAGATTGAAGCCTGTTTTTTATCCACATGACTGTTGATGATCTCTGATAACATGTTTAATGATGATTTGAAGCTAAAAGTTTCTTAAGTCTAATTGAATAAAGATCATACAGACTGAGTGTCAGTGTCTCGTCAGGGTTCTTTTAGTCTGAAATATTTGTAGTTGTGTGTTTGTTGGTCTTTGACTCCTGAAGAACTCGCTGAAGGGTTCAAATCTTTGTTTTACAGATGGAACATTAAATTGTGGTATCAAATTCAAAATCAGTGAATATTTACAAGAAAACGAAGTTTATCAGTTTGAAGAATAAATATCTTGTCTTTGTAGTGTTTTCAGTTGAATATAGGTTAAACAGGATTTACAAATGAGTTTTCTGTTTTTATTTACGTTTTACACAATGTCCCAACTTCATTGGATATGGGGTTGCAGTTTTGTGGGAAAGTTCCTGTGGTACAAACGCAGCAAAAGAAAGAAATAAAAGAAAAAAACAGGACACACCGGAGGGAGGCGTGTCCTGACATCAGCAGATCATGTGACTTTAACAAGCGTTTCCAAAGTTGTTTCTAATGAAGATATGAGCCTGAACAGGAAGCATCATGAAGACTGAGGCGTTTTGGCTGGTGTGGAAAATAAAAGCTGCCATCAAAGAAAAGTGGACACAGGCCATCATGGACTTTTATTGTGAAAACCAAAAGAAGCACTAAGTGGTGACAGAAACACTCAGTTATCTGAACCTTACTCATGTGAAAACCTTCATGAAAATAATCGGTATGATTTGATATGACAGAGAAACATGCTGAAATATTAAACTGATGTATCCTTGATCCCTGTTCTACTTCAGGGACTTCCTGTAGAGGTACATGGTCCCCACCAGGTATTTCTCCTCCTCTTTGTTAGAGACATCCATCATGTAGTTTTTCATCTCCTCAGTGGTCACCATAGACTGTATAATTAATGGACGTAGTCTCCGCGACGTCACCCATCTGTTCCTGAAACGGACTTTTGAAGCAAAACGGTCGGCGCGGCCATATTGGAAATGAGGCGTGCTGTGGGTCTCCACAGTAACAACCATAGGACGCTCCACAGTCACGTGATCTGAGCTGTGCCTCTGATTGGACGAACTGGCGAGCTTGATATTGTGGACACTGCATAATTAGAAAAAAATTCACCCCCCCCCCCACAGTGCGTGCCGTTAGTGAAATTAGCGATTCAGACGGGAGACATTCTTTGTACCAGGCTGTAAATAGGCTTATTTTGGCCGTGAAAACGGCTTTTTTTGGCTTGGTGTGTACGTGACTTCCGGTACTTCCGGAGCCAGCCTCAAGCGGACACTCGAGGAACAGCAGACTTTAGCACTTCCACATTGCCTCATATTTTCAGACCGGAGGTTGCCGCTTGGTGGTCACACAGCTCCACAGCCCCTCCTCCTCCATCAGCTGCAGCTCCTGCTCCATGCACTCTTTGTATTTGTCTCCCAGCTCTGAGTTCGGGTCCACTCTGGACATGCAGACGTATCCACCTGGAGGACAGAATTGTCATGAAAAGAAGAGAAACAAACGGTAAACCTCCGTCTGACAGACACAGAGACCTACAGAGCACCAACGTCAGTGCTAACACAGGAAATAAGTCCAGACATGAGGCTGAGAGCTGGTTCAGGTGAGGTTTCAGGTATAACTGAACATCATCTGCATATAGAATCACTTTGACCTTCATCACAAACAGAAACACAGCAGGGAAAAATTCTGACACAATCAGGAGGAGCTACACCTGGACAGGTGGACTGTCAATCATAAGGCTGGTGTACACTCCCATTCACAGAGCAGTAAGAGGACCACCTGACCTCAGGAGAGCGTCCTCAGGGTGTGTGGGAGGAGCCCAGACAAACAGAGACTTCTGGTGAGCTGGTTACCTGGTTTTGTGGCGTGGCAGAGCTCCCTGATGATGCTGACTGGAATGTGTTCATGACGAAGAGCGCCGACGATCACCACCACATCATACATACCTGAAACCAGCAGAGGGAGCTGTTAGTCTCTCTGTCCCTGAACACACAACCTGCTGTGCCCACAAGACCCACAACAGAGGACTCTGAGAGTCAAGAGGCAAAGAGGAGCACCTGTTCCTCTGTCTGTGGTGAGTCTGAGCCTGACTGTAAACAGTAAGTCACACAGAGGCTTCACTGTGTCCTCCTTCAGCAGGATGAAGCTGAAACCAGTGTTGTAGTCCAGTCATTGTCTGAGTCCAAGTCAGATCTCAAGTCTTTAGTGTTTGAGTCTGAGTCACTATAAATCTGAGTCAAGTCTTTTGCACCTTAGCCCAAGTCTTAGAAAAATCCTTAAGCCTCTGTAGTCCAATAAATAGTAGTCATAGCCCCCAAAAGTCCCCATAGCCAAGACTGAGTTCAGGATCAGGATCAGGAACGCTGCTGTTTGACTCCAGATTATTATCTGTGTAAATCTGAACTGACTGTGTTGGACAATTTTGATGTACAGTAAACACATGTTGCCCCTTGGCTAAAACCTGCAGTTTGTCGAGTGTCTTCTTGAGGCTGACTCCAGAGGTACAAGAAGTCACAAACACACCAAGCAAAAAAAAAAAAAAAAAAAAAAAAATTCCCAGCAGATATAAACATGTTTACAGCCTGGAACAAAAAAATGTCTCCCATCCGAATCGTTAATTTCGCTAATGGCACGCACTGTACAGGGGGTGATTTTTTTTCTAACTTGGAAGTTTAGAAAATGTTTTTGATTGGTTTTTGATCGTCCACCCACCTCTTGAGGATTGAGATCTCAATGGGATTAAGATCTGGGCCCAAAATCTTAATGTTTTGTTCCCTGAGCCATTTTGTTATGGTATTCTTCATCACCAAACTGCCCTTAAATGGTTGGGATAAGTTGCTCTCGGAGGATGTTCTGGTACCATTCTTTATTCATGGCTGTGTTTTTAGGCAAGATTGTGAGAGAGCCCACACCCTTGACCAAAAAGCAACCCCACACATGAATGGTCTCAGGATGCTTCACTGTTGGCATGAGACAGGACTGATGGTAGCGCTCACCTCGTCTTCTCTGAGCAAGCCTTCTTCCAGATGCCCCAAACAATCGGAAAGGGGATTCATCAGAGAAAATGACTTTACCCCAGTCCTCACTAGTCCAGTCCCTGTACCTTCTGCAGAATATCAGTCAGTCTGTTTTTACTGGAGAGAAGTGGCTTCTTTGCTGCCCTCCTTGACACCAGACCTTCCTCCAAAAGTCTTCGCCTCACTGTGCGTGCGGATGAACTCACACCCGCCTGCTGCCATTCCTGAGCAAGCTCTGCACTGGTGGTGGCCCGATCCCGCAGCTGGAACACCTTCAGGAGACGGTCCTGGCGCTTGCTGGACTTTCTTGGGCGCCCTGGAGCCTGTTTGGCAACAACTGAATCTCTCTCCTTGAAGTTCTTGATGATTTGATAGACGGTTGACTGAGGTGCAATGTTACTCGCTGCTATAAACTTCCCTGTTAGACCCTTTTTGCGTAATGCAATGATGGCTACACATGTTTCCTTGCAGGTAACCATGACTAACAGATGAGGAACAATGGTGTCATGCTCCATCTTCCTTTTAAAGTGTCCAGTAACTCAATCATGACAGATTGATCTCCAGCCTTGTCCTCATCAACACCCACACCTGTGTTAATGTGTGTGACACCTGTGTGTCACTGAAATGATGTTAGCTGGTCCTTTTGCTGCAGGGCTGAAATGCAGTGGAAATGTGTTTTTGGTGATAAAGTTCATTTTCAAGGCAAAGAGGGACTTTGCAGTTAATCGCAGTTGAGCTGATCACTCCTCATAACATTCTGGAGTTTATGCAAACTGCCATTATAAAAACTGAAACAGCAGACTTTGTGAAAATTAATAGTTGTGTCATTCTCAAAACTTTTGGCCATGACTGTATTGTTTGTTACATCTACTCTTACTGTTCCTCTGATAATCTGGTGCACAGAGCACTGCAGGAGCCTCATTGGTCAACAGAGCTGTCAATCATTACTAATCTTATTAGAAAAATAAACACTGTGACATGAATCAGCATAATAAGAACTAAATGTAACACAAAAACTATTTTTTCCAATATATTCACGACCCATGCTTCAGTTGGTCAACAGGGGGAGCTCTGGGGTTTTGTCTTCACTTTTCGAGGGCTGTGAAGTCAGCAGACGTTTCATACGGCTTCTGGTCAGGAAAACATGGACACATATAAAAAAAAACCTTCTGTCTGGATGACAAGAGAAGAGCTGGTGAAACAGACCAGGATGTTTTAAATCTGCAGACTGATACCACCTTTACCTTTAGACTCACAGCTCACCTGGATAGAAACAATAAGATTTAAAAAGGTCAGCCTCACAGAAAACTCCATGAAAATGTGACTCTGGGCAGTCCTCCATGCGCTGCTCTAAAGCAGGCAAAATGCATTAAAACAGTTAAACATAAAATTAAAAATAATAAAATAATTGTTAATAACATTTAATCATTTTAGATTTAACTTTATTTTCTTAGAATCTGTACAAGATCACTTGATTTCTGTTGCTTAAGTTGATTGACAGTTTATCTGATCCAACATAAAATAAACTTTAACTGATCAGTGTGAACTCTGTTGCCCGTGTTGGGTCATCATTACTGCAGGGTGTTTTGCTGAGAGTCAGGCGTTCAGGCTCTGCTGTGAGCGCTGTAATGACTTTTTGATTTTGGAGGGCATTTTGCAACCCAACTAACTAATTACTACCCCGTTGGGGAACCACTGCTCTCGAGGCTCAGAGGGGAAGATCCTCATGAATAAAGAGCTGAAGTGGAGGCTTGATTTAACTGATAAAAACCCTTTCGCTGTCTGTCTTCATAATCAATGCTGAAATTTGAAGCAGTGTGTCATGCTCAGTAATGATTACTTCTCAGTTACTTCTCATCTCATGCTTTTATGAGGACACATAACATTTATCTGCAGGAAACTTATCGTACAGGCTAAGATAACAGTCTTGATTGGATTGTCTGTCTGGAGTATCATTATCAGTATTCCCATGAACATAAATCATTGAATATCAAATTGAGTAATTAATGTCAGTTAAGTGTTGATGTTGGCGCTTTCGTGGACGGTTTTTATGAAAAAGAAAGGTTTTATGTTTCTCAGGCAGCGGGTGGTTTTTAAATACCACTAAAGGCTCATTTAATAGTCTTTCAGCAGCTCGTGGTGAAGTTAATGTGCTCGAGGTGTACTCAGAGAGCCTACAGATTCCCTCTATCTTCTACGGTAACAATGCAGACCCAAACCACTGAAATGACTTTGGTTCTGTTAAGTGGTCAAAGTAAATAGGTCTCTGAAAATGCATTCATACTAACACATAAAGACAAAATGTTTGAAGATATATTTTAGATGAATTCCGATGAATAATATAATCTTGTGTTTTAGATGAGTTTAGAGCAGCAACAGTTTCTCAGTTAATCGATTATTAATCCGTTGCTAAATTAATCATTCACTATTTTGATAATCAATTCATTGGTTTACATAATTGTTTAAGAAAAAGAAATTTAAATTCTCCAATTTCAACTTCATTATGAGAATATTTTCTTATTTCTTTACTTCTCCGTGACGGTCTTGAATATCTTTGATTTTCAAACAAGACATTTGATGATGTCATCTTTGATTCCAAGAAATATGGACTTTTTTTTAATTTTTACCATTTTCTGACTTTTCTATTATTCAATTATGGCAATAATCGTTAGTTGCAGCCCTAGATGAGTTTTACATTAATGGATTTTAATTTACCTAAATAAACCCAGCTTTCAGACTTTCCAGATAGAAACTAAGTTACACATTAACGCTTTGGTGCATCGCGGTTACTGTAACTAACTAAGGTACTTGCTTTGCTCTGAGTAAAGGAGGAAAACAATCCTTTCAACAAAATTATTCAGCGATTGTTGTTGTACCAGATGTCCAGCTGACTACGGAGGCACACCGGGTCATTCAGGTGCGCGGCCTGTGGAAAGGTGCTCGCAGCGAGGTGCTGCCTCCCTGAGCACAGACTGAGCTGTCAGAAAACACAGGAGAAGTTTATGCTGTGCAGAGAGTGGGAAGAAGTTTTCTAAACCCGGCTACCCGTCTGCACACCGCAAAGTCCATCAGGAGGAAAAACCCTCCAAATGTCCAACATGTGTGAAAGGACTCACCACACAACGCAGCATCCACGTCCACCAGCTGACTGTCCACAGAGGGCTGAAGCAATTTCCCTGCAGCATCTGCAGAAAGACTTTCAGCCAGCAGAGCGGACTCAGGTGTGTCACCTGAGGACACAAGTGGGTGAGCGGCCACATCTGTAAGCAGTGTGGGAGCAGTTTTCCCGGCAGGAGCAGCTTGTCAGTCCACGGCCCCATTCACACCGGTGAGAAAGCCTTTAGCTGTGACACCCATGGGAAGAGCTTCAGCCTATCAGCTAACCTGCGGCGTCACCAGCTGGTGCACACAGGCCTCCGGGCCTTCAGCTGTGACGTGTGCAGTCGAAGTTTCACTCACGCTTCAAGCTCGGCTTGATTTGACAGCAGCCTCCAGCTTTTCGGTAGTTTTGAATTTTGACAATCATCCCACAGATTGACTGTGAAGTTCAGATCAGGTTGGTTGGCTGCAAAAGAAAACACAGCGTGATATCATAGTCAGCAAACTGTTGGGCAGAAGCTTTGGCACTGTGGGCAGAAGCTAAGTGATGGAAAAGAAGAGCTTAAAAATGTTTTGACAGATGGCTACAATTCTTTTTCTCCTTTTCCCAAGAAAACACCACTGATGCTGTCTCTGGTTCAGGAGCGTCATGACATCAGAAATGTGTCAGTTGTAATCTCTCTCCTTAATACGTCTGTGTATGTGGTCGCTGACTCCAGCCTCAGTCTGTTTGTTCGTTTAAGGTTTACACAGCAATCAGGATGGGGTGCTGCTCAGAGCACAGGAATGATGAAGAGAGACTTGTCTTTCCCTTTAACTGGACTGTGTCCCAGCTTTATTTATTCCAACTAACAGCAGCAGCAGTCTGAAATAACATAATAAAATAAACACTGTATTCTCTACAGCAAGAAGCAAAGACATCTGATCAGCTGACATTACAATTAAATTTAGATATAGTCAGTTCAATGAGTCTTATCCATTGCAGCTTCTACAATTTAACAGAAAGGATAATATAATCACACATGTCCATGAAATAAACAATCCTCATGTTCATATGAACCGGATTATGAGACAACAGCACCATACTCTGGTCATGGAAAATCACAACAACACTTCCAACACAGCGGTACTACAACCCAATGCTCCCGACACAGAAACAGCGCTAAGTTAGCAAAGGCACATTAGAGGCATCGTGGCTAGCTTATGTAGCTTCTCGTATCGGCTTAACAGGAACTTATAGCCCGTTTCATCACTTACTTTTGGTCATTGACTCAGAACATCACAAACTGGACCACACAGGAAGGAAAACGGATGAAGCAGCACAGGTGAGTAAATATAAAACTCTCGCTAGGTGAACACTGGAAACTCTCACTTCTAAAAGGAAAACTACGAGTGCAGGTCAAAGGGCATGTGACGTGTTACATCGAACGTCTGAATCTTAAAGGGGCAGCACACAGAACTTCTCAAGAACAGTGTTCAAAAGGCTCTGACTCTAAGTTCTCGAATCAGTCTTGAGTCAAGTCATTCCTTAATTGAATACTTTTTTTTACACATTATGTTGAGATTTTTTTTATATCGTTTTTATACGGCTGTTACGAACATTGATCATGTAGGACAATAACGTCTTGGTAGCCGGGATTCCGTTGAAATGGTAGATGTAGTATTCTCTGACACCAGCAGGTGGCACCGTTACTCCATCTGACGAATGACATTGCAGTAATAATAATGGCCTACATACATACAGTGTATCACAAAAGTGAGTACACCCCTCACATTTCTGCAGTTATTTAAGTATATCTTTTCATGGGACAACACTAACAAAATGACACTTTGACACAATGAAAAGTAGTCTGTGTGCAGCTTAAATAACAGTGTAAATTTATTTTCCCCTCAAAATAAGTCAAAACATAGCCATTAATAGCTAAACACAGATACTTAAATATCTGCAGAAATGTGAGGGGTATACTCACTTTTGTGATACACCGTACATTTCAAAGAAATTAGGAGCAGAATCGTGAAGGGTTTGAGTTTAATTATTATTATTTTTTTTTTACATCTTTGAGAACTGCAGGGACAGTTTCAGAAAACCACAAAGAGCATTCTTCACAGCCGCTTTGTTAACGTAAAAATCATTTATGACTTAATGTGTTCCAGGTGATGTTTGAACAAATGAGTGTTGGAGTGCCATTGGCTACCTCAGACTTTAAACAAGATAACCAAGGCAGAATAATTCAGGTACTCTCGTGTGGACTGAACATGACGGGAATGTTTGTCCTGATAAGTCTGGATGTTGTTCAATATTCAAACAGGGTGTGACGTTCGTGGCAAAAGTGAAAGTAAACCGAAGTTTCTGTCTGTCCGGATAGCGATTGAGTTCGGGGAAGCCTCCTTAAACCCAGACATACAAACCCACTGAAAATAGGAAACTGTCTTGGATAAATCTGGTCCAGCCTGAAGGTAAGAACAGAGCATTTTTAAATACGTAAAGAAAAGAGATTATTATCACTACAGATAACGAGCGGAACCAGTTAGGCTTCCTGCAGTTTGTTGTTATTCTACAGTCAGATTTCTGTTTAAGATCAGCTCTGTTAAAGAAGTGAAGCTTCTCATCAAGTGGAAGTCCCTGCTTTAGACTTTAGAAAAGTTTCATTTGTAGCCCAGTCTATGGGCTGATATTTGTGCCACCAGAAACTGAATTTGAATTACAATATTGAATTTGAAACGCATGTTTTGAAATTGAATTTTATGTTTTGAAACTGAATTTATTTGTGCTGAAATGAATTTAACCCATTTGAAAATTCAACTTTCCATATTCCTTAAATTCTAAAATATAAAATTCGATTTCAGTTCACAAAATTCAGATTCAGTTCTTAAATTCAATTTCAATCCAATGTGGCACAACCATTATGTATTCCACTCCTGCGAGGGAAGACTAATCGAGCACAGATTCACAGACGTCATCTTCACGTCCACCTGAAATCTTTTGTGGTCTGCTGTACTACTCAACCGAGCGGAGCAAGCTGAGGCATTGCTAGGTCCACGATGTCTGAGGACCAGGGACTGAACAATCAGGTTCGTTTGAAACTTAAGATGGTTCATATTTATCTTCATGATGGGGAGAAAAACGTAACGTAAACCTTAGCACTACTGTGGCTATTGGGGCTAGTTATTAATATAGCACAGCATTTTATCACAGCATTTATCAGCTGACACGCACTAGCATTAGGATCTGATCAGTTCAGTTCAACAAACGTTTATCCCGAAATAGCAATTTATTTAAATGAAAATTTAAATTTGCTGTCCATTGCATACATTGTTACATACAACGGCAAATAAAATATGGTAGTTGCTAGCAGACGTATTACTAATTGTACATTTATCTTTTTCAGAAGATATTACAACGAGACCGAGTCAGAAAAGTAGTTTATTGTAGTTTTTCAGTCCGGGAAATGTCAGGATCTTTAGTTAGCATTAGGTCGAACTTACTTACTAGTTAACGGTCGTGACTAGTTGTGACTCAATTATTAGTCGGTCCAGCTGTTACCAACAAAAGTAGGTATTTATCCACCTTTAACTTTGAACATATTTAACGTTTCTAGTTTGGTAACGTTGCACTGGCGAGTGTATATAAGCTGCAATTCTGATTACACTGACTGAAGCTATGCTGTGCTATATTAATAACTATCCCAAGAACCCACTGATTTGTCTACCTACCAACAAAAACTTACATCCTTCACTTCCTGCCTTAAGTCTGCAAAGCAAGCCTTTTATCAGAACATGATCTGTGCTGCTTCTGACTCAAGAAAACTGTTTATGGCGTTTAAATCCTTACTCTCTCCTCCAACCGCTCAGCCACCCGCTGCATTGACTCCAGACATGTTTGCCTCCTTTTTCACAGAGAAAGTGGTAACCATCAGAAACAAATTCTCCGAGCCTAACCAGCTCTTTCAGTTCCAACCAACAACTGATGCATCACTCTGCTCCTTTGCTCCTGTGAATGAGGATGAGGTCTCCAGACTTCTTCTGAACTCTAAACCTACAACCTGTCCTCTTGATCCAATTCCGACCAGCATCCTGCAGACCATCCTACCAACAATCAAACCTGCAGTGACACACATTGTCAATTCCTCCTTGGAATCTGGCATCTTTCCAACAGCTTTTAAGCAAGCTCTGGTCACTCCACTACTCAAAAAACCCAATCTCAACCCAGCCCAGGTTGAAAATTACAGACCAGTCTCACTTCTGCCATTCCTATCCAAAATACTTGAGCGCACAGTCTTCAACCAAGTCTCGCAACATCTGCAAGAGAACAACCTTATTGACGCCTATCAATCTGGTTTCAGGCGTGACCACTCCACCGAGACCGCACTCCTGTCAGTCACAGAATCACTGCGACTGGCTCGAGCTGCTGGTCGGTCCTCTGTCCTTTTACTACTGGACCTGTCTGCTGCTTTTGACACCGTGAACCATCAAATTCTCCTCTCTACACTCTCTGAGCTTGGCATCTCGGGATCTGTCCTGTCTTGGTTCAAGTCCTACCTCACAGGTCGATCCTTCAGAGTGTCATGGCGAGGTGAAGTGTCTGAATCACATGGCTTATCGACTGGGGTACCCCAAGGGTCAGTGCTTGGTCCCCTCCTCTTCTCCTTATACACCACCTCACTTGGTGCAGTGATCCGCTCACATGGCTTCTCTTACCACTGCTATGCTGACGACACTCAGCTTTTCATGTCTTTTCCACCCAATGACACAACTGTCTCAGCTCGGATATCAGCGTGTCTGGCTGATATCTCCAATTGGATGAAGGAACGCCACCTTCAACTAAATCTGTCCAAAACTGAGCTCATTGTCCTTCCAGCCTGTCCCTCTGCCCAACCACACATCAGCGTCATGCTTGAAACAAATCAACTTGTGCCCACAAACTCTGCCAGAAATCTGGGTGTCATGATTGATGACCAGCTGACCTTTAAGGTTCATGTGGCCTCGATTGCTCGGTCCTGTCGATATGCCCTCTATAACATCAGGAGGATCAGACCCTACCTGACGCAACAGGCCACACAGCTCCTGGTACAGGCTCTTGTGATTTCACGCATTGACTACTGCAACTCACTGCTAGCGGGCCTCCCTGTGTCTACTTTCAAACCTCTGCAGATGATCCAGAATGCAGCAGCACGTCTGGTCTTTAACCTGCCCAAAACAGCACACGTCACCCAGCTGTTAATCTCCCTTCACTGGCTCCCAGTGGCAGCTCGAATTAAATTCAAAGCTCTTCTTCTGGCTCACAAAACAGTGACAAAATCGGCTCCTTCCTACCTAGAGTCCCTCATCCAGGTCTACACTCCTTCCCGCCCGCTACGCTCTGCCTGTGAGAGACGCCTGGTGCTCCCAGCCCAGCATGGCTCTAAATCACTAGCCAGACTCTTCTCCTCTGTTGTACCGAAATGGTGGAATGAATTACCCAACTCATTAAGATCCGCAGAGTCCCCTTCTACTTTTAAGAGAGGTCTGAAGACTCACTTGTTCAGGGAACACTTTGGCACTTAATCTGACCCTTCTCCTCTTTGTCCTCAGTGGTCAGATCAGACCGAGCTCTTAACAAACGAAAGCACTGAATATTGATTTCTCCTGAATGTTGAATCTTAGTTATGGACGATATTTAGATAGAACACAAAAAAAAAAAAAAAAAAAAAAAAAAAAAAAAAAAGGGGGGGTGTTTAGTGGGCACTTGGTGACAGAGTACCTGTGACAAATCCAACCTGAAGCATTTATTCGCACTTAATAAGGTTTCTCCTTCTTGTCAAAATTCTTGCTTGTGTTGTACGTCGCTTTGGAAAAAAGCGTCTGCTAAATGAAATTGTAGAATTGTAGAACTAGCCCCAATAGCCACAGTAGTGCTAAGGTTTACGTTACGTTTTTCTCCCCATCATGAAGATAAATATGAACCATCTTAAGTTTCAAATGAACCTGATTATTCAGTCCCTGGTCCTCAGACATCCTGGACCTGGCGCTGCCTCAGCTTGCTCCGCTCGGTTGAGTCGTACAGCAGACCGCAAAAGATTTCAGGTGGACGTGAAGATGACATCTATGAATCTGTGCTCGATTAGTCTTCCCTCGCAGGAGTGGGTTACGTAATGGTTGTGCCACTTTGGATTGAAATTGAATTTAAGAACTGAATCTGAATTTTGTGAACTGAAATCGAATTTTATATTTTAGAATTTAAGGAATATGGAAAGTTGAATTTTCAAATGGGTTAAATTCATTTCAGCACAAATAAATTCAGTTTCAAAACATAAAATTCAATTTCAAAACATGCGTTTCAAATTCAATATTGTAATTCAAATTCAGTTTCTGGTGGCACAAATATCAGCCCATAGACTGGGCTACAAATGAAACTTTTCTAAAGTCTAAAGCAGGGACTTCCACTTGATGAGAAGCTTCACTTCTTTAACAGAGCTGATTCAAATTCAGTTTCTGGTGGCACAAATATCAGCCCATACCAGTCCAACCTGAAAGGAATATATTATAAACTTGAGATGGTGAGGCGTGGTCCTGAGGTATTCATTGTTCATCTCCATGCAGCCATTCCTTAGAGCTGCTCTAGTTGCTTTAAACATGTAATTATCATAGAGTGTGTTCTAAAGGGCTAAACTTACAACCAGGCCAACCTATTCATGGGCTATAAAGAGGTAGAACACTGAAACATGAAAGGGGGGAGGGGTTTTTTCAAACTTATGGCCACCTGGCTGATATTAACTGGGTGACATCCTGAGGTGGTCCGCTATCAGCCTGAAGTGGAATCATTGATTGATTATTGGTTTTAGCCCTTTAATATTAATCTAATATCAGGCAAAATGGCTTTTATTTTGAAATTCTATATCAGAATTAGCTGATATTGACTGGATGACAACATTAACAACATTAGGTGATCAACTTAAAGCCTGAAGTGGAATCATTGATTGATTATTTGTTTTAGCCCTTTTATATTAATCTAATATCAGGCAAGATTTAAGATCAGTTTTAAGGCTTTCAATGGCTTTTATTTTGAAATTCTATATCAGAATTAGTCGTTACTGACTGATTGACATCATGAGGTGATTATTGGTTTTAGCCTTAAATGCTCATCGGCCTTCAGGCAAGAACTAAATAAGTTTCAAGAATTTGAAGGGCTTTTATTTTGAAATTCTACATCAGAATTGCCTAATATTGACATATTGAGGTGGTACACTATCAGCATCACATATAATCTTTGATTGATTATTGGTTTTAGCCTTTATCTTAATTTGAACTCAAGGCAAAATGAGCTCAATTTCAAGACTTAAAAGGGGCCTTTATTTTGAAATTCTACATCAGAATTTGCTGACATTAAATGAGTGACATCGTTCAGTGGTCTACTATCAGCCTGAAGTGGAATCGTCGATTGATTATTAAGTTGAAATGCTGAGTCAGCATTTCAACTTATAGATCTTCGACTTTCTATTCACTTCTTCTTCTTTTTCTTCCATACGTTTTTTGGCACCTATCTCCTTCCACAATTTTTCACCGATTTTCACCGTTCAACTTTTAAACTATTCAGCTACTTTAGGACATGTGTGCTATGACTTTTCTAATCTCTAACTCTCAAAATTTTTGAATTATTTCACTTTTTGTCAAAAAAATTTCCCATCTGAAATGACTGGGGAACTTTGACTTTTGCTCCTAAAACTCCTTCAACTTTGAGCTCCTCAAACTTCATCATACTTCCACTTACAGACTCCATTCTTGCTTTAAAATCTTCACTTATCTTTCCACTTTTCACTCATCTTTCAACTTTTTAACTATCTTTCACTGTTTTTGAGATTTCACTCCTTAAACAACACAAACTTTTCAGATTTTCCACTAAAAACTCAGCTCTCAGAGTGCGTGACATCAACAGTCAGAGTGGAGCAGCAGCTGATGACACATCAGAAATTTCACAAACAAATCGCTCGTAGGCCCACAAATTTCACTCCACGGTCATAAAAATTACATCAAAACGTAGGTATTTCCGTTGCGCTTCTGTCAAAGCAGCCTTTGAAGTCAAAGGATGGAGCTCTTAGTCAGGAAAGGGCCAACTGTCAGCCAAACCTGACCACCTCTCTGTATTTACTTGCATTTTGAATCTCTCGGTTTTTCAGAAAAGGGTCACTAATTTTCAACTCGGCCGTGAGGGCAAATTCTTGGCCCTACATATATAAACTTGACATTGGCCGATTCCTCCGATCCTCTGGATTCCCACGGTGCGCTCATTTCTCTGATAGCTATAACGGTTTGGCCACAGCGAGCGTTTGTTCGGACCATTTCTCACCCCAAAATCCAGCCTGAGAGCAGCAGTCACAAAGAAGTGACCGTTACACTCAGCAGCTGTCCTTTGAAGTCCCATCACCATGGAAACCATGCAGCTGCCCATGAATGATGACTCATAAGGACATTCTGGGGCATTCGGGGAGAGCCTGGCTATATTATCAAAACAAGCACACACTCACACACCCAGACACACAGAGTCAGGACTCGTTTTGAATCAAATAACTCAATTTAAACCATGTATTTTTAATGAAAGCTTACACACAAAGGTTTTCTTATCCCTGAAAGGGCATGTAAAGGGTTCAAACGTGTATGTGTGTGTGTTTGTATTGATGATGTTAAAGGTACCTCAGTTCACACAAAACCACCTCACATTTAAGTGCACGTAATGCTTATGTCTGTGTGTGTGTGTGTGTGTGTGTGTGTGTGTTTGTGTGTATGTGTGTGTGTGTGTGTGTGTTTGTGTGTGTGTGTGTGTGTGTGTGTTTGTGTGTGTGTGTTTATGTGTATGTTTGTGTGAGTGTCTGTGTGCGTTTGTGTGTGTGTGTTTGGGTGAGTGTGTGCGTGTATGCGTGTGTCTGTGTGTGTGTGTGTATGTTTGGGTGAGTGTGTGTGTGTGTATACTTCTTTACTTCACATGACTTTATGCTATTTACACATAACTCATAGATTTTGCTGTTATTTACATTTTTTCAACATTTTATTGTTTAAACAGTCTAAAGACTTCTTCAGTTCTTCTTTGCTCCTTCTTTTCATACAACTTTCTCATTTCTTAATTGTTCTCACTCCTTCTTCTTTACTTCCTTTACTTCTTTTTCTTCATCACCCCTTCCCCCTCACTCCTTTCCTCATCACTCTGGCTTCACTTTCTTCCTCACTGCTTCTTCACTCTTTTCCCCACTTTCTTTCTCACGTCTTTTACACTCCATCTTCCTCTTTACTTTTTTACTCACTCTTTCTTTTTCAATCCTTCTACCTCACTTCCTGGTCTTCTTCACTACTACTGATTCACTCTTTCTTCTTCACTTTTTTTTTACATTTCCATGGTATGCTTTTTCTTACACCTTTCAGCAATTTTATTTCACATTTTTCCACATTTTCAGCTTTTTTTTCACGATTTCAAGTCTTCAGCGTCAGCATTTCAACGCATTTTCTGCAAGGAAATGCAATTTCTCTAGTTGGTTCTAGGCTTTTTATCCTGATCTGAATATTGGCAAGACTATAGCTGAATTTTATGAATTTAAAGGGCTTTTATTTTGCAATGCTACATCAGAATTGGCTGATATTTACTAGGTGACATCCTGAAGTGGTCTACTATCAGCCTGAAGTGGAATCATTGATGGACTATTGGTTTAAGCCTTTTTGTACTTATCAGACTTCAGGCAAGAATTTGCTTCATTTCAAGAATTTAAAGGGGTTTTATTTTTAAATGCTACATCAGAATTGACTGATATTGGCTGAGTGCCACCCTGAGTTGGTCTACAATCTGCCTGAAGTGGAATCATTGTATTATTGGTATAAGTTTATTTTTCTGTAATTCTCATTTGAAATCATGCAAGAATCAAGCTCAGTTTCAAGGATTTAAAGGACTTTTATTTTGAAATGCTACATCATAACTAGCTGATATTGACTAGGTGATATCCTGAGGTGGTCGACTATTAGTGTGACTTGGAATAATGATTGATTATTGGTTTAAGCCTTTATTCTTATCTGAATTCAGGCAGGACTATAGCTCAATTTTAAGAATTTGAAGGGCTTTTATTTTGAAATGCTACATCAGAATTGACTGATATTAACTGGGTGACATCATGAGTTGGTCTACTAGCAGCCTGATATGTAATCACCGATTTATTATTGGTTTTGGCCCATCATGCTTGTCTGAATTAAGGCAATAATATAGCTCAATTTTAAGAATTTGAAGGGCTTTTATTTTGAAATGCTACATCTTAATTAGCTGATACAGCCTGAGTGACATCCTGAGGTGGTCCATTATTAGCCTGAAGTGGAATCATTGATGGATTATTTGTTTTAGTTTAATTTCCTGATGTAAACTTAATGAGTAATCTGATCAGTTCCAAGATTTGAAAAGGGATTTTGTTACCTTTTCATGAGTTACAATAAACTTTAAGTTAAATTGAATTAATTAAGTTGAAATGCTGAGTCAGCTTCTCAGTTTTTCTACTTTATCTTCTTCTTCTTCTTCTTCTTCTTCTTCTTCTTCTTCTTCTTCTTCTTCTTCTTCTTCTTCTTCCATCCATTTTTTGGAACCTATCTCCTTCCACAATTTTTCAACAATTTTCACCGTTCAACTTTTAAACTATTCAGCTTCTTTAGAACATGTGTGCTATGACTTTTCTTATCTCTAACTCTTAAACCTTTTAATTTATTCAACTTTTTGTCAAAAATATATCCCATTTGAAATGACTGGAGAACTTTGACTTTTCTTCCCCAAACTCCTTCAACTTTGAGCTCCTTAAACTTCATCATACTTCCAATTACAGACTTAATATTTGTTTTAAAATGTTCACAGATCTTTCCACTATTTACATGTTTCAACTTTTTAAATATCTTTAACTGTTTTGGAGATAATAGAGGTTAAGCAACACAAAGTTTTCAGCTTTTCCACAAAAAACTCAGATTAAACAGTGCGTGACATCATCAGTCAGAGTGGAGCAGCAGCAGACTACTCAGAAGAAATTTCCCGAAAGAATCGCTCTTCCATCCAAAAACTTCACTCCACATACACAAAATTGGCATTAAAATGTTCCCTGACTTCTCCTGCTTCTAATAAAAGTGCTTTTTGTGGCAAAATTGTACCCTTTGGCCTAGGGCTGGGCAATAAACCGAAAATTTACCGAAACCGAAATTTATAAGAATAACCGACGTCATTTTGCCCATGTCGGTATATTCGGTATTGAAAAAAAAAAAAAAGTTGGTTTTAGTTGTGTGTAGGTCGGCTACGTGTTCGTGTGCCTTTAAGTGAGCTACGTAAGAGACGCGACTCCACCCCATCCAGTCTGTAACAAAAAAACGAAAGAGAGGTGGGGAGATGGAGGACCGTTCAAAAGTTGTAGCGGCTGCTGCGGCGGCTGAAGTTGAGGAAGTTGGTGCGGTCGAAGGAGAGAGTGAACAGCTTGTAAACTGAGCCAAAATACAGTTGCGACGAGTCAAGGTAACACAACCTCTTCCACCACCCGCAGTACAACCATGTGATTCAATTCGAAGAAATTAAGAAAGCGAGAAGAGACGAGCGACAAGTGCTTCCACCACCAGGCAGCCGTTGCATGAAAACCGTGAGGATACAGCCTGCCACCGCGAAAAATCTTTTCGAAAACGGTGATTCCCAGCATGTACAGAACAGAGAGAGAAAAGGTTGCTGCTGAGTTGAGACATGTTAAGCACTTTGCAGCCGCAACCGATCTCTGGTCCAGTCGCACCATGGACCCATATATCAGTCTGACAGTACACAGTAAACACAAGGGATGCAACTTGTTTCTCTCGTTATAACCTGATTACTTGACAACTCAAATGTGGCCGTTTTTGAGTAAGCTCTCTGTAATATCCATATTAAGAATTTGTGTATAAGAGATTGCATTTTTAATACTTTGTTTTCAGGAAATTTAAGTTATTGTTCTTATTTCAAATCTGTGTTTATCAGCTGTTTAATAAATATCTTAACTAAAAGTACTTTATTTGTGTTTCCTTATTTATTTTCAGACAGTGTAGTTTTATAGTCCTTTAAAGTGGCAAAATAATTGAAATAAATAAGTCAGCCCCAGGGGCAGTGGAGTAGTTATCGTCCATTTATCGTTATCGAGGTGAACTGCTCAATATATCGTGATATTGATTTTAGGCCATATCGCCCAGCCCTACTTTGGCCAGTAAATGGCAAAATCCTGGACAAAACCTGATTTTCCTGCCATAGAGGCCCATTCATTCTCTGAATAAAAATTTCTCCTGAGAACCATTTGTAACCACTTTTTCAATCTACATTTTGAGTACTTTTTCTTGGCCCTACATATATAAAACTGACATTGACAGATTCCTTAGAGTCTCTGGAGTCTCACGGGGCGCTCGGTTTTCTGATAGCTATAATGATTTGGCCACAGCAAGCATTTGTTGGGACCATGTCTCACCCAAAAATCCAGCCTGAGAGCAGCTGTCACAAAGAAATGTCTGTTGATCTCAGCAGCTGTTCTTTGATGTCCCATCACCATGGAAACCAAACATTCCCCGGCAGACACACATTAATGTTTATCTGCCTCATCAGCCAAAACACAGACAAAGGGAGGACTTCTAAAACAAGAACACACTCACTCCTGCACACACACACACACACACACACACACACACACACACACACACACACACACACACACACACACACACACACACACAGTCTGTCTCACTCTCTCTTTACCACTGATGGCTTAAAACAAACGTATCCTTCAGGGGAGTTGTGCTTGTATTTTTCCTCATACCAACCTCAAGTACTTTTTGAATCAAATAACTTTATTTAAACAATATATTATCAATGGAAACGGATGGAGGAATCCTCCAAATCTGCCTTAAACTTTCTTTACTTTAAGATGCTCAGGCTTCTGCATACTTCTACTTACAGACTTCATTCTTGCTTCAAAATGTTCACATATCTTTTAACATTTTTTTCATCTTCAGCTTTCTGCTCTCTTCAACAGTTTTTGACATGTAACTGCTTAAGCAATACAAACTATTCAGGTTTTCCACAAAAATCTCTCCCCTAAGAGTATGTGAATTTTTTTAAAGAGCTTTATAATTTGAAGGCTCTTCACGAATTTAACAGGCTCAACCACTGATTATAACTTCTCCATTTTAGCATACTGTGCAAACATTTGAGTGGCTTTCTGCAATTTTCCAGTTTCTCCAGCTTAAGCAGCTTAAACTATCTTTACTTTAAGATGCGCAGGCTTATCCATACTTCTACTTACACGTTTCATTATTCTAAATGTTCACAGATCTTTAAAAAAAATTTTTGTCTTCAGCTTTCTGTTCTCTTCAACAGTTTTTCAGATAATACAGCTTAAGCAACACAACGTTTTCAGCAATTTTCCTAGCACATGTTCCACATTTTCAAGTTTCTTCAGCAATTTTTTTGAGTTTGGGTACTACGGTTAATACATAAGAGGTAAATGAACTCTTACAGAATATGAACATGATATCAACCTGGCCTTTTGTTCTCCAGATCTCTGAAGGTGGGTCTGTGTGCAGAACAGACAGAAGAAGGGAAACATGGCGTGTACATCACAGTCTGCCTTGCAATATGTCCAGTCTGCCAGACTCCCCCTTGTGACACACTTAAGGAACTTATCAGTGATTGTAGAAAATCTGTATCAGGAAGAAGTGTTTCATGAAGAAGAGGTCAGTAGGATACATGCAGAAAATAATGACTTTGACAAAGCAAGAAAAATACTGGACTCAGTCATAAGGAAAGGGGAAAAAGCCTGCTACAAGTTCCTCAGGGTTATTGACAGGACATGGAAGAGGACTTCAGGAAGGGGATCTGCTCATTCTGAGACAACAACTGAAGCTTCTTCTGAGACTCAAAAGTTTAACCTGTCCTACTGGATCAGCTGCTATCCTTTCAAAGAAGATGATGAAACTTATGAGCCCTGCTTACAAGGTATTTAAAGCAACATTTGGTTGATGTTGATTGATGTTTTTACTTTATGTGATGCACCTTAATGTGTCAGTGTACAAATCAAGTGTAGGGTCACTTCATTTGGCATTTATTCTCTCAATGCTTTGGTATTTATTTCAGGTCCAAGATCATGCCACAAGTACCAGGCAAAGCTGAAAACGAGAGCACAAAAAAAGTCGTCTGAACTTTGGATGAGAAACGAAAAACTTCTTGGAAGCTACAAGTCTGATCTGGGCTACAGTCCACTGGTATTAGACACACAAGGAAGCGAATCTCCATCTAAAATAAAGAAATTCAAGAGCAAAAAAAGTAAGATGAGTCGCCCTAAAAAGCTTAAGACGTACATCCCTGTGGACAAACCCAACGTGTCTCCCAGTGACCTGCTAAAAACAGATAAAAACATCCTCTTGGTTGGTAAACCTGGAATTGGAAAGACAGCACTATGTCATGAACTTTTAAAACTTTGGGCAGAAAGAGAGAACAGAGATCTGGATTACATGTTTTACTTTGACATGAGAGAAACGTCTCACTTCACAGAAAGCAAGAGCTTGGAGGAACTCCTTTTCACTGTGTGCAGTGAGCCAGATGAAGGTAAAGAGGAAGTCTTACAGGACATAAAGAAGAATTCTGATAATGTCACAGTGGTTTTTGATGGAATCACAGATCTCTCCTCTTCACTGGTGAAAAGCATGGTCGAGAAGGACCTTCTTCCCAACGCCAAAGTCATCCTGACCTGCAGACCAGACGACGAAGATGAGTTCTTTTCTGGAGACTTTCTCAGAGTGGAGGTGAAAGGCTTCAGTGAACAGAGCATCGAAAACTACTTCTGGGTAATTCTTGGCGAGGACCACAAGAAGGTTTTGTGTCACTTGGAGTTGTTAACTCTTTGCCATGTCCCGATGTATGCTCTGATGGTGGCTGCCTGCTTTTTATCTAAGACATCCGAAGACTCACCACAGCCGTGCAGCATGACAGAAATATATATCAATATTGTCCGGTTTTGTCTTCAGAAGAGCAGCAACAAAACAAACAAATTCCTCAATTCCTTCATCCAAGAGAAGAAAGACAAAATACTTTCTTTGGCTGAGCTTGCTTTTCAAGCAACTCAAAGAAAAACCGTGAACTTAATGGACCTTTGCTGTGAAGACGGCTCTGTGCTCTGCTTTCTGAAACCACTTGTTGTCAAAGTGGCTCCAACTGAAACAAGAACAACATATGCATTCCTCCACTACACAGTGCAGGAGTTTTTTGCAGCTCTGTGGCTCCTGAAGAGTCCAAATCAGATTAAGGGTGTTTTTCAGCAATGCCTGACAGAGGAGGGGAAACACATGAAACACCTGATCCCTTTCATGTGTGGACTGTTAAGTGAGAAGAGCCCGAGTTTGTTGGAGCATCTGATTCCAGCTCAGGAGTTAAAAAGTACGTCTAGCTGGATCTTCAAGGAGATGATAAGCACATTTTATCCTGTGTGTACTGAAGACAGTGGACCTGATGTGGACCTGCTGTTCTTATGCCAGTGCTTGTACGAGTCACAGTGTCCTGCTGCATGTGTCGACTTCCTGGAAACACTTGACTACCATCTTGATCTCAGTGGTGAGAGTCTTGATTCCTATCTTAGCTGTGCTGTGGCCAACGTGGTCACAGTGTCGAAGGAGAGGAAGGTTCAGCTGAACCTTGAGAATGTGTCCGTATCGAAACAAGGAATGAGAAGACTGTTTGGATGCCTTGATAATGTCTTATGGTATGTGTTACATAACGTGTCACAGTGCTGCTCAAATTACAACATACAGAAACAGGTTAATAAAATGAGCCCATGGCCATCATGAGGATCAATATTTGTAAGAACTGGATTAAAAAATATGATCCTCTCTAGTCAAACAGCTTTGTTCCTCTTCTCTGTTTCTTTATAACATGGGAATGTTCTCTGTTTATTCCTTGAACTGCAGGCGTGACCCTCTGCCACAACAGCTGTGGAAGATTGTCCTTCTCAGTGAAGGACGGCTCAATGATGCCAGCTTGCTCAGATGTGATGGAAATCAGTTTCACCTCCCTCTTCAGGGTGAAAGAGAGCTGTTTGAAAGGGCAGTGAACATCATACAGAAGAATCCAATGAAGGTGAATGTTTGCCTTCACATGGACAGCAGAGAAACTACTGTCTGCCTTAGTCTGAGCGAGTCCCTCCTCAAAGCTTTGCCCTGCATCAGTGCACTCAGGTGAGCAGCTTCTGGTTGATCTAACAAACATGCTAGAAAGAGAGCAAGAGGTCTTAATAATCCCTCTCCACACCTAACAAAGCTGTGAATCAATACATAACCCAACTCACCGAGCAGCCGGACAACCCAGCCTGTTTCCAAATGGTTACCTGAAAATCATTTCGTTTTAGATTTGATTGTTTAACTGGAGCTAAACCAGATCTAGAATTATTTCAGAAGATAATTATTTGTATTGTCCGTGCATTCATAGATCTGTGTTTTTAATCTTTCAGCTTCAGGATGACCGATAAAGGTCAAGGACTGGAGGACAAGGTGCAGAGAGACGGGAAACTGGAGAGGACAAAAAAGGAGCTGTTCCTGGATTTATGTCTGAAAGCAGCGCTCCACAATGAACAGAGCATTCAAGATGTACTGAAAAGGTTGAGGTCATTGTTTTCAGTTTACAACAAGGAGGAGGAGTTCATCCTTGATTTCTCTCAACACATCAAGAGTAAAGGGTGTCTAAGAGACGTTCCACAACTCAAAACAGTTTTAAAGTCAACTCCTGCAGTCTGGTCCATAAACCTCTCAGAGAGAAAGACCTCCATCCTCCTGGAAGTGCTGAAACTCCAACCAGAGAAGAAACATGTGGAGCTGTTTGGCCGTTTGGATGAAGAGAGTGAAGTGAGGACTCTCCTTCAGTGTCTGCCTTATATCTCACAGCTCAGGTAAATGAACAGTTCTTCACTCATCAGTGCTCACCTGTTGAGGTGTGCTCCTCCATCTCAGTCAGCTCACTGTGACACTCAAAGTGAAGGTCACCCTAAAAACAGTTTCTGAAGAAATTTCTTGATGAGAAAGATGCTGAATGAGGCTGATTGTTTAATCTCAGGAGGGGGTCTGCAGCGTGTTTTTGAATCTATTAAGACACACAGATCAAATATAAATGACATAAACTATCTAAAGATTAAACAAGATCCAACTCTGGACTGATAAATAAGGATGCAGATCTCAGTGTGTGTCATAGTTTCAAGCTGTGATACTCAGCAGTGAGACAGGCTTTAAACTGTTCATTTAGTCCTGTTATTATTGTTGAAGCTTATTTAAAGGCTCATGTTACTTATATTTAAATAACCTCACAGATCCCATTTCAAAAGATTTCCTCATTATTGAAGCAGATATCTGTTCATGTTCCATATTTATACCTATCTATATAGAATGTGTTTGTTGTATTTCAGAAGCCACTGACATATTTGATTTATTTCACACTAATATTTGAATGAATTTCTTGAGTTTTTTTCTCATTGTTTACTTCTTTCTTATAGCTGACATCATGGTGCTGATATTCTGTAGCAGAGAGATCAGCAGAGGATTTATAAACTGTTCCTGTGTCTGATTCTGATGAATGAAAGTATAAATAATGTCATCAGAATGAAACAAGTAGGCCTTCCAATAAGTAAAGAAAGCAGCACCTGAACTCTTGATGGGTCATTGATTTTTACTGAATGTTGAGAGGTCAGACATGAAGTCTGGTGTCTGTAGGTTCAGATCTGATTGATTGATCAGTTATTGTGTGAAGTTTTCTTTTGGTCCTCCTGCTGCTGGTTCATGAGCTGTGTCCCAGTTTATCAAACTATCTCTGGATGCAGAGGTGAGGATACAGCTGTGAGGATGGACTCAAGTCATCAAACATGTTCTGAAGATCTTCATTTGGTGTCAGTGATCAATCCTCGACATTTAATGGACTTGTTTCAAAGTCATCTGAGTTTGAGATTGAGTAGATTAACTGTTGTCTGCTCACAAACAGGTATTTGTTAGCTTTGAGTAGAAACACTCCATCAGTAAAAGTGTCATGAACTCTGTCACAGAAAGAGGAAACAAATCCAAGACTCCACCACAGAGCTCCAAAAGGCAAAAGGGTTTTAATAGGACAGGCAGAGTTTGGTACACAAGTAAGTGTGAACTTGGTCTAATTTGCTCTGCTGCTCTTTAAGGAAACATCTCCAGGAGACAGGGTGGATGGGGCGTACACAAGTTTATTTTCTATCTGTGGCATGGGACACAAAACAAAAACTGCTCAGCTATTTAGTAAGTTGTTCATCAGTTCGCTCTTGCGGCAAAGACATCAAAGACTGCCAAATAAAAGTAAATAATAATAATAATAATACATTTTATTTAAAAGCGCCTTTCAGGACACCCAAGGTCGCTGTACAGTAAGTATATTAAAAACATGCAGATATAGATAAAAGACAACAAAAAAAAAAAAAAAAAAAAAAAAAAAAATGGGGAAGGAGGTACATGGGAAACAGTTTAAAGGGAGTAAGAAAGTCTGAACAGATGAGATTTGAGTTTGGATTTGAAGATGGGCAGGGTGGAGGAGTTACGGAGGTCCGGTGGGAGAGAGTTCCAGAGTCGGGGAGCAGAGCAGCTGAAAGCTCTGCTCCCCATAGTGCAAAGACGGGCAGTGGGCACGTTGAGATGGAGGGAAGAGGACGATCTGAGGGAACGGGATGGAATATTAATTTGCAGGAGATCGGAGAGGTAGGGAGGGGCGAGGTTGTGGATGGACTTGAAGGTGTACAGAAGGATTTTGTAAATGATTCTCTGGTTAACCGGAAGCCAGTGAAGTTGTTGAAGGACGGGGGTGATGTGGTGGGATGAGGGGGTTTTAGTAATGATCCGGGCAGCAGAGTTCTGGACTAGTTGAAGTTTATGAAGGGACTTTTGAGGGAGGCCGAAGAGGAGTGAGTTGCAGTAATCGAGGCGGGAAGTGACAAGGCTGTGGACGAGGATGGCGGTGGTGTGGGGGTTGAGGGAGGGGCGGAGCCGGTTGATGGAGCGCAGGTGGAAATATGCAGACCGGGTGATGTTATTAATGTGGGACTGAAAGGATAGTGTGCTGTCGAGGATGACACCCAGACTCTTAACCTGAGGGGAGGGGGAGACTAAGGAGTTGTCAATGGGGAGAGAGAAAGTATTAACTTTGGATAATGTGGATTTGGAGCCAATGAGTAGGAATTCGGTTTTATTGCTGTTTAATTTTAAAAAGTTTGAGGTGAACCATGACTTTATTTCAGAAAGACAGGAGGTGAGGGAGGGGGGTGGGATAGTGGAGTTTGGTTTGCAAGAAAGGTAGAGCTGGGTGTCATCCGCGAAGCAATGAAAATGAATGTTAAATTTCCGGAAGATATGGCCAAGGGGGAGGAGGTATGTTATGAAGAGGAGGGGCCCCAGGACAGAGCCCTGGGGCACACCTGAGGTGACTGGGGAGGGGTCGGAGGAGAAAGACTTGAGCTGGACAAAATGAGTGCGGTCTGTAAGATAGGAATGGAACCAGTGAAGGGGAGTGTGGGTGATACCAATTGAGGAGAGTCTGCTGAGGAGAATGGGATGTGAGATGGTGTCGAAGGCTGCAGTGAGATCGAGAAGGATGAGGATTGAGATAAGACCGGTGTCAGCTGCAGTGAGGAGATCATTAGTGATTTTGAGAAGTGCAGTTTCAGTACTGTGGCGTGGGCGGAAACCGGACTGGAAGGGTTCATACAGACTGTTAAGGTTGAGATGTTCATGGAGTTGGGAGGAAACTATTTTTTCAAGAATTTTGGAGATGAACGGCAAGTTGGAGATAGGGCGAAGATTATTGAAGTCATTGGGATCTGAACCAGGTCTTTTCAGGATTGGGGTGATGGCAGCAGTTTTGAAAGCTGAAGGGACAATACCGGTGGACAGTGAAGAATGGATAATGGTAGAAATGAGGGGAAGGAGAGATGAGAGACAAGATTTAACCAGGGTTGTGGGGATAGGGTCCAGGAGGCAAGTGGAGGGCTTGGATTTGCGGATGAGGGTGGCTATTTCAGAGGCGCTGGGGAGTTGAAAGGAGGAAAAAGGCTGAGTGCAGAGGAAGGGTTCGGGTATAGCCCATGAGTAGCTTTAATGTTCCCACAACAGTTAGGGAGAGGACACATTAGAAAGTATATCAAGAAGAGTCAGCCGGCATGCGGCCCGAGCCCCTCTCACGATTTCCGTGGAAATTGTCTAGTGTTATTATTGTTGAACCTTATTTAAAGGCTCCTGTTACTTATATTTAAATAACCTCACAGATCCCATTTCAAAAGATTTCCTCATTATTGAAGCAGATATCTGTTCATGTTCCATATTTATACCTGTTATCTATATAGAATGTGTTTGTTGTATTGTAGAAGCCACTGACATATTAGATTTATTTCACACTAATATTTGAATGAATTTCTTGAGTTTATTTCTCATTGTTTACTTATTTCTTTTACCTGACATTTTTTTATTATTTATTATTTATTTATTTATTTATTTCGGTCACGTCAGCACACTTATACAACATCACACATTGTCAATAGTTGATCAAATTGTACATGTCCGAAAGGGAAGACGGGAGAAGCAGAGCTTATCTAGTCCCGTCCCCATTTTCTCAATATTTAGTCTCCTCTTTCCACATATCATCATATTATTATAAATTTGTATTCCATTTACAGGAGTATAACATAATTCTTGACTGTCTTCTAGTGTCCGTATTTGACCTTTTATGACCAGTCCTTTGTTCCACGTAAGGCATAATTTATGAGTGTCTTTTGTTACCCAGCTAGGAATGTTCCATCAGGGCATTTCGGTTCTTCCGGGCCAGCTTGACGGGTTGAGAAAACCTTATCGATTGCGTTGAGAGCCCAACTTAGTCAGTGCTTAATTTGTGCCGGAGCTAGCCGGAGCGCGCTCCGGGACCTCTTGGATCGGATCCAGGACCTATTTGATCCGCTCTGGCACCTCTTTGATCTGCTCCGTGACCTTTCCTGTCAATAAATAAACTGTGTTTTTAGCTGTGTTTAATCTGCGCTTTAATCCTCTCTGAAGTGACGCCTGTTGGCTTATTTCTCATGCATTTTACTCAGAAATTAGGTAAAAGGGGGGGGGGGGGGGGGGGTGATTCATGCCGTCACGTGTCACAGCGCAATGCGCATTGCGAAGGTATCGTTTCCGCACCGGCACCGCGCGCAAACGACACTTAACAGCCAGGTGACTGACAACGCTGTTACACTTGGCCTGCTAAAATGTCAAAGCGACAATCAAAACTCTCAAGTTTCTTTAAACCAGTCGGTCAACCAGACCCCAAACTGGCCAAAGTTGTTCCGGAGGCAGAGCCCGGCTCCGCAGATACGGGTGGTGACAGCATGATAGCCGCTAAAGATGTGGTCTGTGCAGTCAGGAGCACGGATAAGGATGAGGGAGCAGTGACGTCAGTTCACGAGAAACTGTAGTCACCACTGGTGACTACAGTTCACAAGGGAAGACAATCGGTTAACAAGCATAAAGTTATTTGTGGGCAAAGCACACAACAACGTGGCAAATAGACAGGAAATTTAATCAGACTGTGTCTGCTGCCTGTCAAGTTTGGTTGGATACATTATTACTGTGCATTACTGTTTTTTAAATGTCATCCTTCCAAATACAGACCTTTCTTCTAATTCTTTCTTGATTTTTGATTCTCAGGCTTTTGTTAAATTTATTGTATTTATTTTTTTCTGGTGTGGTGCTTACATGACAGTGACACAAAAAATCCCATTAGCAATAAAATGTGTTTATTTGCAATATGTCAGTAATTTAAATTGCTCATTCCAAATTGATTCCAAGTGTTCTGATGGGCCACATGGTGTGCCAAATGTTGCTGCAAATGTTATACTGGGTAAGTGCGGAAATTAAGGTGAAAAAGAAGATAAAAACGCGTTAAAACCTGAGAAAAAAAGGGTTTCTTTCGGCGCACAATTTCGAAGGGGGACCCGGCACCTGATTGGGGACAAATTAAGCACTGAACTTAGTGGATCCATTTTGAGACTGTCTGTCCCTCTGCAGTTAGTAAGATATATAGTGCTATCTTGACTTACACCATCACTTCATTCATTATCATTGTAAAGGTACATTTCGTCTTTCCTGCTGTCTTACAGACCAAACAACCCACATGTTTTATTTCACCATCCTTCATGTCTTTATATCTTTTAGATTTTACACTCTTAAGTATTGTCATATATCATATTATGATATTTTCACATTCATATCCGTCAAAGGTCATTTTGACCATTTTTATCTTAAATACTTTCATGGTGCTGCTGCACCTGGTATCTTCTTGTAAGCTGTTCCATTGATTGACTCCATTAACTGTGATAGTCATGGCTTTCAATGTGGTTCTTACTGTTCTCTTTTTGAAAATCATTTCACCTCTTAAATTATGTTTCATATGTCTTGTTATGAACCTTGTTTGTAGGTTCCTTGGTTGCTGACCGTGTGCTGCCTTGTACAATACCTGCACAGTCCTGTATTTTATTAGGTCATATGGTTTTAGGATCTTTGCTGTAATAAACAGCTGATTTGTGTGTGCTCCATAGCTTGCGTGATGAATAATTCTTACTGCTTTTTTCTGTAGTGTTAATATACTTTTAATATTCGTTTTGTAAGTATTTCCCCATATCTCGCTGCAGTATTGTATGTGCGGTGCCACCAGAGCCCAGTAAACAGTGAGAAGTGATTTCTGATTCAGCAGTTTTTGTGCTTTCCACAGTATTAATACACTCCCGGCTATTTTTTTCTCTGTATAAGATATGTGAGGTTTCCAGTTTAGCTTATCATCAATGATTACTCCCAGAAATTTGACTTCATTAACCCTTTGTATCTTGGTGCCGTTTATATCTAAATTAGCATCACAGTCACTGTTTTTGTTGCCGAATATCATAAATTTTGTTTTGTCTAGGTTCAGAGATAGTCTGTTTATATTGAACCATATTTGTAGCTTGTTTAGCTCTTGGTTTGTCATAGTGATCAGCTCCTTCAGGTTATCTCCCGAGCAGAAAAGACCCGTATCATCTGCAAGTAGTATGAATTTTAATATTTTCAGATACTTTACATATGTCATTCATATAAAGAGTAAATAACTTTGGGCCTAATACAGACCCCTGTGGGACCCCGCAAATAGTGTTGAGGCACCTTGATTTTTTTCCTGCTACCTGGACGTATCTGCCATTCAGGTAGCTCCTGAGCCAGTTTAGCACTTTACCCCTTACGCCCAACTTTTCTAGTTTATAACAAAGTATATTGTGATCAATTGTATGGAATGCTTTCTTTAGATCAATAAATATTCCAATACTAAATTTTTTTGCTCGATTGTGTCAGTGATTATTTCTACAGCTTCCATTATCGCTAATGCAGTGGAGTGATTTTTTTCTGAACCCATATTGACTATCATATAGCAAATTATGTTTCTCAATGAACTTATCCAGTCTGCTGCTGAACAGCTTTTCTAGTATTTTGGAAAATTGTGGTAGTATTGCTATTGGCCTATAGTTACTGAATTCCTCCTTGTTACCTTGTTTATGCAAAGGGATTATTTTTGCAACTTTCATTTCATCTGGGAATGTTCCTGTCTGAAACGATAGATTACATATGTGTGTCAGGGGTAATGCAATCTCTTCCTGTACCATTTTGACTAGTCTCATGTTAATGTCATGGACGTCTTTTGACGTTTTTCCTGTGCAGTTATTAATCAGTTGTTTTATTTCTCTGTCGTCTGTTGGAGTCAAAAACATAGTGTTTTGGTTACATTTCCCCTCCCTATCAAAGTGGTTCCAGCTAAGGTCATTCTCTGGGATCTGCTTGGTAAGATTTGGCCCCATCTCTGCAAAGAATTTGTTTAACTTACTCACTGTGTTATCTGCATTTTCTGTAAGGTTAAGTGGATAGCTTTTAACAGGTTTTTTTTGTTTTTGTTTTACACTGTTTATTATATTCCACAGTTCCTTGGTGTGATTCACATTATTTTGTATTTGTTCCCCGTAGTATTCTTTCTTTTTCTCTCTCAAGTTAGTTTATTTTTGTAAAGTTTATATTTGTGTTCAGAGTCTGAAGTCCTGTTTTTGAGGAACTGCCTGTATAGTGTGTTTTTCTTTCTGCATGCATTTATTAGTGTTTTTGTCATCCAAGGTCTGTTCTCTCTGCTTTGTTTTTTAAGCTTCAACACTCTCATGGGGCAATGTTTATCAAACAACTTTGTGAATGTCTGCTTCTGTAAGCTTCTGTAAGCATTGTTCACATCTGTAGCCTTGAGGACTTCTTCCCATTTTTCTTCTTGTAGAGAACTTTTCAATCTGTTTATATATACCTCTGATTTAATTCTCAAGTTAATTGTTGTATTCTGCATCTCTTTCCCCTCAAAGGTCTGGTCATAGACCACAAAAACTGGTAGATGATCGCTTATGTCATTCACAAACAGCCCACTTATTAAGCTATCCTCGAGCATGTTCGAAAAAGATGTTGTCAATCCTAAACTATACAAGGAGTTTAAGAACTCCTCATTGAGCTTCTGTTAATTTGGGTTTAGTAAGTCAATGTTAGTATCACCTCAGATAAAAACCCTTTTTCTGCCAAATTTTGAGAAGAGATCTCCAGCATATGTGATGAAGTTGTTCAAATTCGAACCCGGTGCTCTGTAGATACAACAGATGATAATATTACAATTTTCCTTTAGATGTATTTCAACCGTAATGCATTCTAACATGTTTTTAACTGCTGCAGATATGTCCTTCAACACTTTGAATTTGATATTATCAGCAATGAACAGTGCGACCCCTCCTCCACCTTTCATTTCTCTGTTCATACAGACAAAGTTATATCCTTCAAGTTCAAAGTCCATACCTTTCTCTTTGTTAATCCGTGTTTCTGTTTTTGCAATTATGTCAAAAGGGTTCTTAAAGTCCATCAGGTGTTCCTTTATTTGATAGAAATTAGTGTAGAGGCTCCTGCTGTTAAAATGGATCATTTTCAGCTTGTTGTCCGTGTTAATTCTTGTATTATAATCCTGTTCCGTGTAGTAGTTGCAGTTAATTGATTTGTTGCTATAAAAACAGTTATTGGATCGATGCTTATGTTTGGGTTATTGCAGCCCGAACAGTTCTGGTCAACGTTTTGATTTTTTATTAGATCCCGATGCCCATGTTTTCTGATCCAGTCAGGTAAATCCAAATGTCCATGTTCCAAGTTACAGTTCATTAGCTCCATTTCCTCAGATTGTGTTGAGGTTTTGAAGCTTTTGTTATCCATTTAGGCGTTCAATTTGTCCAGATCCTCCATGCTCCTGATCAGCACCGTCTTCATTTGTTCTGGGGCTTCTCCGTTGGTTCTTATCAGTATTTTGCAGTTTGCCGTCCAGGTGCTTTTTATCTTCCCAGCCTTTTTTAACTCTCGTGCTTTCTTGGCCATCTCTGCGTTTTTCTTGGTCAGGTTTTCATTGAAGAACACCATTGTGCCTTTGAGTTTTGGGCCCTGTTTCAGCAGCGCTATCTTGTGTTTTCTGTTTGTGAATCTCAATTTCACACATTTCCCGCCGTTTGCCCCTGTCCAGGGCATGAGGTGACAGTATTCCACGTTGTTGAAATCCATCTTGATTTTCTTTGATTCCATGAAATCAGCCACCTGTCTCTCCACCGTCTTAATGTCCTCTTCGTCTGGTTCACTGTCATGCTCCCCTGCCCGTCCGTTTGTCACATTTTCGCGTAGGAGCGCAGTTTGATCTTTATGCCAGTTACGATCACTTCATTCAGCCTGGTTTGTTGATCCAGGTCTTCGACTCGGGCTTCCAACTGTTTGATCATCTCAGATTGTTTTTTGCTGTAATCCTGCAGCTGCTTGTGTTCTCTCTGAAGGTTTTTTAAATTCAGTGAGAACCGTTTCTATCTTCTCTTCTTGACCTTTTTTCAGATCTTGCTGGCCTTTCAGGATTTCATAAATCCCATCGGCCATGTTTTGATCGGGTCTGGAACCCGAATCCAGATTTTTTGTCTTGGATTTTCCCTCCTAATTGCCTCCCATTTTAGTGAGTTCCAGATAGTCTTGGGGGAGACTCTGTTGTTGTTTCTGCTGTAGCTGCTATCCAAGGACAGAGCTCACAGATATGCGTCCGTCTCCCAAGGAGGACAGACAGATGAGTTACATCATGGTGCTTATATTCTGTAGCAGAGAGATCAGCAGAGGATTTATAAACTGTTCCTGTGTCTGATTCTGATGAATGAAAGTATAAATAATGTCATCAGAATGAAACAAGTAGGCCTTCCAATAAGTAAAGAAAGCAGCACCTGAACTCTTGATGGGTCATTGATTTTTACTGAACGTTGAGAGGTCAGACATGAAGTCTGGTGTCTGTAGGTTCAGATCTGATTGATTGATCAGTTATTGTGTGAAGTTTTCTTTTGGTCCTCCTGCTGCTGGTTCATGAGCTGTATCCCAGTTTATCAAACTATCTCTGGATGCAGAGGTGAGGATACAGCTGTGAGGATGGACTCAAGTCATCAAACATGTTCTGAAGATCTTCATTTGGTGTCAGTGATCAATCCTCTACATTTAATGGACTTGCTTCAAAGTCATCTGAGTTTGAGATTGAGTAGATTAACTGTTGTCTGCTCACAAACAGGTATTTGTTAGCTTTGAGTAGAAACACTCCATCAGTAAAAGTGTCATGAACTCTGTCACAGAGAGAGGAAACAAATCCAAGACTCCACCACAGAGCTCCAAAAGGAGAAAGGGTTTTAATAGGACAGGCAGAGTTTGGTACACAAGTAAGCAAACAAACAGGCAGAGGTATCCGGTGGACGAGAGGCAAAAGGCCAGATCAATAAACAGGGAAGAATCAAAACACGGCTGAGACTGTGACTATGAAAGCTGGAGCTGAGACGTGATGTATGACCAACTGTCGACGAGACAGTGAGAGACACCAGGTTAAATACAAGAGGTAACAAGTGGTCTAGAGACACAGCTGACACAGCTGGGGAACACAATCAGGAAACAGGTGTGACAGACGGGGGGGCAGACAGGAACAGATCAGGGGTTAGTGATTTCAAAATAAAACAAGGAAGACAAGACTTGAAACATGAATGTGCAAAATAACAGAAACTTAACAAACATGATAAAAACATGTCTCCTTTCCTGTTGTTAAGGTCACATCATGACAAAACATTTCATCTCATGTTTCAGTTTCAGTGGCCGGTCTGAAGATGGAGTCAAGTTGTGTGGGAGACTGTTCTGTGCAGCAGCAGAGAGAGATCAGCTGACAGGAGAGAACACACTGGAGCTGTTAGCATCGCTTTGCACACATCAATGGTTCCCTTCTTTTTACTATAATGATCGAGGTGACCCGTGTGGTTTTCTTCTGGATCTGTGCTCCTACATTAAGGACTATGAGACTGAAACAGGCCTGAGTGTTCTTCCATCTCTACAGTCAGTTTTAAAGTCAACTTCTGCAGTCTGGACCATAAACCTCTCAGAGAGAAAGACCTCCATCCTCCTGGAAGTGCTGAAACGCCAACCAGAGAAGAAACATGTGGAGCTGTTTGGCCATTTGGATGAAGAGAGTGAAGTGAGGACTCTCCTGCAGTGTCTGCCTTATATCTCAGAGCTCAGGTAAATGAACAGTTCTTCACTCATCAGTGCTCACCTGTTGAGGTGTGCTCCTCCATCTCAGTCAGCTCACTGTGACACTCAAGGTGAAGGTCACCCTAAAAACAGTTTCTGAAGAAATTTCTTGATGAGAAAGATGCTGAATGAGGCTGATTGTTTAATCCCAGGAGGGGGTCTGCAGCGTGTTTTTGAATCTATTAAGACACACAGATCAAATATAAATGACATAAACTATCTAAAGATTAAACAAGATCCAACTCTGGACTGATAAATAAGGATGCAGATCTCAGTGTGTGTCATAGTTTCAAGCTGTGATACTCAGCAGTGAGACAGGCTTTAAACTGTTCATTTAGTCATGTTATTATTGTTGAAGCTTATTTAAAGGCTCCTGTTACTTATATTTAAATAACCTCACAGATCCCATTTCAAAAGATTTCCTCATTATTGAAGCAGATATCTGTTCATGTTCCATATTTATACCTGTTATCTATATAGAATGTGTTTGTTGTATTGTAGAAGCCACTGACATATTTGATTTATTTCACACTAATATTTGAATGAATTTCTTGAGTTTTTTTCTCATTGTTTACTTCTTTCTTATACCTGACATCATGGTGCTGATATTCTGTAGCAGAGAGATCAGCAGAGGATTTATAAAATGTTCCTGTGTCTGATTCTGATGAATGAAAGTATAAATAATGTTATCAGAATGAAACAAGTAGGCCTTCAAATAAGTAAAGAAAGCAGCACCTGAACTCTTGATGGGTCATTGATTTTTACTGAATGTTGAGAGGTCAGACATGAATTCTGGTGTCTGTAGGTTCAGATCTGATTGATTGATCAGTTATTGTGTGAAGTTTTCTTTTGGTCCTCCTGCTGCTGGTTCATGAGCTGTATCCCAGTTTATCAAACTATCTCTGGATGCAGAGGTGAGGATACAGCTGTGAGGATGGACTCAAGTCATCAAACATGTTCTGAAGATCTTCATTTGGTGTCAGTGATCAATCCTCGACATTTAATGGACTTGCTTCAAAGTCATCTGAGTTTGAGATTGAGTAGATTAACTGTTGTCTGCTCACAAACAGGTATTTGTTAGCTTTGAGTAGAAACACTCCATCAGTAAAAGTGTCATGAACTCTGTCACAGAGAGAGGAAACAAATCCAAGACTCCACCACAGAGCTCCAAAAGGCAAAAGGGTTTTAATAGGACAGGCAGAGTTTGGTACACAAGTAAGCAAACAAACAGGCAGAGGTATCCGGTGGACGAGAGGCAAAAGGCCAGATCAATAAACAGGGTGTCAAGAACACAGAACCAGAAGTGGACACAAATGCAAACTCAGGAATGAGATCCGTAAAAGCAAAAGGATTTATTAAACAAACCAGGTTCAATACATGGGATAGGTAGTCAGCCAGGCAGGGTTCAATACACGGAAACAGACAGTCAGACAGGCAGAGTTCGGCACACAGGTAATCCATCCATAGAGAGGCAAAGGTATCCAGATAAACGTGTGGCAAAGATCAATGTCCAAAAACAAGAGCAAGATTCTAAACGGCAAGACAAGACTGAATAAAGGCTGGAACGAGGATGGTAAAGTGCAACGAACTGGCAACGAGACAGTGAGACACTTGAGGTTAAATACAAGAAGTAATAAGGGGTGATGACACACAGCACGGGAAGACAATCAGGAATCAGGTGTGACAGACAGGGCAAGGCAGACAGGAACAAATCTAAAAGACAGGGGTGTCAAGGAGACAAGGGTTAGTGAATTCAAAATAAAACGGGAAACCAAAACATAATTCAGAATGTGCAAAAAACAACAAACTTTACAGACATGACAGTACCCCCCCCTCAAGGGCCGGCTCCTGACGGCCCAGGAGCATCAGGGTATGAGGCGTGAAAATCTCGGATGAGTGAGGGGTCCAGGATGAAATGGGACGGGATCCAGGAGCACTCCTCCAGACCGTACCCCTTCCAGTCCACCAGGTACTGGATCCCCCGGCCCTGACGACGTGCAGACAGGAGTTTCTTCACAGTGAAGACCGGATCGCCGATTACGAACCGGGGGGGTGGAGGGGACTTGGCCGGATGGCACAAAGCGCTGGTCTTGACCGGTTTAACATGGCTGACGTGAAAGGTTCGGGTGAATCCGCATTGACCTTGGTAGCTTTAACTGGACCACTGCAGGATTAACCACCTTGGAGATGGGAAACGGACCAACGAACCTGGGAGCCAACTTCCTGGACTCCACCCGGAGTGGCTGGTTCCGGGTGGACAGCCAGACCCTCTGACCTGAGATGTACTTGGGGGCAGCAGACCTCTTCTTATCTGCAGCAGACTTGTAGACCAACGAAGACTTGAGGAGGGCCTGGCAAGCCCGCTCCCAGGTTCTCCTGCAGCGCCGGACCAAGGCCAATGCGGACGGAACAGAGGAACCAGAGTCTGTGGTAGGAAAAACAGTGGGTTGATGACCATGAACAATGTGAAATGGAGAAAAACCAGATGATGATGAAGGGAGTGAGTTATGGGCGAGTTCAATCCAGACCAGTTTGTCAGACCATGATTCCGGGTTCTGTGACGCCATAATGCGCAGTCCTTTCTCTAGTTCCTGATTCGCACATTCACATTGACCGTTAGACTGGGGATGAAATCCCAATGACAGACTGACTGGAGAACCCATCAGTCTGCAGAACTCCTTCCAGAACTGGGAGATGAACTGAGGACCCCGGTCCGAAACAATGTCCCGAGGGAAGCCGTGAATCCTGAAAACATGAGACATCATGACCTCGGCCAGTTCCTTGGCCGAGGGAAGCTTTGGCAGAGGAACAAAATGGCACATTTTAGAGAAACGATCTATGACAGTGAGAACCACTGTGTTACCTTTAGAAGGTGGCAGTCCAGTTACAACGTCCAAGGCGATGTGGGTCCAAGGTTGCTTCGGAACCAAGAGGGGCCTTAACAACCCCTGAGGTTTTTGGGATGACCCCTTGTGAGCAGCACACACAACACAGGCACTGACATACTTAGAAATATCTTTTTTCATACCAGGCCACCAAAACCGCTGTTGAACAATGAATAACGTTTTTGCAGAACCAGGGTGGCAGGAAGCCTTGTTGGTGTGAGCCCACTTGATAACCTCCTCCCTGAGAGGCTGAACCACAAACAGTTTATTTACAGGACATTCAATGGGAATGGATGTACTCTCAGAGGCCGCTTTAACCTTGTCCTCAATACCCCAGGTGAGAGAAGCAATGAAACTAGACCTAGGCAAAATGGTCTTGGGTTCAGAAACGATATTTGGAGGGTCAAACTTGCGTGACAGGATGTCGGGTTTGGTGTTCTTGGAACCGGGTTGGTAGGAGAGGACAAAGTTAAAGCGACTGAAGAAAATAGCCCACCTAGCCTGCCTCGCATTGAGCCTTTTAGCGGTCTTTAAATACTCAAGATTCTTATGATCGGTCCAAACTTGAAATGGAGCTAAGCCCCCTCCAGCCAGTGACGCCACTCCTTCAGAGCCACTTCAACTGCCAGCAGTTCGCGGTCTCCAACATCATAATTACGTTCTGAAGATGACAACTTCTTTGACAGGTAAGCACAAGGATGTAATCTGCCATCTTTCACACTCACTTGAGAAAGGACCGCTCCGATACCTAGATCGGAAGCGTCAACCTCGACCACCAACTGCTGGCAAGGGTCCGGGAGGATGAGCACTGGCGCAGACACAAAACTGTTCTTGAGGTCCTGGAAGGCAGCATTACATTCAGGAGACCAGACAAAAGGTCTGTGGGGAGAAGTAAGGTCATGCAGAGGTGAGGCTTTGGCACTGAAATTTCTGATGAACTTTCTATAAAAGTTAGCAAAACCCAGAAACCTTTGAACTTCTTTACGAGAACGGGGAGTGGCCCAGTCACCCACAGCAGACACCTTTTCAGGATCCATCCTGATCTCTCCCTCAGCGAGCACAAACCCCAGAAAGGACACTGAGGGTTTGTGAAACTCACACTTTTCGGCTTTCACATAAAGCTGGTGCTCCAACAGCCGCTGAAGCACCGAGCGAACATGCTTCGTGTGTGTCTCTTCATCGGGAGAAAAGATCAGGATGTCGTCTAAATACACGAAAACATAAACATTGAGCATATCCCGGAGTACATCATTAACAAGATTTTGAAAGATTGCTGGAGCATTAGTTAAACCAAATGGCATGACTAGATACTCATAATGACCGGTAGGGGTATTAAAAGCAGTTTCCCACTCATCCCCTTCCTGAATCCTGACCAAATGATAAGCATTGCGTAAATCTAACTTGGTGAAAAACTTGGCCCCCTCCAACAACTCGAAAGCAGTGGAAATAAGAGGAAGGGGATATCTATTCTTGACTGTAATGTTGTTAAGTCCACGATAATCAATGCACGGACGAAGAGACTTATCCTTCTTTTCGACGAAGAAAAACCCCGCCCTAGCTGCAGAGGACAAAGGACGGATAATCCCCGCAGCCAATGACTCCGACACATACTCCTCCATTGCCTGGCACTCTGGAGGAGACAAAGAAAACAGGCTACCCCAAGGGGGAGTAGCTCCTGGCAAAAGGTCAATGGCACAGTCATATGAGCAATGCGGAGGCAGAGACTTGGCTTTTACTTTACTAAATACCTCCGCTAAGTCATGATAGCACTGGGGCACACTAGACAGATCAGATTCAGAGGTAACTGAAGAGGCAGATTTCAAACCAGACAGTTTTTCTAACAGAAGGGGCCCCAAGAAGTAATTTTACCCCTAGCCCAGTCAAAATTAGGGTTATGCTTTTTCAACCAGGGAAGCCCCAAATTAGCCTGATGTCATAGACTCAAATGCGTGAAAACAAAGTCTTTCAGAATGCTCATTAGCAATGGTGACCTGAACCGACTGAGATAGATGTGTCACTTTTCCCAGGAGGCCACCATCAACGGCCTTAACTTCAACTGGACGCTGAAGTCGAAACATTCTTAGGTGCAACCTCCTAGCGAGAGAGGAGTGGATGAGATTAGCATCAGAACCAGAGTCAATGAACGTGGAAACAGACAAAGAATTGTCAGCCGAAGTAAAAACGGCAGACATCATCCTAGGCTTAGACGGAGTGTCAATAATAATAGTCTGGCTCACCCTAAAACCCACCTTGTCCTTAGCTTTGTTCTGCTTGACAGGACACTCAGAGACCAAATGTCCAGGATGACCACAATAAAAACACCGACCGTCCCCCCTGCGTCGAAGTCGCTCCTCCTCGGAGAGACGAGTGCGTCCAAGTTGCATGAGCTCCTCATCTCTAACTCCTGTAGACTCAGGAAGAGCAGGGGAAGACCGATCAGCAGCCCTGAACCGACTCACAGGGGGACAAGAATGGAATCGGTTCTTATCCTGTTCCCTATCGATGAGACGCTTGTCGACCTTAATAGCCAAAGCGATGAGGGAATCCAAATCAGAGGGTAAATCCAAAGTAACCAGTCGATCCTTAACGTCGTCAGACAAACCTTGGAAAAAGGCGTCAGTCAAAGCCGCTTTGTTCCACTCGCTCTTAGCCGCGAGGGTACGAAAATCAATAGCATAGTCCAAAACTCTCCTCTTGCCCTGTTTGGACTAGATCAAAGTTCGGGCAGCCTCACGGCCAGGCGAAGTGTGTTGAAACACTCTCTCGAACGCCTGAACAAATACGGACAGAGATACACACGAAGAAGACCTGCTGCTCCATTCCGCAGTAGCCCATGCTTCTGCCCGACCCGTCAGATGCAAGATAATAAAAGCAATCTTAGCCCTATCTGATGGGAATGCCGAGGCATGAAGCTCAAAATGCATCTCACACTGTGTGATAAAGGGCCTGATGTCACCCGACTCCCCGGAAAAACGTTCAGGCCGGGAGAGCTGACTGCAAGTTCCAGAAGGTGCAGACCGTGCAGGAGGCTCAGGCACCGCCCCAGGTGGCGTGGAGGAGGTACTGTGAGGAACAGAAGTGCTCTGATCCAGCTTCTCCAGAAGCAATGAAACCCGTGAGCAAAGCGAAGTCATCACGGAGTCCTGGCTTTCAGCCAGGTCTCTCAGACCGGAGCACAAGACCGCCAACTGCTCCTCTTGCTGAGCAAGATGTTGGCCCTGAGCCCAGAGAGCTTGGCGGACCGGGTCTAAGTTCGCTGCGTCCATGACTGGCCAGTTCGTTCTGTCAAGAACACAGAACCAGAAGTGGACACAAATGCAAACTCAGGAACGAGAGCCGTAAAAGCAAAAGGATTTATTAAACAAACCAGGTTCAATACATGGGATAGGTAGTCAGCCAGGCAGGGTTCAGTTCACGGAAACAGACAGTCAGACAGGCAGAGTTCGGCACACAGGTAATCAATCCAAAGAGAGGCAAAGGTATCCAGATAAACGTGAGGCAAAGATCAAAGTCCAAAAACAAGAGCAAGGTTCATGAGCTGCAAGACTAGACTGAGAAATAAAGGCTGCAACGTGGATGGTAAAGTGCAACGAACTGGCAACGAGACAGTGAGACACATGAGGTTAAATACAAGAAGTAATGAGGGGTGATGACACACAGCTGGGGAAGACAATCAGGAATCAGGTGTGACAGACAGGGCAAGGCAGACAGGAACAAATCTAAAAGACAGAGACAAGGGTTAGTGAATTCAAAATAAAACGGGAAACCAAAACATATTTCAGAATGTGCAAAAAACAATCAGAAACTTTACAGACATGACACAGGGAAGAATCAAACACGGCTGAGACTGTTGCTGTGTCCCAATTCAAGGGCTGCATCCTTCGTGGGACGCATTTGAAGGCCAGTAACGTCACAACGCTGCGCGAAGGCCGTCCCAATTCGGAGCAGATTCGGAGGATCCTCCAAATGCGGCCCACAAATGCGTCCTCCTTTGCCTCTTTTTGGAGGACGCACCGCTACTATCCTTTGCGGTCCTCCATATCCCAAGATCCTTTGCCCACAGCTGCTCAGTCCCGAAAAAGAACGGGGGAAATTGCACAATAGTGACATTAGATGGTGTTAATTTTACTTTTAAATGTAAGTATAGGGTTTATACCCGGTTTTTACTCATTTTAACATCCAATGCCAGATACGGCGAATCAGACATTGAGCTAGATGTTTTACTTATCTGTGATTTTGACAGATGGGGTCCTAAAAATTTCGTCATAATGAATAATGGTCCCTCAATTTAAAAAAACGATAACGGGACATGTTAATTATTTATTATATATTTTAGCATGTCATCATAAAAGCAACTCAAATACAACTTTAACATTAACTATGCAGGGAAATGTATTGCTTATTAGGCAGAAAGAAAATACAAATTATAATACCGACCCTGCTGTCAGAAGCTTTGTAAAGAAAAAATAGTCGCTCTTTATAGCAAGTGAAACTTTTTTTTTCGGGTCATTGAGCGAAAGAGCGGCAGAGGAGATCACAGCATCAAGTTTTGCGTCTCTGCCTCAGTCAGCTGACTTTGGGCGGCTGTTTTTTGTTCTGGAGACTGAAGTCCGTTCTGCTACACCTGGAATGAGCAGCGCTGCTTCAGCGCGTGTTATAAAGTCTGGAAACATTTCACCCAGTGAAGCAATGAGCAATGAGGAAATCCTGGAGCATTTATTTGGTCTTAATGTAAAAAGAGAGGCGGCTTCAGTCCCGTGTGAGTCTTGCCAATCGATGCCAACGTTTAAAAGGATGAGACAAGGCAGCAGGTCAGAGAATGAGAGATCATAAACAGGACAACACCATACCTCATTAATTATGCACGCTCACCACTAACTGTACAGGGGGTCTGCTGCAGGTGAGATATGTGATTAATGACTGTGTGACAGTTGAAGTGAACTGAATCACTGAGGGGGTTACTAATCCCTCAAAACTACTTTCAGATTTGTCCATCATTGATCAAAAAATTCTGTCAAAAGACGGAGAATAATCAGTCAACGCGACCTCTGAGGGGAATTGGAAATTTTAACTTTCAGTTAAAAAACGTGAAGCTGGTAATTCATTCGCATATGGCATAAATAAGTATTATGTTAAGTTAAACATTTTGATTGAATAAAAACTAAATTTAGGATTATGAATTGGGTGGCAGAAATCGTGACGTAAGGATAAGGGCGGAGACATGACGCAACCAGGAAATAATCCGAAGGATAGGACTGTCCCATTTAACAACGGTGTGACGGCCTACCTGTCCTTCGGAGGACGGGTCCTTCGGAGGATGCAGCCCCTGAATTGGGACACAGCACGTGATTATGAAAGCTGGAGCTGAGACGTGATGTATGACCAACTGGTGACGAGACAGTGAGAGACACCAGGTTAAATACAAGAGGTAACAAGGGGTCTAGAGACACAGCTGACACAGCTGGGGAACACAATCAGGAAACAGGTGTGACAGACGGGGGGGCAGACAGAAACAGATCTGACCCAGCGACAGGGGTTAGTGATTTCAAAATAAAACAAGGAAGACAAGACTTGAAACATGAATGTGCAAAATAACAGAAACTCAACAAACATGACAAAAACATGTCTCCTTTCCTGCTGTCAAGGTCACATCATGACAAAACATTTCATCTCATGTTTCAGTTTCAGGTACCGGTCTGAAGATGAAGTCAAGTTGTGTGGGAGACTGTTCTGTGCAGCAGCAGAGAGAGATCAGCTGACAGGAGAGAACACACTGGAGCTGTTAGCATCACTGTGCACACATAAAGGGTTCCCTTTTCTTTACTATAATGATGCATACTGGCCATGGGATTTTCTTCTGGATCTGTACTCCTACATGAAGGACTATGAGACTGAAACAGGCCTGAGTGTTCTTCCATCTCTACAGTCAGTTTTAAAGTCAACTCCTACAGTCTGGAACATAGACCTCTCAGAGAGAAAGACCTCCATCCTCCTGGAAGTGCTGAAACTCCAACCGGAGAAGAAACCTGTGGTGCTGTTTGGCTGTTATGATGAAGAGAGTGAAGTGAGGACTCTCCTGCAGTGTCTGCCTTATATCTCAGAGCTCAGGTAAATGAACAGTTCTTCACTCATCAGTGCTCACCTGTTGAGGTGTGCTCCTCCATCTCAGTCAGCTCACTGTGACACTCAAGGTGAAGGTCACCCTAAAAACAGTTTCTGAAGAAATTTCTTGATGAGAAAGATGCTGAATGAGGCTGATTGTTTAATCCCAGGAGGGGGTCTGCAGCGTGTTTTTGAATCTATTAAGACACACAGATCAAATATAAATGACATAAACTATCTAAAGATTAAACAAGATCCAACTCTGGACTGATAAATAAGGATGCAGATCTCAGTGAGTGTAATAGTTTCAAGCTGTGATACTCTCTGGTCCTCCTGCTGGTTCATGAGCTGTATCCCAGTTTATCAAACTATCTCTGGATGCAGAGGTGAGGATACAGCTGTGAGGATGGACTCAAGTCATCAAACATGTTCTGAAGATCTTCATTTGGTGTCAGTGATCAATCCTCTACATTTAATGGACTTGCTTCAAAGTCATCTGAGTTTGAGATTGAGTAGATTAACTGTTGTCTGCTCACAAACAGGTATTTGTTAGCTTTGAGTAGAAACACTCCATCAGTAAAAGTGTCATGAACTCTGTCACAGAAAGAGGAAACAAATCCAAGACTCCACCACTGAGCTCCAAAAGGCAAAAGGGTTGTAATAGGACAGGCAGAGTTTGGTACACAAGTAAGCAAACAAACAGGCAGAGGTATCCGGTGGACGAGAGGCAAAAGGCCAGATCAATAAACAGGGAAGAATCAAAACACGGCTGAGACTGTGACTATGAAAGCTGGAGCTGAGACGTGATGTAAGACCAACTGGTGACGAGACAGTGAGAGACACCAGGTTAACTACAAGAGGTAACAAGGGGTCTAGAGACACAGCTGACACAGCTGGGGAACACAATCAGGAAACAGGTGTGACGGGGGGGGGGGCAGACAGGAACAGATCTGACCCAGCGACAGGGGTTAGTGATTTCAAAATAAAACAAGGAAGACAAGACTTGAAACATGAATGTGCAAAATAACAGAAACTTAACAAACATGACAAAAACATGTCTCCTTTCCTGCTGTTAAGGTCACATCATGACAAAACATTTCATCTCATGTTTCAGCTTCAGGGGCCCGTCTGAAGATGGAGTCAAGTTGTGTGGGAGACTGTTCTGTGCAGCAGCAGAGAGAGATCAGCTGACAGGAGAGAACACACTGGAGCTGTTAGCATCACTGTGCACACATCAAGAGTTTATTTTACCAGACTTAGATGATGATGATGGTGATGACAATGAGGACTTGCGGTGTGGTTTTCTTCTGGATCTGTACTCCTACATGAAGGACTATGAGACTGAAACAGGCCTGAGTGTTCTTCCATCTCTAAAGTCAGTTTTAAAGTCAACTCCTGCAGTCTGGATCATAAACCTCTCAAAGAGAAAGACCTCCATCCTCCTGGAAGTGCTGAAACTCCAACGAAAGAAGAAACCTGTGAAGCTGTTTGGCCGTTTGGATGAAGAGAGTGAAGTGAGGACTCTCCTGCAGTGTCTGCCTTATATCTCAGAGCTCAGGTAAATGAACAGTTCTTCACTCATCAGTGCTCACCTGTTGAGGTGTGCTCCTCCATCTCAGTCAGCTCACTGTGACACTCAAGGTGAAGGTCACCCTAAAAACAGTTTCTGAAGAAATTTCTTGATGAGAAAGATGCTGAATGAGGCTGATTGTTTAATCCCAGGAGGGGGTCTGCAGCGTGTTTTTGAATCTATTAAGACACACAGATCAAATATAAATGACATAAACTATCTAAAGATTAAACAAGATCCAACTCTGGACTGATAAATAAGGATGCAGATCTCAGTGTGTGTAATAGTTTCAAGCTGTGATACTCTCTGGTCCTCCTGCTGCTGGTTCATGAGCTGTATCCCAGTTTATCAAACTATCTCTGGATGCAGAGGTGAGGATACAGCTGTGAGGATGGACTCAAGTCATCAAACATGTTCTGAAGATCTTCATTTGGTGTCAGTGATCAATCCTCTACATTTAATGGACTTGCTTCAAAGTCATCTGAGTTTGAGATTGAGTAGATTAACTGTTGTCTGCTCACAAACAGGTATTTGTTAGCTTTGAGTAGAAACACTCCATCAGTAAAAGTGTCATGAACTCTGTCACAGAAAGAGGAAACAAATCCAAGACTCCACCACAGAGCTCCAAAAGGCAAAAGGGTTGTAATAGGACAGGCAGAGTTTGGTACACAAGTAAGCAAACAAACAGGCAGAGGTATCCGGTGGACGAGAGGCAAAAGGCCAGATCAATAAACAGGGAAGAATCAAAACACGGCTGAGACTGTGACTATGAAAGCTGGAGCTGAGACGTGATGTAAGACCAACTGGTGACGAGACAGTGAGAGACACCAGGTTAAATACAAGAGGTAACAAGGGGTCTAGAGACACAGCTGACACAGCTGGGGAACACAATCAGGAAACAGGTGTGACAGGGGGGGGGGGGGGGGGGGCAGACAGGAACAGATCTGACCCAGCGACAGGGGTTAGTGATTTCAAAATAAAACAAGGAAGACAAGACTTGAAACATAAATGTGCAAAATAACAGAAACTTAACAAACATGACAAAAACATGTCTCCTTTCCTGCTGTTAAGGTCACATCATGACAAAACATTTCATCTCATTTTTCAGTTACAGGGACCTGTCTGAAGATGGAGTCAAGTTGTGTGGGAGACTGTTCTGTGCAGCAGCAGAGAGAGATCAGCTGACAGGAGAGAACACACTGGAGCTGTTAGCATCACTGTGCGCACATCAAGGGTTCCTTTTACAATACTATGATGATGATGATGATGGTGATGATTACTTTGAGTCCTGGCGGTGTGATTTTCTTCTGGATCTGTACTCCTACATTAAGGAATATGAGACTGAAACAGGCCTGAGTGTTCTTCCATCTCTACAGTCAGTTATAAAGTCAACTCCTGAAGTCTGGATCATAAACCTCTCAAAGAGAAAGACCTCCATCCTCCTGGAAGTGCTGAAACTCCAACCAGAGAAGAAACCTGTGAAGCTGTTTGGCCGTTTGGATGAAGAGAGTGAAATGAGGACTCTCCTGCAGTGTCTGCCTTATATCTCAGAGCTCAGGTAAATGAACAGTTCTTCACACAGCTGGGGAACACAATCAGGAAACAGGTGTGACAGACGGGGGGGGCAGACAGGAACAGATCTGACCCAGCGACAGGGGTTAGTGATTTCAAAATAAAACAAGGAAGACAAGACTTGAAACATGAATGTGCAAAATAACAGAAACTTAACAAACATGATAAAAACATGTCTCCTTTCCTGCTGTTAAGGTCACATCATGACAAAACATTTCATCTCATGTTTCAGTTTCAGGTACCGGTCTGAAGATGAAGTCAAGTTTTGTGGGAGACTGTTCTGTGCAGCAGCAGAGAGAGATCAGCTGACAGGAGAGAACACACTGGAGCTGTTAGCATCACTGTACACACATCAAGGGTTCCCTTTACATTCCTATGTTCAAGGTGACCCGTGTGGTTTTCTTCTGGATCTGTGCTCCTACATTAAGGAATACGAGACTGAAACAGGCCTGAGTGTTCTTCCATCTCTACAGTCAGTTTTAAAGTCAACTTCTGCAGTCTGGACCATAAACCTCTCAGAGAGAAAGACCTCCATCCTCCTGGAAGTGCTGAAACTCCAACCGGAGAAGAAACCTGTGAAGCTGTGTGGCCGTTTGGATGAAGAGAGTGAAGTGAGGACTCTCCTGCAGTGTCTGCCTTATATCTCAGAGCTCAGGTAAATGAACAGTTCTTCACACATCAGTGCTCACCTGTTGAGGTGTGCTCCTCCATCTCAGTCAGCTCACTGTGACACTCAAGGTGAAGGTCACCCTAAAAACAGTTTCTGAAGAAATTTCTTGATGAGAAAGATGCTGAATGAGGCTGATTGTTTAATCCCAGGAGGGGGTCTGCAGCGTGTTTTTTGAATCTATTAAGACACACAGATCAAATATAAATGACATAAACTATCTAAAGATTAAACAAGATCCAACTCTGGACTGATAAATAAGGATGCAGATCTCAGTGTGTGTAATAGTTTCAAGCTGTGATACTCAGCAGTGAAACAGGCTTTAAACTGTTCATTTAGTCATGTTATTATTGTTGAAGCTTATTTAAAGGCTCCTGTTACTTATATTTAAATAACCTCACAGATCACATTTCAAAAGATTTCCTCAGGATGAAGCAGATATCTGTTCATGTTCCATATTTATACCTGTTATCTATATAGAATGTGTTTGTTGTATTTCAGAAGCCACTGACATACTCGATTTATTTCACACTAATATTTGAATGAATTTCTTGAGTTTATTTCTCATTATTTACTTCTTTCTTATACCTGACATCATGGTGCTGATATTCTGTAGCAGAGAGATCAGCAGAGGATTTATAAACTGTTCCTGTGTCTGATTCTGATGAATGAAAGTATAAATAATGTCATCAGAATGAAACAAGTAGGCCTTCCAATAAGTAAAGAAAGCAGCACCTGAACTCTTGATGGGTCATTGATTTTTACTGAATGTTGAGAGGTCAGACATGAAGTCTGGTGTCTGTAGGTTCAGATCTGATTGATTGATCAGTTATTGTGTGAAGTTTTCTTTTGGTCCTCCTGCTGCTGGTTCATGAGCTGTATCCCAGTTTATCAAACTATCTCTGGATGCAGAGGTGAGGATACAGCTGTGAGGATGGACTCAAGTCATCAAACATGTTCTGAAGATCTTCATTTGGTGTCAGTGATCAATCCTCTACATTTAATGGACTTGTTTCAAAGTCATCTGAGTTTGAGATTGAGTAGATTAACTGTTGTCTGCTCACAAACAGGTATTTGTTAGCTTTGAGTAGAAACACTCCATCAGTAAAAGTGTCATGAACTCTGTCACAGAGAGAGGAAACAAATCCAAGACTCCACCACAGAGCTCCAAAAGGCAAAAGGGTTTTAATAGGACAGGCAGAGTTTGGTACACAAGTAAGTGTGAACTTGGTCTAATTTGCTCTGCTGCTCTTTAAGGAAACATCTCCAGGAGACAGGGTGGATGGGGCGTACACAAGTTTATTTTCTATCTGTGGCATGGGACACAAAACAAAAACTGCTCAGCTATTTAGTAAGTTGTTCATCAGTTCGCTCTTGCGGCAAAGACATCAAAGACTGCCAAATAAAAGTAAATAATAATAATAATAATACATTTTATTTAAAAGCGCCTTTCAGGACACCCAAGGTCGCTGTACAGTAAGTATATTAAAAACATGCAGATATAGATAAAAGACAACAAAAAAAAAAAAAAAAAAAAAAAAAAAAAAATGGGGAAGGAGGTACATGGGAAACAGTTTAAAGGGAGTAAGTAAGTCTGAACAGATGAGATTTGAGTTTGGATTTGAAGATGGGCAGGGTGGAGGAGTTACGGAGGTCCGGTGGGAGAGAGTTCCAGAGTCGGGGAGCAGAGCAGCTGAAAGCTCTGCTCCCCATAGTGCAAAGACGGGCAGTGGGCACGTTGAGATGGAGGGAAGAGGACGATCTGAGGGAACGGGATGGAATATTAATTTGCAGGAGATCGGAGAGGTAGGGAGGGGCGAGGTTGTGGATGGACTTGAAGGTGTACAGAAGGATTTTGTAGATGATTCTCTGGTTAACCGGAAGCCAGTGAAGTTGTTGAAGGACGGGGGTGATGTGGTGGGATGAGGGGGTTTTAGTAATGATCCGGGCAGCAGAGTTCTGGACTAGTTGAAGTTTATGAAGGGACTTTTGAGGGAGGCCGAAGAGGAGTGAGTTGCAGTAATCGAGGCGGGAAGTGACAAGGCTGTGGACGAGGATGGCGGTGGTGTGGGGGTTGAGGGAGGGGCGGAGCCGGTTGATGGAGCGCAGGTGGAAATATGCAGACCGGGTGATGTTATTAATGTGAGACTGAAAGGATAGTGTGCTGTCGAGGATGACACCCAGACTCTTAACCTGAGGGGAGGGGGAGACTAAGGAGTTGTCAATGGGGAGAGAGAAAGTATTAACTTTGGATAATGTGGATTTGGAGCCCATGAGTAGGAATTCGGTTTTATTGCTGTTTAATTTTAAAAAGTTTGAGGTGAACCATGACTTTATTTCAGAAAGACAGGAGGTGAGGGAGGGGGGTGGGATAGTGGAGTTTGGTTTGCAAGAGAGGTAGAGCTGGGTGTCATCCGCGAAGCAATGAAAATGAATGTTAAATTTCCGGAAGATATGGCCAAGGGGGAGGAGGTATGTTATGAAGAGGAGGGGCCCCAGGACAGAGCCCTGGGGCACACCTGAGGTGACTGGGGAGGGGTCGGAGGAGAAAGACTTGAGCTGGACAAAATGAGTGCGGTCTGTAAGATAGGAATGGAACCAGTGAAGGGGAGTGTGGGTGATACCAATTGAGGAGAGTCTGCTGAGGAGAATGGGATGTGAGATGGTGTCGAAGGCTGCAGTGAGATCGAGAAGGATGAGGATTGAGATAAGACCGGTGTCAGCTGCAGTGAGGAGATCATTAGTGATTTTGAGAAGTGCAGTTTCAGTACTGTGGCGTGGGCGGAAAAGTGGTGTGAACGTACAGTGGTGATGAAACAGTAACATTCAATTAAGCTTATAAAGTTTGTCTGTCACAAGACAGCAAAAACATCTTTCATCTTTGCAGAATTAAACAAGTATAACATTGTGATGCCTCATACATTTCAAAAGTTTAGCAGCTGAAATGAACAAAACTCAGGTCTCCTACTCCAGCTTAACACTGTACAATGTACATATTATGAACAAACATTTTAATGAAACATACCTGTGGCATGGGACACAAAACAGCTCAGCTTCTTAGTAAGTTTTCATTAGTTCGCTCCTGCATAAACATCAGCAGAGACATGCATCAAAGGTGAGACCGCTGCATGCACTAAGGCTCATTAGCAACTAGCTACGGTTATGCTAATAGCACCGTTACAGGTCCATTACCGCTCATTGAAATCACACAGCTCTCAAAGTGAAAACGTTTCTCATCAGAATCACAACATGTGATAAGTTTCATAGTTTTTAACTCTGTATATGCATTATTTAACACATACTGACGAAAATGCGAACGAGCAAACAGGAGACCAACTTACCGGCGGCAAAGACATCAAAGACTGCACCGAATCATGTCATACGCAGCATTAACTACAGGGGTAACATCCGCTGGGCTTTTCAAAATAAAACATCACACAAATAGAAAAGTAGCAGTTGTGTCCCAAATTTTACAGGAATTTAACAACATTATTTACACTGTTACATAAGCAAACAAACAGGCAGAGGTATCCGGTGGACGAGAGGCAAAAGGCCAGATCAATAAACAGGGAAGAATCAAAACACGGCAGAGACTGTGACTATGAAAGCTGGAGCTGAGACGTGATGTAAGACCAACTGGTGACGAGACAGTGAGAGACACCAGGTTAAATACAAGAGATAACACTGGGTGCGTCTCAGAGCGCCAAATGTCAATCCTTGCTTCCTCCACTTGCGTCATTCACTTGCGTCTTAGTCCCTCCCACCAGAGATGCAGGAGAGATGCAAGGAAATGAAGAGAGGAGTCGAGGAGTCGAGGAGGTTCGTTTTAAGAGCATTGAAAATGCTAAAATTGCGTCATTATTAGATTACTTATTTATATTCAGCCTAGAGCGTATCTGATGGCGAACCCTGAAACTTATTAATATAATCTAGTTTATGATGACTCGGGAACTCTGGATATTATAGTTATTAATTTAGATCTCAGGGAAAACAGAAATCCTGTTACTCTTTACAAACCTCACAAGTGTTTTTTCTCTCAGACTTAAATCCTCTTCATAAAGAGAAACAGAATCAACAAGAAAATGAAGGACAGAAATAACTGATCACCAATATTTATTTTCAGTCTTTTTTTTATTGCACTTTATGAATTATTTTTCCGTTAGATGATGAATTTGACCTGAACAGTTTTATAAACTCAGCAGTGATCCTCTGTTATCTTGATTTTATGACGGCTGTCTTCAGTATTTTGAGCTTTAAACTCACATCAATCTTTTTTAACCCCGGCTTTATGGCCTGTTTCCGGATTATCCTCTGGATACTGACTGTTTTCAGCTCCGTCTTTTCGCTCTCATTAAACTCCGGTGATCAGAAGTTTCAGAGTTTTAAGGCAAAGCTGCTGCAGCGTCCAATCACTGAGTGTTATCCCATATGGGGGCGTGTCTGTGGGTGAAAAGACTTCCGCAAAGGCAGCTCTTGTGTCTCCTCGACTATCGCTCCTCCGATCAACCTCCTCCCTCCTCCCTCCTCTCTCTTCTCTCCTCCGGCCACAGATAACGCTTTGGGACACCCTTCAATATGGCGCCTCAGAAAGTACTTCCGGTGCCGCGGAGGAGAGAGGAGACTCCATTTTGGCGCTTTGAGACGCACCCAAGGGGTCTAGAGACACAGTTGACACAGCTGGGGAACACAATCAGGAAACAGGTGTGACAGACGGGGGGGGCAGACAGGAACAGATCTGACCCAGCGACAGGGGTTAGTGATTTCAAAATAAAACAAGGAAGACAAGACTTGAAACATGAATGTGCAAAATAACAGAAACTTAACAAACATGACAAAAACATGTCTCCTTTCCTGCTGTTAAGGTCACATCATGACAAAACATTTCATCTCATGTTTCAGTTTCAGGTACCGGTCTGAAGATGAAGTCAAGTTGTGTGGGAGACTGTTCTGTGCAGCAGCAGAGAGAGATCAGCTGACAGGAGAGAACACACTGGAGCTGTTAGCATCACTGTGCACACATCAAGGGTTCCCTTTACATCACTATGATTTTCATGACCGGTTTTATTTTCTTCTGGATCTGTACTCCTACATGAAGGACTATGAGACTGAAACAGGCCTGAGTGTTCTTCCATCTCTACAGTCAGTTTTAAAGTCAACTCCTGCAGCCTGGACGATAAACCTCTCAAAGAGAAAGACCTCCATCCTCCTGGAAGTGCTGAAACTCCAACCAGAGAAGAAACATGTGAAGCTGTGTGGCCGTTTGGATGAAGAGAGTGAAGTGAGGACTCTCCTGCAGTGTCTGCCTTATATCTCAAAGCTCAGGTAAATGAACAGTTCTTCACACATCAGTGCTCACCTGTTGAGGTGTGCTCCTCCATCTCAGTCAGCTCACTGTGACACTCAAGGTGAAGGTCACCCTAAATACTGTTTCTGAAGAAATTTCTTGATGAGAAAGATGCTGAATGAGGCTGATTGTTTAATCCCAGGAGGGGGTCTGCAGCGTGATTTTGAATCTATTAAGACTAGTGGTGGGACCTTGTCGCGTTAATTCGATAATTAACGCAGGGCGAAATTAACGGCGTTAAAAAAATGACGCATTTTATTGTATTTTATTTTATAGTCTATATCACACAGAACGGTTCTCAGTGCACGAGTTTCTGGCAGACGGATTATAGCAACGCACTGAGTGATGGATAACACTTGCTGTATCCCAATTCAGGGGCTGCATCCTCCGAAGGCCAGTCCTTCGGAGGACGGGTAGGCCGTCACACCATTGTTAAATGGGACAGTCCTATCCTTCGGATTATTTCCTGGTTGCGTCATGTCTCCGCCCTTTTCCTTACGTCACGATTTCTGCCACCCAATTCATAATCCTCAACTTAGTTTTTTATTCAATCAAAATGTTTAAATTAACATAATGCTAAGTTATGCCATATGCTAATGAATTACCAGCTTCACGTTTTTTAACTGAAAGTTAAAATTTCCAATTCCCCTCAGAGGTGGCGTTAACTGATTATTCTCCGTCTTTTGACAGAATTTTTTGATCAATGATGGACAAATCTGAAGGTAGTTTTGAGGGATTAGTAACCCCCTCAGTGATTCAGTCCACTTCAACTGCCACACAGTCATTAATCACATATCTCACCTGCAGCAGACCCCCTGTACAGTTAGTGGCGAGCGTGCATAATTAATGAGGTATGGTGTTGTCCTGTTTATGATCTCTCATTCTCTGACCTGCTGGCTTCACGGGACTGAAGCCGCCTCTCTTTTTACATTAAGACCAAATAAATGCTCCAGGATTTCCTCCCGGTGAGGCAGATTCTGGCAGGATCAGGAAACTCGTCTTTTCAAATAGTTTTGCCAACTGCTCATTGCTTCACTGGGTGAAATGTTTCCAGACTTTATAACACGCGCTGAAGCAGCGCTGCTCATTCCAGGTGTAGCAGAACGGGCTTCAGCCTCCAGAACAAAAAACAGCCGACCAAAGTCAGCTGACTGAGGCAGAGACGCAAAACTTGATGCTGTGATCTCCTCTGCCGCTCTTTCGCCCAATGACCCGGGAAAAAAAAGTTTCACTTGCTATAAAGAGCGATTATTTTTTCTTTACAAAGCTTCTGACAGCAGGGTCGGTATTATAATTTGTATTTTCTTTCTGCCTAATAAGCAATACATTTCCCTGCATAGTTAATGTTAAAGTTGTATTTGAGTTGCTTTTATGATGACATGCTAAAATATATAATTAACAATTAATATGTCAGATTATCGTTTTTTTAAATTGAGGGATCATTATTCATTATGACAGAATTTTTATGACCCCAACTGTCAAAATGACCGATAAGTAAAACATCTAGCTCAACGTGTGATTCCCCGTATCTGGCATTGGATGTTAAAATGAGCAAAAACCGGGTATAAACCCAATACTTACATTTAAAAGTAAAATTAACACCACCTAATGTCACCATTGTGCAATTTTCCCCGTTCTTTTTCGGGACTGAGCAGCAGTGGGCAAAGGATCTTGGGATATGGAGGGCCGCGAAGGATAGTCCTCCGAATCTGCTCCGAATTGGGACGGCCTTCGCGCAGCGTTGTGACGTATCTGGCCTTCAAATGCGGCCCACGAAGGACGCAGCCCCTGAATTTGGACACAGCAACTGATGACAGCGCCTTGCTTAGCTCGGTGGATGGAAAATTTACTTTTAAAAAACAGTCGGATCGAAGACTGGATTCACACATACTTCATGAGCACCGCGGTCCATCAGCACGAGCCAATTCACACTGCATCCGTCTCAGGAGTGGAGCGCAGCTCAGCGTACTCATAGCAGCTGGATACACAAGATCACAGGAGAACCACATGTTCCTGCAGGAATCACACCCATGACAACTACTTTCATGATATTCAGTATGTTAAACTCACCTGCCCTCCCAGAGCTTCATTAATTCAGTCCTTCCCTTTCAGTCTCTGTTGGTGTCCTTATATAAAGGATGTGTTGTATCGTATATAATTATCTGGTTTTCTGCCTCCAATATAAACTTTTCCTCGTCCATGGCGTCAGATTTCTTCTGGGTCTGACCCGCTGATGACTGCTGGCCCTGTGCCAGTGTCGTAGTTTTGATATACGAGGATAATTTTACAATCGACAGGCTGAACATTAGGGATGAGCCGGATATTCGTTTCAAACGAGTACACGTTACGGATAATGCATTTTTGCCGAGTCCGAGCACATCACGAGTTTTTTTTGGGATTATTCGTATCCGTACTAAAAGAATCCCCATTGGGTGGCAACAACTACTGTCACACACAGCACACCCCCATCCCTGCACCCACATGCTGCAGCGAGGAGGGGCCTGCTCCCCTCTTCCACACACACACACACACACACACACACACACACACACACACACACACACACACACACACACACACACACACAGAGCGAGTGACAGCGACTACTTCTCTTGCTTGCTTGAGTTGACTGTAGTTTACGTTGCTCTAATCTCTGTACAACTCACTCAGTTTTCTTCTGCTCGTCTCTATTGAGGTTTGTTTGGTATTTAAAGTTACTTCTTCGACTTATTCCGTGTCATACGAGATGCATGTGACAAGACGGGGCTGAAAACGGCTCGTGTCGCGCTAGTCAGTGTCTCTTGCTTCAATTCGAGACCGTTTTTTTAAGGTTTTCGTTGTCTCGCATCTCTTTTGTTCTTTTTTATATTTAAAGTTGCTTGATTAACTGTTTTGCAACATACACACAACGCATTTGAAGGCTTAAAGCTGTAAACTGCTTGTGTCGCATGCCCCCCTAGTTTCTCCACGCCGGTCTTTTTTTTTTTTTCTTTTTTTCTTTTTTTTTCTTAACTGGCTGCGTGATTTTAGTTTGGCTGGTGAGAAAGTTGGTTGTAAAGCTTTGCCCATTCTGAGCACATTGTTTTTGAAAATACAGTGAACAACAAGGCATACATTTTTTTTTTTTTGCCACTGAATGTTTGCACAAATCACCTATTAAATTTACACAGATCATAAATAAAGAGACAGTCTTTCACACCACTACATACACATTTTACCAGTTGTACATAATACATAGCTGAAAATAAATAAAGCCATTTCAAATCAATTCTTGCCAGTTTCAGACTTAAAATAATGTTAGCATCTAAGTCCCACCCATTTCCGGACAAAACGCACCCACTTCCGGTTTAGGCCCCGCCCCCTATGAGTACGGATACGGATACGGATAATATGGATGGATACACAGATACAGATACAGATACAGATAATGGTGTACTCGCTCATCCCCACTGAACATGGTGCTTTATTTTGTAAAGACCGGAAACTCTGATCGTTTTTCATGTCTGTTTTCCTGTTTGGTACGATCTGCTCTGCGGAGATTGATGCGTTTTCAAAAAAACCTCTTCTGAGCAAAATAAACAGGATTTTGTAGTTTAAACTTCTGTGTGGTACTATTCAATGATTTAGTCTTCTACCAAAATCTGTTTGAAAAGTGTTGCTTCTGATGTTGAATATCGATGCGATTAAAATGCGACTAATTACGATTAATTAATTACAAATGGCATAATTAATTTGATTAATTTTTTAATCAAGTCCCACCGATAATTAAGACACACAGATCAAATATAAATGACATAAACTATCTAAAGATTAAACAAGATCCAACTCTGGACTGATAAATAAGGATGCAGATCTCAGTGTGTGTAATAGTTTCAAGCTGTGATACTCAGCAGTGAGACAGGCATTAAACTGTTCATTTAGTCATGTTATTATTGTTGAACCTTTAAAGGCTCCTGTTACTTATATTTAAATAACCTCACAGATCCCATTTCAAAAGAATTCCTCATTATTGAAGCAGATATCTGCTTCAAGTCTGGTGTCTGTAGGTTCAGATCTGATTGATTGATCAGTTATTGTGTGAAGTTTTCTTTTGGTCCTCCTGCTGCTGGTTCATGAGCTGTATCCCAGTTTATCAAACTATCTCTGGATGCAGAGGTGAGGATACAGCTGTGAGGATGGACTCAAGTCATCAAACATGTTCTGAAGATCTTCATTTGGTGTCAGTGATCAATCCTCGACATTTAATGGACTTGCTTCAAAGTCATCTGAGTTTGAGATTGAGTAGATTAACTGTTGTCTGCTCACAAACAGGTATTTGTTAGCTTTGAGTAGAAGCACTCCATCAGTAAAAGTGTCATGAACTCTGTCACAGAGAGAGGAAACAAATCCAAGACTCCACCACAGAGCTCCAAAAGGCAAAAGGGTTTTAATAGGACAGGCAGGGTTTGGTACACAAGTAAGCAAACAAACAGGCAGAGGTATCCGATGGATGAGAGGCAAAAGGCCAGATCAATAAACAGGGAAGAATCAAAACACGGCTGAGACTGTGACTATGAAAAATGGAGCTGAGACGTGATTCACAAAACCTGAAACCAGTGAAGTTGGCATGTTGTTTAAATCAAAAATTTAAACAGCAACAGTGATTTGCGAATCCTTTTCAACTTATATTCAGTTGAATACACAGCAAAGACAAGATATTTAATGTTCGAACTGAGAAACTTTATTTTTTTTGCAAATAATCATCAACTTAGAATTTAATGTCAGCAACTCATTGCAAAAATGTTGGCACAGGGGCATTTTTACCTCTGTGTTACATCACCTTTCCTTTTAACAACACTCAGTAAACGTTTGGGAACTGAGGAGACCAATTTTTGAAGCTTTTCAGGTGGAATTCTTTCCCACTCTTGCTTGATGTACCGCTTCAGTTGTTGGCAGTCTGCCCAGCTCCAGCAACTCTTAAACACATTTTGAGCGGCTGCAAAACCAGCTTCACACAAGGTCGCTACACTTGGAGGCATAACAAGGTCCTGAAGATTTTGGCAGCAGCTCTTGAGAGCAAGAGGACTACAGTTAACTCCTTGCCCCTGAGAGCAACCAATTCTATCAAAGCACCAGCATTCATCCGGGTGGGGCAGGAAAAGTCCAAACAACCCACCAACCCAGATGCCGGGGGGCTAGCCATGGCCCGGGATTGGAAGATGCTCGTTGACATTGACCAGCAACTAATCTTTCCTCCTGAAATTGCAACCACCACCCTTAGACCAGATTTGGTACTCTGGTCTCCTTCACTGAAGTCTGTTTATATCACAGAGCTCACAGTCCCGTGGGAGGAGTCAGTTGAAGAGGCCTATGAGCGCAAAAAATTGCGCTACACAGAGCTGGCAGTGGATGCCCAACAGCAAGGGTGGAGGGCAAAAATCTATCCAGTTGAGGTGGGGTGTAAAGGTTTTATGGCTTTTTCCACCATCAGGCTGCTGAAAGACCTTGGTATCCTTGGACAGGCTTTGCGGAAGACGATTAGATCAGTCTTTGAAACAGCCGAAAGAAGCAGCCAGTGGATATTGATCAAGCGGAGAGATCCTTCTTGGGCTCAGAAAACGCCAGCTTGACCTTTACATGGAACCCCCACCCCCCAAAGAAGGAGGAAACAACCAGGCATTTTTTTTGTGTAATTGGGCATGGGGCACAAGCTCAGGTTTGATCACCCTGTAGCTGGCCACCTTTGATGAGGGTGTCTAGTGTTGAAAGGCCGAAACACCCAGTGACTCAAAGGTACACTACTGATGATGTGTCCCAAATTTACAACTTCCCCATGTCTGAGAAACAAATCCTATCTCTCTCCTCAACTCCAATGGAAACCTTAGGTGCGCACCATCTATTGGCACAATGGACAAATTTAACATCATGTCCCATGTTTATGATTCTGGCGGTTGAGCACAACTGTTCCGTGAATGGATCAGACGTAGGCAGTTGGGCAGATATGGATGAGGAGGAAGGGGGAGAGACTGAGTTTGTAAGAGGAGCGAGTGGATGGAGTAACGGGAGGAGTAAAAGGAAGAAGAACGGCAGTGATGACAGCTTTAGCAGTGAGGAGGAAGGAGCTGGGCATAGTGAAAAAGAGAAACTTGAGAATTGTTTTGTCATCTTACGATTCAATGAAATGACACAAGAAAACATGAAGAAGATTAACCCCTTTGTGCTAACAACAATCCTAGCAAGTAAAATAGGAGAGATACAGTTTGCAAAGGTCCTGAATGATGGCAATTTATTGGTGAAATGTGCTAATAAAGAGCAAGTTGAGAAGGCACTCAAACTGAAAGAGCAGGGGAAGAGTAAGGTGGCAAGCACAGGGAGGGTGGGAGCACGAAATGGTGGTGGATGCAAAGGAGTGATTACAGGGGTGTCACTGAGTGTCAGTATGGAGGAACTTAAGAGGAATATTAAAGGAGGCAAAATAATGAATGTGCAAAGAATGAAGACAACAAAAGAAGGAGTGAGAATGGAGAGCAAAACTTTTTTGATTGAGTTTGAAGGGGAATGTGTGCCTAAGAAAGTTTTCCTGGGTTTTATGAGTTACCTAGTGAGGGCTTATGTTCCAAAACCATTAAGGTACTTCAACTGTCAAAGGGTTGGACACATAGCCAAAAACTGCAAGGAGAAGATGAGATGTGCTAGGTGTGGGGGAGACCATGAGTATGGAAAGTGTGGAACAGGGGTGCAACCAAAATGTTGTAACTGTGGAGGAGCCCATAACGTGGCATATGGAGGATGTGAGGTTATGAAAAGGGAGAATAATATCAAAAAAGTAAGAGTGGAAAGAAAGATATCGTATACTGAAGCTGTAAGAGTGTCAAGGGGGTAGAACAATGGAACCGATGATCAAGGAGTAATGGGAAGTCGAGAGGGGCAACAAAGAGCAAATGACAGGATGTATGTGGATAAAAAGGATTTGGTAACATTCATTGCAGGGTGAGTACAGCTAAGGTGAAGTCAAAAAGTGAAAAAATCCAGCTGATTGTTAAAGCAACAGTGCATCATTTAGGGTCAGTGGGACTGACATGGAGAGAAGTGAGGGACAACCTCACTTATCAGTCAAGTCAGGAAACACCATGGGTTGATTAATACTAATTATGGTAATAATCCTACAGTGGAATGCCAGGAGCTTACTGGCTAATAGACAGGAATTCAAGCATTTCATTAAAGACATGGCTGTAAAACCAGATGTAATGTGTGTGCAGGAAACATGGTTAAAACCAAATCTAGACTTTGTGGTACATGGAAATACAGTGATAAGGAAAGACAGAAGTCGGGGGGGGGGGGGGGGGGTTGTACTACATTTATCAAACAAGACATACCATATAGGCTACTGGATGTAGTGGTGGAGGTATGAGAAAGAGGGGAGACAGGGGTTATAATTAACTACTATAATCCATGTAAGAGGTTGGTTTTGGATAGCCTATTAAAGATGAAAGGACAAGACAGAAACAAGGTAATTTGGTGTGCATATTTCAATTCTTACAACACCGTGTGGGGAGGATTACAGACAAATACGAATGGACAGGTCATTGAAGATTTGATGGATGAAAAGGATTTGGTGTGTGTGAATGATGGCAGAGGAACAAGGATAAACATAACAACAGATACTGAGTCAGCATTAGATATAACTTTAGTGTCTAACACATTGGCTGGAATCAGTAACTGGGAAGTTTTGACGGCATCAACAATAGGAAGTGATCATTACCCAGTCTTATGCAGGGTGGGGGAGAGAGTGGAAGTGAGAAAAAGTGGGGGAATTGTAAAATGGATATTTCAAAAAGCAGAGTGGGATGAGTTTCAAAGATTGAGTGAGGAATCAATGAACAGGATAGAAATGCTTGGAGACATTGATGAAATAAATAAACAGGTAACCTCAGCAATTGTAAGGGCAGCAGATGGTGCTATCCCCAAGAGTAAAGGCAAGAGGAACAAGAAGATGGTACCATGGTGGACAGAAGAATGTCATCAGGCTGTAAGAAATAGGAACAGAGCATTCAGACAAGTTAAAAGAACCCATAACATGCAGGATTTGATTTAGTTCAAAAAGGCACAGGCAGTGGTGAGAAGAACAATACGTCAAGCTAAGAGGGCAAGATGGAGGAATTTCTGTGATGAGATATGAAGAACTACACCAGTGGGAGAAGTATGGGGAATGATAAAGAAGATGGGAGGAGACAGAAGGGTATGGGACTATCCGGTCATAATATCTGAGGAGGAGGCAGCAGTTTCAGACAGGGAAAAGGCAGCGATCATGGCTGAGGCTTTTGTAAAGGTGCATAGCTCAGAAAATTTGTCAGGAAGGGAAACAGAGAAGAAAAAGAACAATGACTCAGTATCCAGGAGTTTTAAACGGGGGGAAAATACAGCTGGCATGATCGATGAGCCATTTACTTTGGCAGAAATGATGAGGGCTATAAAGAGATCACGACCAACTTCTCCAGGGAATGATCAGGTGTGTTACAGCATGTTAAAGCATCTGGGGAAAGGAGCATTAGTGAAGGTGCTGCAGCTTTATAACAGAGTGTGGGAGGAGGGAAGGTTACAAGGAGCCTGGAAAGAAGCATTAGTGGTTCCAATAAGAAAACCTGGCAAGGATCCATCCAAACCCACTAGTTACAGGCCAATAGCATTGACATCAAATATGTGCAAGGTAAGGGAAAGGATGATAAAGGAAAGGTTGTCATATATACTTGAAAAGAGGGGACTTTTGGCAGGTTATCAGAGTGGTTTCAGGAAAGGCAGGAATACCATGGATTCAGTAGTAAGGTTAGAGTCTGAAATACGGAAGGCTCAGGCTAATAAAGAATTTGTTATTGCAATATTTTTTGATACTGAGAAAGCCTATCACATGATGTGGAAGGAGGGGTTGTTGATAAAAATACACAAGATGGGTGTTGGTGGGAGTTTTTTCAATTGGATAAAGGTTTTTTCTATTTGGAAGGAAAATCCAAGTACGCATTGGGTCAGAAATGTCAAGTCAGTATTCAGTTGGAAATGGAACGCCTCAAGGGAGTGTGATAAGCCCGCTACTCTTTATCATCATGATCAACGATGTATTTTCAAAAGTGCCAGCAGATATAGGCAGATCACTCTTTGCAGATGATGGGGCCTTGTGGAAAAGAGGAAGGAACATGGAGCACGCTATAAGGAAAGTTCAAGGTGCAATTGATGAAGTGGTGGAGTGGGGGTATGATTGGGGGTGCAGGTTCTCAGTGGAAAAAACACAAAAAGTATTTTTCACCAGGAAAAGAATTCAGGAAGGGATGAAGTTGAAGATGTATGGGGAAACTTTAGAAAGGGTTGGAACATTTAAATTTCTGGGAGTTCTTTTTGATTCACGGCTAACATGGGGAGATCATATCAGGAGAATTGAAGAAAAGTGCAAAAAGGTAATAAATGTTATGAGATGTTTGACTGGAAGGGAATGGGGTGCAAGCTGTTCAGCATTGAAGAGGCTATATGTAGCATTGATAAGGTCTGTGGTTGATTATGGCAGTGTGGCTTATGGGTCAGCAGCTAAGTCTCTCTTAAACGAACTGGATGTGATTCAGGCACAGGCTTTGAGAGTGTGTAGTGGGGCAATTAAGACATCACCAGTTCCTGCCTTACAGGTAGAATTGGGTGAAATGCCTCTTGAAATCAGGAGAAGGCAATTGATGATGAACTACTGGGCTAATTTGCAGGGGCACAATGATTCTCATCCCACGAAGGGAGTCTTGCAGGAGTGCTGGGAGGATGGGAAGAGCCAAAGGCAAAACTTTGCTAGAGAAGCAAATAGCATCGCAAAAGAATTGTGAGTATTCAATTTGAATGTAAGTCCAACAGTAGTTTATCCAGAGGTGGCTCCATGGATGCTTGTGTGGCCTGAGGTGGACTGGTGTTTATTAGAGGCTAAGAGGAAGGGAAGAGGTATGGTTGATATGGTGAGTGTGTTTAGATGTCATGTAATGACAGTGTATAGTGATTTTACACATATAGGAGTGTATAGGAGTGTACACAGTGGAAATGATAGCAGTGCTGGTTGCGTTAAGGTGGGTGGAGAAAGCTGGTCTGGATAAGGCATTGATATGTTCAGATTCATCTTCAGTGCTAGCAAGCATGAGGTCATTCCATTCAAACAGCCGTCAAGACATACTGTATTCAGTCCTTCAGTCAGTCACAAGAATAGTTCATCAGGGAGGTCAGGTAAAGTTTCTGTGGGTTCCAGCGCACGTAGGGGTGACGGGGAATGAGAGGGCGGATGAGTTGGCTAAGAGAGCTTTAATGAAAGTGTAGCACCTCTGGTCCTAACTGAATTGGGGCAAATGACACACTAACATCACCTAGGTTCGTGAGGAGTAAACACCCTAATGACCCACAAAGGAGTTAGTGCTGATTTGAACAAATGACAGCTTTAATGCATGAACAGCATCTAGCATACAGCAGTGCAGTAAGAAAAATAAACAAAATAGAGCTCTGTAAAATAACAAACAAAATCAAAATAACTAGTCCATTTAGTTGGGCTCTCCAACGGATGCTTATTTTCGAGGGGGATATCAATGTATTCAAGTTCATTCTTTCACGTCCTGTATCAATGTCAGTCCTATTTGCTACTACCCGGGTAGGTTAATAGTGTGTGAGTGTCTTATCTGGGATCAGGAAAGTGAATCAAGCAAAATCTGATGTCCTCTGGACTGGTCCTACGGCCGGCCACAAGACCACCTCAGACTCACTGGGCAAGGCTCGCCATCACTGTCATCAGAATTTCTCGTAGTACAACAAAAAACCAACCTACACAAAAAGTGCAGAATTGTAAGTTCTTCTATTTCTGGTATGAGACCTCATTAACTTCTTAGTTTCTTACATTACTTTATAATGTAAATCCAAAGAACAAGGAAATACTTCAAATAATGAAATAAATTGTTATGCATCATAACAATTAGTGCATATACTACAAAACATAAATGAATTACTGGTCATGAATTATCTTTTATCAATGTATCTTAGCAAAATAAATGATTTATTTATCCTTTTCACCAGTTTTACTCAGTATTTAACCCCTTTTTAAGGTAGCTTAAAACTTAACATGTTTATTTTTACTCTTTTAACATATTTTTTAATATTTACACATTAAACATGAAAATGAATTGAAATAATTTTGTAATCTTCCTTAAGAATACATTTTTCATAATAAAAGGAAATGTAAACCTATTTATAAAATGAACTAATCCTTAAGTGGCTTAAATCCAGCGAAACAAAATGATTTAATATCATTAAAACTACCGAAATTACCCTTTATGGTTTCAACACACCATCGGGGCTGCCTTTCTGAGCTGCATTAGCTTCTAGCCTAGCGATTAGCATGCCAGTACTCCTCATAACAATTGGGCAGCTAACCCTGATTACCTGGTAGCGCTAGCATCCCGCGCTAACGATTAGCGTTCTCGCATTCTCGATCTTTTTAACTATCAAAACAATACAACTGACAAGAATTCAACATGGAGGTTAACTCACCGGAGTTTCCTCTGTCAAATAACTCGACAGCACTTTTTTCCCTCTGGTTTACAGCTTATTTTCAGTTATGTTCATCACTAAAGGCAGATTGTCTGCTGCGCGAAGATACAGTAGGTGACATCACAGTAACATAGAGGCTGCAGGTATCACTTTCTTTAAAATGCATGATGCTTTGCTTAGAGCGAAATCTAGTGGGAAAAGACAAAACTGTCTATTTAGATGGCATATACAGGTTTAGTAGCCCTATATTTTACAGGGGTTACAAAAGGAAATGTAGATATGCAGCTCAGTATCAGCAAAGCAGAAGTTAAAAGTGTAGTCTGGGAAAAGACTAATGTAATGTGGCAAGAAAGATGGGATGGAGAGGAGAAAGGGAGGCATCTTTATAAAATTCAAAAGAGTGTTAGAGGTGGAAGGATGAGTAGTGGACACAGGAGAGAGGAGATTGTGTTGACAAGGTTAAGGTTGGGGCATAGTGCACTAAATAAAACATTGAAACTGATAAGGAAGCACCAGACAGGCCTGTGTGAGGGATGTCAGGAGGAGGAGGAGGAGTCAGTGGAGCATGTAGTTCTGAGGTTTAGGAGATATGAGGTGCAGAGAGAGGAGATGATGAATAAGATGAAGGACTTAGGGGTACAGGAATTTACATTAAAAGGATTGCTAAGTATGGGAGAGAGGGCACGGGTTAGGGCACTGATAGAATTCTTAAGGGGGGCAGGGGTTTATGATAGAATATGATGGATAAGCAGGAATAAAATAATAGGTGGTTGGGGATGACATGGGCGTGGGGAGTTTATATATATATATATATATATATATATATATATATATATATATATATATATATATATATATATATATATATATATATATATATATATGATTGATTTCGATCTAGTCAGGTAAAGGAGTAAGACTGTAAGTCTACTGTTTAGTCCACACTCTGGAACAGAAGGTGGCGGTAATGCACCAATAAGCTGGATGTCAACCGCCATTAAACCAGAAGAAGAAGAAAAAGAAGAAGAAGAAGAAGAAGAAGAAGAAGAGTTGCTCAAATAGCCCTCCATGCACACACTCTTTACTAGTCCAAATAAGCTCTCTTCTCTTTCTCCAACTCACTCACTCACAAATAATTCATCTTTGTAAAAACCAACACTTACTCCCCATCTTCATCCCCTTCCTCTCACACACCATACTATTGCTGTCCCAGACAGCACACAAACGTTGCACCGATGTCAGCCCGACGTGTAAAGTTCCATCGCCACAATGTTGCAGGGAGAGCGTTTGCTAATTGCCAATATGTTGCAGAGACGTCGGCATTTAATCGAAAATGACCACCACACGACCTCTAAACGATTAAAGTTGGAGCGCTAGGGTAGCCTCTTCTATGACTTCAATAATGTGACCTGTATTTATTATTTATGTCGCACCTTTCTATTGTACTGTAACTTATGCTGTTCGACTCATTTATTATAACATTTAGCTCCTTGCAGGTTGGTTTAATTGTCCATAACTTTGGAACAGCAGGATGCACAACAGGACTCTTTATGGCTGGAGCACAGGCAGCTGTATCAAACGCACGTCTCTGCTTCTCGTTCAGCTTCATTTACCACAAGTACTAGGATCAGTGCTGCATTCACTTACCCCAGGTCCGTTGGAAATCCCACTATTAGTATCACCCCTCAGAACAGCATGAACACATCACCACAGGTTGCTTCGGTTGATTTTATAATGTGAAAAACTATACTGACTCTTAAAAGTAACATTTTGTGTGCATCATTTAAATCATGTAGCAAACTCATGACCAGCAGGTTAGGATCATAACAAAAGATGTGATAGTTTTATATATTTAAAAAAAATCTACACAAAATTTCATCCAGTCATCCCTGTATGTGTAATAAGCAAGGGAAGAAGTTAATGTGATGATAGATAAACCATTTATTTGTGTCAATTTGGTCTCCTCAGAGAGGTATGACATCTTTAAAAAGACGAGCAGTAGATTGTACATGAGCTGCTCTATCAGGAAACAAAAAGAACTAGAAATGGCAATCAATAACACTGTTAAAAACAATCTAATATATGAGAAATATACCTTTCTGGTGAGAAAATGTCCACAGAAGGGGAAGATGGAAGCAGTCGACTTAAAAGAAAAAGACAAGCAGAAATACAGCACATTAAAACACAATTATTAATAGCTAACTTTTAAATAATAAATCATTTGGTTTTTTTTTTATCACAAAAGCCTTTATTGTTCCCTCTTATAGCAGTAGAAAAGATGATAGATGAAAGTACAAGGAAGTCCTACTATAGTGACTAGTCCTTAGAATAGCCGCCACCGGCTGGTAGTAGGTGAGGAGAAGTTTGACGTGAACCCCACAGACGAAAATAAGAAGTAATACAACAACAAAAAACCCCAGACGAAAGCCAGTCACTGGGATTAATTTCAAAACCCTTTTATTTACCTCCAGGGTTTATTTTAAGTCATTAAAAAAAAAGAATAAACAATACAAACAAAAATCCGCAGAGCACAGTCAAAACCTGTTTGCTCCTTCTACCACAGGAAACAATCAGGTAATCATCAAACTTAAAAGGCAAGGCAAGGCAAGTTTATTTGTAGAGCACAATTCATACACAAGGCAAGTCAAAGTGCTTTACAGCAACATAAAATCACAAGATTAGAAAAGAAATGAAAGAATGAAATAAAACATTAAAACATTAAAACAATTAATTTAAAAATGAGGAGTGCAGATAAAATACTTTCAGTTGTATGCAAAGCTAAACAGAACTGTTTTCAGCCTGGATTTGAACATCGTCAGAGTTGAGGCCTGTCTCACATCTACTGGAAGACTGTTCCAGATTTTAGGAGCATAAAACTGAAATGCAGCTTCACCATGTTTGGTCCTGACTCTGGGTGCCAGAAGGAGACCCCTCCCTTTGGTTCTCAGAGTCCGAGTTGGTTCATATGGCTCTAACGTGTCAGAGTACTGCAGCTGTCTTACAGCTTCCTTAGAAACCCCAGTGAGCAGGCCGTTACAGTAATCTAACCTGCTGGAGACAAACGCATGGATTAGTCTCTCTAAGTCAGGTTTAGACAGTGTTCCTCTGATTCTGGCGACATTTTTCAGATGGTAAAAAGCAGCTGATGTTATTGATTTAACAGGGCTGTTTAAGTTGAGGTCTGAGTCCAGTATTACCCCTAGATTTCTAACCTGACTATTAACCTTTAGAGAGAGAGTCTCAAGGTGACTGATAACACTTTCTCTTTGTTTCTGTGGACCACAGACAATGATTTCATTTTTTTCTGAGTTTAGCTGGAGAAAATTGTTTTGCATTCACACACTGATCTGTTTGATGCAGTGACAGAGTGAATCTACAGGCCCATGTTCACCTGCTCTCAGGGACACATAGGTCTGAGTGTCATCTGCGTAGTTGTGATAGGAAACTTTAAAGCTGCATATTAGTTTGCCTAATGGCAACATGTACAGATTGAACAATAGGGGTCCCAGGATTGACCCCTGGGGAACCCCACAGGTCATAGCCATTTGGTCCGAGACACAGTTACCAATTTCAACAAAGAACATCCTGTCTTCAAGATAGGACTTTAACCAGTTCAAAGCAGTACCAAAAATCCCTGCCCAGTTTTCTAACCTCTGTAATAAGATCACATGTTCATCTGTGTCAAAGGCAGCGCTCAGGTCCAGCAGAACTAAGACTGAGACTTTGCCTGCATCTGTGTTCAGGCGGATATCATTTGTCACCTTGATCAGAGCTGTCTCAGTGCTGTGGTGGGGCCTAAAGCCTGATTGGAAAGTATCAAAGGTATTGTTAGACAGAAGAAAGTCAGTAAGCTGTTGGTATACCACTTTTTCCAGGACTTTACCTAAGAATGGTAGGTTCGATATAGGCCGGTAGTTGTTCAGTACTGTGGCATCAAGACTGCTCTTCTTCAGGAGAGGCTTAATGACAGCAGTTTTAAGGCCTTTGGAAATGTCCCAGTCTGAAGTGAGCAGTTGACTAAATCAGTGAGTTGTGGTGACTGCTCACCACAGTCTTTAGAAATCTAGTGGGTAACTCATCAAGGCAGCATGATGATGGACTCAGACCGCAGATGATTTTCTCAACTGTTTTGTCAGTAACTGGTGTGAAATGTGTCAGCTTTAGATGTCTAGCTGGCTGCAGAGTGGTTACTTGTGATGTGGAAATTATTGCATTTTTAATGCCTTGAACTTTGTGAAGATGGAGGGCAGTGAAACTGGAGGGTTTGTTAATCTGTTTACTGTTGCAAACAGGACACGAGAGTTGTTACTGTAGTTTTTGATAATTTCAGAAAAGTAACTCTCCCTTGTTCTACGGAAAGTCTGGTTGAACAAGCATAACTTTTCTTTTTGAATCTCATAGTGAACCTGGAGCTCTGACTTGCGCCATTTCCGTTCGGCTCTCCAGCACTCCCTTTTCTTTGCCCCGACCGAGTTTTCATTTCTCAATGGCGCCTTTTGCCTATTTTAACCATTCCAGCCTTGACAGGAGCAATGGTATCCAAAACATTCAAAACACTTGATGTGTAGGAGCTCAACAGATCATCAACATTAGAACATGGAGTAATTTCAAACCTAATCATCTAATCATCAAAACACCTGCAGCCACCCTCATCCCGCACTGACGCCTTCAATGAACTCTGGTGGCTCGGAGAAAACAAAGAAAATAAATAAATGGCTCTTTACTGTGATGAAAGTTGAAAATCTGTTTTAAAACCAATGTTATCTCGATGTATGCTAAGCGCAAGCATACCAATGCGATTTCCCATATACGTTAGCATCAAGCTAGCGCAAGTTGCTATATTGTTTTAGTATATAATGTATAACACGTTGAATATGTTGAATATAAATCTCTTGTGATGCATTGGGTTCCGTTTTACAGTGCTTCTTAATCAAAACTTGAAGCGGAAAATCCTGAATCAGAGTTTTCTTGGAAAACCGTATCTGCTAAGCTAACTGGGGCAGAAGTCCGGCCGCTCCAGCTTACGGGAATCGTTAAAAACATAAAAGCAAATGATGTCAAAGGATGGGACCCTTTCTCATAATTTCTTAATAGGGACCGGTTATCAATACCCACCCTAAAACTGATATATATTCTGTAGTCTGTGAAAATCACAGCCCTTAACTGATTTCCTGCAGCCAGGAAATTGGCTCTTACCTGGCACAAAAAGTTTGTTCCTTACTCACAAATTCATTACATGTGACAACATTGTTATTTTCTGTTAATTTAACTAAAATCACAACTTACCTGAAAGATATTTGTCTGTCCTGATGCTGTGCGGCTGAAAAAAAAAACGGTTACAAGTTCCCGCCCACAAAACAGCAGGGCGGGGTTGGCCAGCTGGCGCAAAACCGACCTCCCTGAGACGTTCACTGAGTTGAGGAAAATACAGCCTTCTCGGCCGATACTTTTCAGACGTTAGAAACTGCCGGCCGACGTTCCTTTCTCAGGCCAACGTCAGTGTGACCTATGTGTGCTGTCTGGGGTAATTAAGCACACATTGTTGTTTTGTAATTTTTTGTAACACATTTTTTAACACCTGGTGCCGCAGTGAGCAGTAAGTAAGCTGCATTCAGACTTCTGTGGCGGTTCTTGATTTGGTCAGTGGTTAAGTTCACTTGTTGTAATTTGTTGTTTTGAGCCTTTCAACCGTCTTCAGCTCCTTTAATATCTCCTATAAATGAGTTGTATCAGACACAGAGCAGTTTTGTTTTGCTCCGGCCATGTTTCTACTGCTGTCCACCATGAAGTTGTTGACTTGAGCATGCTTTGTTTTTCTTTTCTTCTTTGTAATACATTGCACAGTAATTACAGTTATTGTAATGTCATAATTGCAATCTCATTCAATCTTTTTCTCTTTTCCTCTCACACTCTCAAACAGGCACACACACACACATACACACACACACACATACACACACACACACACACACACACACACACACACACACACACGTCTGGTAAGATGTTTAGAAAAAAACAAATATTTCTTGCATTCAATTCATTATTTAGAGCAAATACGAACAGGTGCCTTTGGGGTGACCCTTGCTACTTTTTTTGTGGTAGAAAAAAGAATGTGGAGGGCCCCCGAAGCAAAGTTCCCCTTGGGCCCCCATATTGCTAAATCCGCCCCTGGCCATGCTCTTGTAACAGGTGCAGAATGTGTCTTGTCATTGTCTTGCTGAAATAAGCAGGGACGTCCCTGAAAAAGACGTGGCTTGGATGGCAGCATATGTTGCTCCAAAACCTGTATGTACCTTTCAGCATTAATGGAGCCTTCACAGATGGTCAAGTTAGCCATGCCATGGGCACTAACACACCCCCATACCATCACAGATGCTGGCTTTTGAACTTTGGGCCTATAATAGTCTGGATGATTCTTTTCCTCTTTGGTCCGGAGGACACGACGACCACATTTTCCAAAACCAATTTGAAATGTGGACTCGTCAGACCATAAAACACTTTCCCACTTTGCGTCAGTCCATGTTGTTGATATATGTCTTTGTCTTTGCATGGTAGAGTTTGAACTTGCACTCATAGATGTAGTGACGAACTGTAGTTACTGACAGTGGTTTGTTGAAGTGTTCCTGTGCACATGTAGTGATATCCTTTACACAGCTGAGGGGTCAAAGGTCACGGGCATTCAATGTTGGTTTTCAGCCTTGCTGCTTACATGCAGTTATTTCTCCAGATTCTCTGAATCTTTTGATGATATTACAGACCGTAGATGATGAAAACCCTAAATTCCTTGCAATAGCTCGTTGCGAAATGTTGTTCTTGAACTGTTCGACAATTTGCTCACGCATTTGTTCACAAAGTGGTGACCCTCGCCCAATCCTTGTTTGCGAATGACTGAGCCTTTCAGGGAAGCTGCTTTTATACCCAATCATGGCACCCACCTGTTCCCAATTAGCCTGTTCACCTGTGGGATGTTCCAAATGAGTGTTTGATGAGCATCTTTTTTGCCACCTGTTCCAGCTTTTTTAAAACATGTTGCAGGCATCAAATTCCAAATGAGCTAATATTTGCAAAAAAAAAAAGAAAAAAACAATGTTTACCAGTTCGAACATTAAGTATCTTGTCTTTGCTGTGTATTCAGTTGAATATAGGTTGAAAAGGATTTTCAAATCATTGTAGTCTATTTGGATGTGCCAACTTCACTGGTTTTGGGTTTTGTATGACGAACTGGTGAGGAGACAGTGAGAGACACAAGGTTAAGTACAAGAGGTAACAAGGGGTCTAGAGACACAGCTGACACAGCTGGGGAACACAATCAGGAAACAGGTGTGACAGACGGGGGGGCAGACAGGAACAGATCTGACCCAGCGACAGGGGTTAGCAGTGGCGTCGTTAGGCGTATTTTAGGGGGGCTTCAAGGCAAGGCAAGGCAAGGCAAGTTTATTTATATAGCACATTTCAGCAACAAGGCAATTCAAAGTGCTTCACATAGCGGCAAAACATATTAAAAGAAACAATTTAAAAATGAATTAAAAGAGCAAAAAATAATAATAAAATAAAAATAAAAGAAAGTAAAATGGCAAAAAGAAGGATAAAAGTCACAGTGCAGAATGCAGAGGTGTGCAAGAAAATTGATATAAAATGATTTGTTTAATTAAAAGCAGCTGTAAAAAGGTGAGTCTTCAACCTGGATTTAAAGGAGCTGAGAGTTTCAGCAGACCTGATATTTTCTGGAAGTTTGTTCCAGATACTTGGAGCATAAAAGCCGAACGCTGCTTCTCCATGCTTTCTTCTAACTCTTGGGACTGAAATTAGACCTGTTCCAGATGACCTGAGTGATCTTGATGGTTCATAGTGGATCAGAAGATCACTGATATATTTTGGCCCTAAACCATTTAATGCTTTATAAGCCAGCAGAAGTATTTTAAAATCTATCCTCTGACAGACAGGGAGCCAGTGTAAAGACCTCAGAACTGGACTGATGTGATCCACTTTCTTGGTGTTCGTGAGGACTCGAGCAGCAGCGTTCTGAACCAGCTGCAGCTGTCTGACTGATTTTTTAGGGAGACCTGCAAAGACGCTGTTACAGTCATCAAGTCTACTGAAGATAAAAGCATGAACCAGTTTTTCCAGGTCCTGCTGACACATAAGTGCTTTGATCCTCGACACATTCTTTAAGTGATAGTAGGCCGACTTTGTAACTGTCTTAATGTGTTTGTTAAAATTCAGCTCTGAGTCCATGATCACACCCAGATTTCTGGCATGGTCAGTGGTTTTTAACTTTAATGTCTGGAGCTGCTCACTGACTTTTAATCTCTCTGCTTTTGCTCCAAAAACAACAACCTCAGTTTTGTCTTTTTTCAGCTGGAGAAAATTTAGGCTCATCCAATCGTTGATTTGTTCAATACATTTAGCCAGAGCCTGTATGCGGCCATGATCGCCAGGTGACATTGTGATGTATTACTGTGTGTCATCTGCATAATTATGGTAACTGACTTTGTTGTTTTCTATAATCTGAGCCAGTGGGAGCTTATAGATGTTAAACAGAAGAGGCCCCAGGATGGAGCCTTGAGGGACTCCACATGTTATCTTTGTTTGCTCAGATGTAAAGTTACCTATAGACACACAATAGTCTCTGTCCATTAGGTAGGATTTAAACCAGTTGAGTGCTGTGCCAGAAAGTCCCACCCAGTTCTCTAGACGGTTCAGTAGTATGTCATGGTCGACTGTGTCAAAAGCTGCACTGAGATCAAGCAGCACTACGACTGAAACTCTACCACTGTCAGTGTTTAAGTGGATGTCGTTAAACACCTTAACCAGAGCTGTCTCAGTGCTGTGATGAGGTCGAAATCCTGACTGGAAGACGTCAAAACAGTCGTTCATTGACATAAAGTTATGTAGCTGCTGAAAAACTGCTTTCTCAATAATTTTACTTAAAAATGGTAAATTGGATATGGGCCTGTAATTGTTCATCACTGTCTTGTCTAAGTTGTTCTTTTTTAACAGAGGTCTAATGACAGCAGTTTTCAGGGCCTGTGGGAAAACTCCTGAGGCAAGAGACAGGTGTACAATCTGTATTAGATCCGATGCCATGATTTCTGAGACTTTTTTGAAAAAACTTGTTGGCAGAATACCTAGACAGCAGGAAGAAGAATTTAAGTGATGTATAATGTCCTCCAGGTTTTTATGGTTTATGGGGTAGAACTGGGTCATGGTATTTAGATTGGTTCTAGGTGGACACAACTCACATCCCAAACCCGATATTGAGGAACTAACTGCTTGTCTAATTTTTTCAATTTTTTTCTGTAAAGAATGAGGCAAATTCATTGCAGGCCTTGATGGAATGGAATTCAGAGGCGACTGACACAGGGGGGTTGGTCAGCCTCTCAACAGTAGCAAACAAGACACGCGTGTTATGAAGGTTTTTTGTAATTATTTCAGAGAAAAATGATTTTCTGGCATCCCTCAGTAATGAATTATAAATGTGAATTCTGTCTTTATAAATTTCAAAATGAATTTGAAGTTTTGTTTTTCGCCACCTGCGTTCAGCTTTTCGACACTCTCTTTTTCTATTTCTTACTTGTGTAGAATTTCTCCATGGAGATCTTTTCCTACCCATAATAACTTTCACCTTAGTGGGAGCAATGGAATCCATAACAGTTGAAACTTTACAGCTGAAGCTTTCTACCAGTTCATTGACTGAACTGCTCCAGGACAGGGGTGGTGTGGAAGAGAAAACCTGGTTAAAGATTTCACTGGTGTTTTCAGTAATGCACCTTTTTTGGATTGTCTCTGTTTGAATATTTGTGTGCACTGAGATAGTGCTCTCAAAGAAAACACAGGAATGATCAGACAGAGCAACATCAGTCACAACAACCTTGGAAATGTTCAGACCCTTGGAGATAAGCAAGTCCAGAGTGTGGCCCCTATTATGTGTGGGCTCTGTCACATGTTGAATCAGCCCAAAGCTGTCCAGAGTGAAACACAGTTCTTTGGTCCCTCTGTCCTGAGGGTTGTCAACATGGATGTTAAAATCACCAACAATAATTACACTATCAAAATCAACACATATTGCAGACAATAGTTCACTTAGTTCATCAAAAAAGCTTGCACAGTACTTAGGTGGCCTGTAAATATTTATGAACATGGCTCGGGAGGAGGACTTCAGCTGAAGAGCCACATATTCAAAAGACTCAAAACCTCCTAAAGTTACCTGTTTGCATTTGAGGGAGTCATTAAACAAAACTGCAACTCCACCTCCTCTCCTGTGAACTCTGGCTTCACTAATAAAACTGAAGTTTGGAGGGGTTGACTCAATAAGAACAGCTGCACTGTTATTTTCACTCAACCAAGTCTCAGTTAAAAACATAAAATCAAGTTTTTGCTCATTAATAAAATCATTGATTAAAAATGATTTACCTGCCAAAGACCTGACATTTAGTAAAGCCATTTTTAGTGCCTTTGGAGCCTCAACCAATTTTTTTGGGACAAGCTGTGACTCATAGGAAATAGACACCAAATTTGATGGATTTATGGATCTACACATGTTCCTCCTTTTTTCCAGCTGAGTTCTCTGTTTTCCTCTGTTCATCACAGAGATTGGAAAGACTCCCTGAGATCCATAGGGCCCTGACTTTTCCTGGGAAAAAAACATTACATATATCAGTGTTATAGCCCGGACCCGGCACATATCAGTCAGACACACAGATGTGGTGATTCACAGGGGGTGGGGGAGCTTTGTGACTTTTGGTAGATGGAGGTTTCAGGCGTGGTGGAAGGGGAGGGGCTGAAAGTTGGGGGAGGCTTAAGGGAGAGAAAGGGGGGGTTGGGCGTGGTGTCAACTGAATCCCAATATTGACAAGGTTTTTCATCCTATCAGAGAAATCCAAGAGTGGGGAGTCTGGGCTGGCTGGAGACAGTGAGGGGCTAGGTGGGGTCTGTGGAGTTGAAAATTTAAAGTCTCCAGTTGGGGGCAGGGAAGACTCCTGTTGCTGAGCTGTTGGGGATGAGGAGGGCTCCACTCGCTGAGATGAGGATGATGGCAATGAAGCTGAGGCCTCTGTTTGGGTCAGCACTCCTCCAGAGTGCCGTCTTATCCGTTGTTTTGGATTGTTTTGTATCTTGTCCTTGGCAGGGGCTGCTGGTGTCTGACGCACAAAATAAAAAATGTTAGAGCTGAGCAGCTGTACTCCTGATTTGTTAAGGAGGAATCCATCCGCCTTAAAGAGATGTCTGCGTTCCCAAAAAATGTAGAAATTGTCAATGAAGTTGACTGATCGATCAGCACACGTATCCTTGAGCCACCTGTTAAGCATCATCAGTCTGCTGAATCTCTCATCTCCTCGTCGAACTGTTGGCAGAGGTCCACTCACATACACCTCAGTTTGAAGAGACTGAACTTTGTTGAACAGATCAGTAAAGTCCCGTTTCAGTATCTCTGATTGTTGCTTTACAACATCAAGTGCTCCTGTGTGTATGATGAGAGATTTCGCAGACGGATGTTCAGCAACAATCTTCAGAATTTTCTTTGAGATATCAGACACCATGTCGTTGGTAAAGCACAGTACTTTGGTGTTTTTCAGGCTGCAGAAGCGTTTAATCTCTTTCACAGCTCCGTCACCCACTATCAGGGTTTGGGGCCCAGTAGTTAGGTCTTTCTTTAGCCTTTTGCTGTCTGATTTAGCTTCATACCTTTTTCTGGTGCTCGAAGACAAGCATTCTTTGGGGGAGTCCGGGTCATGTAGAAGTGGAGCAAATCTGTTTTTCAACTGGATCTCACAATCTTGGTTTGGTTTGCTCTTACTTTTTGTTGTAGCCACTGTCCATGTCTGTTTTCTCCTTGGTACTGGGGTTGAAAGAACACTCCTGGAGGACGGTAGTGCAGGCCAATCAGTTTCATCACGAATCTCTGGGTGCTGGATTCTACCTGTTAGCCTTCTTCCCAGGTCCCTCTTTGGCTTTGCTCCAAGTAAATTCCAAGGAGGGCTGGCTGATTTATTGCCATCTACAGAGGCGTCCTCTATCCTGGTACTGCTGCTTACCAGCTGTCTGTTAACCTGCTCTTCTCCACTGCCTTGGGTCATTGGAAGAGTGGTTTCATTCCCACATTGTCCATTTACCTCCGCATTCACTTCGAGCCGGTGAATTTTTGTTTCCAGGACTGCTATCTTCTGGAGAAGTCTGTGATAATCATCCGAGGAGAAGGGAGGCATCCTGATGCATTAACTGTAGCACAGGCTTGTGCGGTTGGTAGGCCGCCCTCGCGCAGTATCAGGGAAGTCGAAAAATGTTTAAAAATGCCCCTTTAATCTCTAAAAACAAATGATAATCCCAAGACGTGTAGGTCTCCAGATGCCACCGCTATTTATTAATTGAGAAAAAAACTAGAGAATAAGCAAATACAAGCGGAGAAGTCCAAGCAGGGGAGAGAGCAAGCAGAAAAGCATCTGCACAGCCGGAAAGCAGGAAGCACCATCAGCCCCCCTAAAATATTCTTAAGCCCCCCTAAATAATTTGATGTTGTTTTATTAAAAAAAATAATAATGATAATATTTTGTTTACAAAAAATGCAACATGTTCAATATAAAGTGGCCAGAATATGAGTTTAAATAAATAATCATATAACCTGTCATCATTCACTTAAATATGATCTTAATTCTGTCAGTTTCCCCTCACTTCATAGCGTAAAGCAGAGAAAGCCCCTTCAGCGCGTCGTTATCCAATCCATTCCACTTGTTCATATAGAGAACACCCACATCACTGAAAATCCAGTCCACTGTTACCGGCCATCCCTGCCCCTTTAAGACGGTGGCCGTGCGTGTGGGTGTGTGTGACGTTGTATGCAAGAGAATGACAGGGGATGAGTGAGAGTCGGCCCATGTGCAGGTGGTTAAGGAGCACTGAGTTACGAAGTCAGTCTGATACAATGGAGTTATTTAGCAGTGTCCAGATAGCATTCCGGCCCACATAAGTGAAGTGTTGTGCAGTTGTGAAGAGATAAAATAAAACGTGCTGTTCACACAAAAAGAGCATCGCTTCGTCTCCCTTCTCTCCCTCACTTGGCCTGGACACCTTGATGCCGGTTACCAGCAACGAGCCAAAGCAACCAAAAATCAGCCAGCTCTCCCAACTACGGTTAGGAGATATTTCTGGAGGTTAAAAAGGTAACACTGGGGGCTCGTCCGGGATACAAGTTTTCCAAGAACGACAAAAGAGGGAGAAAGGAGCTGCAGAAGAAAGAAAAAAAATGGCGGCGTACGGAGGTAACCCTAATGTTGCTATGAAGAGACACATGAAGCTACATAGCCCAAATGTTAGCATGAATCCGTTTTTAACGGACATCATGAGACTGTTCGAGCTGATAAGGATCCTGTGGGGGGCAGACACGCGGGTGGAAGAGAGAGCAGCAATCCTTTCGTGGTTAGCAGGGAGCTAACCACTGGAGCTACGGAGCTAGCTGCTGGTGGAGCTAGCCGCTGGTGGAGCTAGCCGCTGGTGGAGCCGCGGCCTACCCTCAGACTCCGCCGTTCGACGGAGAATGGCCGCCGACCCCGCCGTTTTCAGTGCCAACAAACCCTTTCCTGACACCGATGAGGCGGGAGAGCGCAGCGAGCAGTGAGTCTATGTTTCTCCCTAAATACGACGGGGGCAGCCCCGCAAATAAAGTCTCTACCCCAGCTGCAGCTATGTATTACGGTGTGAACAGTAGCTTTGACCAAAGTATGGACTGCCAGACCGCTAATCTTGGTACCCATGCAAATGACAGCTGTCCTGCAATAAATGCCCCAGTTACTCTGGCCCATGCATCATTCCTACAGCCTGCTGTGTCCCCTTTTACGCCCCCATATATATGTCTTGGTCTGTGAAAGATAGTGAAGCGAACCAGGCACAGGTTTACTATTCGACTCCTCATCGTGATGCACAGCCCTCCGGAGCTAGAAAATGTGACCCTTGTGTATGTGGACAGTCTAGCTGGAAAAGTGCTAAACCTGTACCCCAACCTTTACCCTGTTGCACAGTGCGGGGCAGTGGTTGTATAGACAGTAGTGATGATGAACAGCATGAGCGAACAGAGAGAATCCCCACGTTACGGCCAGGTCGGTTTGATGGATCAAGCTCATGGAAAGACTTTCCGTATATGTTTGAAAGCTGCGCACAGGCTAACCACTGGTCGGAGAAGACTATGGCTGTGCAGCTCAGATTCAGCCTGACTGGTGCAGCTGGTGCTATTATCCACAAAAACCCCAGATCTGCTCAATGGAGTTACCAGCGGATTGTGGATGAAGTGGACGCCGCTTACAGACCGCGTTCTGAGCATGCAGCCGCCATCGGCATTGAACTGAGGCAGAGAGTGAGAGGACCAAGTGAAGCCCTACACTGTCTGAGAGATGATATTCTCGAAAAGGTTTCCATAGTGTATGCTGATCGTACTGAGCGGGAGCAGGATGCCATCAGCGTGGAAATTTTCACAAATGCCTTGGCTGACGCTGAGCTGGTTCAAAGACTCTTGGAGGAGCAGCCTCATACCTTGGCTAGAGCATACGAAATAGCACACAGGTATGAGACCACCAGAAGGGCTGCCAGAGCAGTCACATGGCTGATGCAACCAGGCCAGGGAAGTTCTGCAGAGCGGAGAGTCAAACCAGCTACGGTACGTGGAAATACAATTATGATGATGTGTGACGAGCCAGTGGGGGTAGCTGTTGGGTCCACCAATTCTCCTAACAGAAAACCAAGACCCCACCACCAGCAGCAGCACGGAAAAAGTAGATATGTCGAAATGAACTCAGCAGAGGTTGTCTGTCACAACTGTTCTGGTCTGGGGCATCTACAGAGGAACTGCCCTTCTCCTCGTCGACCCAAACAACGCACCCCAAGCATTCACCCAACTCCAGCTCCTGACCCAGGCGCAGTGGTCACCTGCACCAAGAGCCAGGGAAGTGAGATGATTGTTAAGATAACGATACATGGACTAGCAATGTGTGCTCTGTTGGACTCTGGTGCACGCAGAAATGTTCTGCCTCTTCACCACTTCGACTCCATTCCTGTCGAGTCCAGACCTCCGATACAGCCGTCTACTGCGCAGGTTCTACAAGGTATCGGACCTGAAGGCTTGGCAGTCATTGGGGAAGTCACTCTGCCAGTGCATGCAGGAAGCAGAGTTACCAATGTGAACTTCATCATGGCTGACACAGCTGAGAGCACCAAAGTTTTTCTGGGGCACCCTTTTCTACGGCAGACCCATGCTCACTTGGATTACGGCCGCAGAGAGATAACCCTTTTTAGTGAAAAGATTCCCCGTTTTAACCCGAATGACCAGCCTGAGGCATACATTGTCAGACTGGCTCGCACCACCATGTTGGAGTCGGGCCAGGAGTATGTAGTGCCCGGCACAACCCGTTACCACCGTAAAGCTTACGGAGACCTGATGCTGAGTCCCACCAAATGCTTCATAGAAAGACACCATGTGTTAGTGGCTCGCATTGTTGTTCAGACACAGCAGTCTGCCAACATTCCCATCAGAGTCTTCAATCCTGGCCCTGTACCTGTCCTCCTGAAGAAAGGGACTGTGGCTGGGCTTCTTCAGCCAGCAAAAGTTATGGGAGAAGTCAAACTCCAGTCACCAGATGTTTCAACAGTGTCAGGACCTGTTAATTCTGTCTCTGTTTCTGTTCCCAGCCACCTGCAGTCCCTGTATGCTGAGAGCTGTGCTAGTCTGCCAAAGAGTGACCATAGTAAGATGGCCCACCTGCTGCAGTCATACAGCGATGTCTTCTCCACAGGGCCCACTGACCTTGGCCGCACGAGCCTTGTGCAGCACGATATCCTGACCACCCCAGGGCCGCCTGTAAAACAGCCCCCATGCCGGATGACCAACGATAAGCAGCTAGCAGCAGACAAACAAGTGCAGCAGAGCCTAGAGAGTGGTGTAGCACAACCCAGCAACAGCAGCTGGGCTGCACCAATAGTAATGGTCAAGAAGAAAGACCAGATCCCACGATTATGTGTGGATTACAGGCCCTTAAATGAACGGACCATAAAGGATGCTTAGCCACTGCCATGCATACAGGACACTTTAGACACACTCTCCACTGCAAAGTACTTCAGCACACTGGATTTAACATCAGGCTACTGGCAGGTGGAGATGACACCGAGGGCGCGCAAGGCTGCTGCATTCTGCACCCGGAAAGGACTTTTCGAATGTAATGTAATGCCGTTTGGACTTTGTAATGCACCAGCCACGTTCCAAAGGCTTATGGATTGTGTTCTCGCTGGGCTGCAGTGGGAGACGTGCTTAGTGTACCTCGATGATATTATCGTTCTGGGACGGGATGCTACTGAAATGATGGAGCGTCTCAGTCAAGTGTTCACCAGTCTGCATGAAGCCAGCCTCAAGCTGAAGCCTTCCAAATGCTGCCTTTTCCGAGAGCAAGTGGTTTATCTCGGGCACATCGTCTCCGCCAGAGGCATTGCCACCGACCCCGAAAAGATACAGAAAGTGGTTGAGTGGGCGACACCCAAAAACATCTCAGAGGTGCGTCAGTTTGTCGGCTTGGCTTCCTATTACAGACGCTTCGTGTAGGATTTTGCCACCCTTGCCAAGCCTCTCCATGAACTCACCAAAAAGTATGCCCGTTTCAACTGGACAGATGAGTGCCGGGAGGCATTCGAGGTACTTAAAGGCAGACTAACATCAGCGCCTGTGCTAGGCTACCCCCTCGATAGCGGCGAGTTGTTTCTCGACACCGACGCAAGTGATTGTGGAATCGGAGCAGTCCTCTCCCAAATGCTAGGAGGCGAGGAGAGAGTTCTAGCCTATGGGAGCAGGCGACTGTCAGCTACGGAGCAAAACTACTGCACCACCAGACGTGAGCTACTAGCAGCGCTGGAGTTCATATCCCACTTCAGACAGTATCTTCTGGGCAGGCCGTTCACCCTCCGGACTGACCACAGCAGCCTGCGCTGGTTGACCAGGCTAAAAGGGCCAGAGGGCCAGCTTCCTCGCTGGTTGGAGAAACTGGCAGAATATGACTTCCAGGTGATCCATCAACCAGGGAGACACCACCAGAATGCTGACGCACTTTCCAGGAGACCGTGCAGAGAGTCGTGTCCATGCAAGGTACCAGTATCTAATCTAAGTGTGCAGTATCAGGATAAGGCGGTGCAGTGCAACCTTGATTACGTTACAGCGGAAGAAGTTGCCACAGCAACCTGTACACAGCACCGACCAGTGGGGGTAGTAGAGCCTGATGATTGTGGTGGGAGCTGTTTAATATCTGAGCCAGAGTCAGAACAACACCCAGTTAACTGACCCAGACATAGCTCCAGTGAAGGGGTGGATAGACACAGGGGACCGACCATCGTGGGCTGAGGTAGCACCCTGCAGTCCAGCTACCAAAGCTTACTGAGCGCAATGGAAAAGACTTTATCAGAAAGAAGGAGTTTTGCTGAGGAAATTCTACTGCAAAGAAGGCAAAGTGTTTTACCCCCAGATCTTGCTGCCCCGCCAGTACCGTTATGCTGTAATGGAACAGATGCACGATGGCCCTGTGGGTGGTCACTTTGAAGTGGAAAGGACTCTTGCACGCCTTAAGACCAGGTATTTCTGGTACAACATGAAAGATGATGTGACACTGTGGTGCTGCACCTGCACCAGCTGTGCTGCCAAGGCCCGGCCAAAGAAGATTCTTCAGCCTGCTATGGGCTCAGTGCGGGTTGGCGTTCCCATGGAGAGGATCGCAGTTGATCTTATGCGGCCCCAAAATGAGACTGAAAAGCATAATCGCTACATCCTAGTGGTGCAGGACTACTTCAGCAAGTGGGTAGAGGCCTACCCTGTCCCTAATGAGCAGGCATCAACAGTGGCTGAAAAGATCCCCTCAGAGTGGGTATGTAAGTATGGAGCCCCACAGTGCCTGCACAGCGACCAGGGCACCAACTTTGAATCAGCTGTCTTCCAGGGGATGTGCGAGCTACTGGGGATCGATAAAACACGTACAACACCATTTCACCCTCAGTCTGATGGCCAAGTGGAGCGCTTTAATGCCACTCTACAGACAATCTTAGCCACCACCGCCGAGCGTTGCCATTGGGATTGGGATGTCATGATTCCTTATGCAGTGATGGCATATCGAGCAACTAAACATAGCTCCACAGGTTTGACTCCCAACATGATGCTCTTCGGGAGAGAAATAACTGAGCCAATGGACCTGGTTGCCGGTCTGCCCCTGATAATGAGAACTCAAACACCCAAATTGCTTTTGATTGCGACAAATAAAAATTATTTTACAACGTATTGCCTCAAAGTTTTTAATGACTGTCAGTATATATATATGTATATATGTATATATATATGTGTGTGTGTGTGTGTGTGTGTGTGTATATATATATATATATATATATATATATATATATATATATATATATATATTACATTTGCGAAACAAATCTCAAAGTGCACAGTCATGAAAACAATAAAAACAGTGATTAAGGTAAAAACAGTGATTAAGAATAAAAACAGTGATTAAGACAATAAAAGCAATTAAAAGGAGTCAACAATAACCCAAATTAATCCAGATATGCAACACGAAATAAAAAGGTTTTCAGTCCTTTTTTAAAAGAGTCCACTGTCTGTGGAGCCCTGAGGTGGTCGGGGAGGGCATTCCACAGACGGGGAGCAGCAGCCTTGAAGGCCCTGTTTCCCATGGTCCTGAGCCGAGTCCTGGGCGGGTGCAGACGGTGCAGTTGGCCTGACCGGGTTCTGTCTGAAGTGTGTGGGTGGAGAAGTTCAGTGAGGTAGGTGGGGGCAGCACCGTGCAGACAGTGATGGGTGTGAAGGAGGATTTTGAATTCAATGCGGAGGTGAACAGGTAGCCAGTGCAGAGTGCGAAGGATGGGCGTGATGTGGTCATGTTTACGCACCCTCATCAGGACCCGGGCAGCGCTGAACATAAAGAACATACTGAAGCCTTTGAAGGCTCTTGCCTGGGATCCCGATGAGGAGTGCGTTACAGTAATAGGGCGTGGACGAGCCTCTCTACAGCGGGGTGGGAGAGAGATGGTCGGAGTTTGGCAATATTACGGAGGTGAAAGAAGGAAGTTTTGCAAATAAGAGTTATGTGATGGTTAAAGCTAAGATGGGGGTCAAACCTGACACCCAAATTAGTAACTGAGGGGGAGAGGGGAAAGTTGTGACCGAGAAAAGAGACAGAGGAAATGACTGCGGAATGGAGCTAGTGTGGAGTGCCAATTTGGATGGCCTCTGTTTTAGAGCTGTTTAACTGTAAGAATATATATATATATATATATATATATATATATATATATATATATATATATATATATTAGTGGTGGGACTTGATTAAAAAAGTTAATCGAATTAATTATGCCATTTGTAATTCATTAATCGTAATTAATTGCATTTTAATCGCATCGATACTCAACATCAGAGGCAACACTTTTCAAACAGATTTTGGTAGAAGACTAAATCATTGAATAGTCACATGCAGAAGTTTAAACTACAAAATCCTGTTTATTTTGCTCAAAAGATGTTTTTTTTTAAAACACGTCAATTTCCGCAGAGCAGATCGTACCAAACAGGAAAACAGACACGAAAAACGATCAGAGTTTCCGGTCTTTTCAAAACAAAGCACCATGTTCAACCTGTCGATCGTAAAATTATCCTCGTATATCAAAACTACGACACTGGCACAGGGCCAGCAGTCATCAGGGGGTCAGACCCAGAGGAAATCTGACGCCATGGACGAGGAAAAGTTTATATTGGTTTATATAAACCAGATAACTATATACGATACAACACATCCTTTATATAAGGACACCAACAGAGACTAAAAGGGAAGGACTGAATTAATGAAGTTCTGGGAGGGCAGCTGAGTTTAACATACTAAATATCATGAAAGTAGTTGTCATGGGTGTGATTCCTGCGGGAACATGTGGTTCTCCTGTGATCTTGTGTATCCAGCTGCTATCAGTGTGTGACGGTGTCACCAAATAAATAAAATAAGTAGTAAAAGTGTGTGAAAGTAAATATTGAAAACGACAGGGTTTCTTTATTTAGTCAGAGAGTAAATGTATATATAAATATTCCCTGTATATGAATGTGTGGGACCTGTAATTTTATGTTCATATTATGTGCGTAAAATGAATGGAAAAAAAACAGGAGATGATAAAAGGAGGATGTGTCGTGGGGGAAGAGGCGGAGAAGAGGTGACCGGGAAAAGTGAACAAAGGAACAGGCAGACCTTGTGAAATAGGGCCTGAAAGTAAAAAATATAATAGTAACTAGTTGTCGGCCAAACAAGAAGAAAAGGATTATACAATTTACAAGACAACAGCTTACTATCGCCCGTATATCTCCCGTATATCTCCCGTATATCTCCCGCCGGACTTTGCTGCACGGATTCTGGACGCGTCAGGAGTGGAAGGAGGAACACCTTTCCAGCACGGATTTACGCGTGACTCGGGGTGAGATCGACTCTTTTTGTTGTTGTTTTTTTACACTGGTATACCAGAAAGAAAGAAACTGATCGATCACACATTTTTGATTTTTGGACTTACTTTTTTTTGTGGATTATTGCGTCCTTTGCTTCGTTTCCTTTTTTGGACGAGAGACGTTCGCGGTTGCTTGCCTGAGAAGGTTTAAATATCTGGAAAGACACTTAAAAGTGCCCGGAACAGGATCTCTTTGAGTTTTTCGTTTGGTGGGGACTTTTGGTTTATTTAGAAGATATAAAGACTGAAATATAGACATTATTTTCATTGGGATTTAGTTTGGTTTAACCTTACGCGCGGTGCGCGCATTGAGTTGTTTGATTAAAATGAAATCTTATAAGTTCATGACGCTGGCTTAAGAGTTCTTTCTGGTTTTCTTTGAGCAAGGTTTGTTTTTTATTATTCCTGAAATATTTTTTTGTAAACGGTTTTCTATTCATCCCGTTAAGTTCCCCCCTTGTGTGAGGTAATGCCGACTTGATAAAAGTGAAGCGTTACAAGTGCGCTCAGCTGCGTTCCGCTCCTGAGACAGATGCAGTGTGAATTTGGCTCGCGCTGACGGACCGCGGCGCTCATGAAGTATGTGTGAATCCAGGCTTCCATCCGACTGTTTTTTAAAAGTAAATTTTCCATCCACCAAGCTAAGCAAGGTGCTGCCATCACTGTTATCCATCACTCAGTGCGTCGCTATAATCCATCTGCCAGAAACTCCTGCACTGACAACCGTTCTGTGTGATATAGACTATAAAATAAAATACGATTAAATGTGTCTTTTTTTTTTTACGCCGTTAATTTCCCCCCGCGTTCATTATCGAATTAACGCGACAAAGTCCCACCACTAATATATATATATATATATATATATATATATATATATATGTGTGTGTGTGTGTGTGTGTGTACATATACTGTTATGTCCTCACTGTTGTGAAACCTTTTGTAAAAATAAGGCTCATACATCGACTGAACATTGGTCTTCTTTATTAGCCGAACAGGACAGGTGCCTATCACATTGGTATGGTAACGAACATCAACAGAAGACAACGCTCCCACAATTCCATGCAGTGTCGATCCTATGGAAGCCTCATTTGGCCATAATACACAACTTCTCCTCCCTTCTTACATGTCATGTACTATGAATTAGACATGGAGATATTATTTCAACATTCCAGCTCCAATACACAAATTTATATATGTCTCAGAACAAATTAAACAAACACTTTGTTTTGCTAAGTGAACATGTATTCCAGTTAACTTATTCAACTCTTTTTTTTTTTTTTTTTTTTTTTTTAAAACACTAACTTAGGGTTGAGGGTAGACTACCTCTTCCCTAGACCATACCCAAGGGATTATTCTGCCCTTATGTTGGGTAAGTCACTAAACTATAAACTCAAACGTGCAGAAGGTCGCCGCTTTCTTACAGGATACCAGCGCTCTGTAGAAACAAGTCCATGGTTCTTTAAGGGTGAACTTGCTGTAGATAGTGATGAGAAAGAAGGTGTCTCAGGCTCTTTAACTGTCACGTCAGCAACAGGAACGTTTGTCTCTAACTTGGTCAAGCCTGGCACTTGTGTTGGTCCTTGTACTGGTGTTTTGGCTGCTACATCTGGAAACTCTCCAAGAGGCAACTCTGTAAGTGTTGGTGAAGTCTTGAGAAGCTGGTCAACATGCCTCCTCCAGACACTATCAGCAGTCTGGACGGTATAGGATACTGGTCCAGTCTTAGCAATAATAGTGGCTGGAATCCACTTAGGTTCACTGCAGTAATTCCTCACCAGCACAGATTCTCCTGGGCCAAAAACTCTGCTTTTGGCTTGTTGTTCTCTGCATGCTACCTGTTTCTCTTGTTGACTCTGAACAGTGTCTTTTACTGTTGAAGTCTTAAGGAGATCAAAGGTTGTGCGCAGTTCTCGTTTAAGCATCAGGCTAGCAGGAGATGTCTTTGTGGTTGCATGAGGGCTGGTGCAGTAGGTTAATAGGAATTGGTGCATTCTCTGATGTAGAGTTCCTTGACCCCGTGATGTTTTCAATACATGTTTCATGGTTTGGACAAACCTTTCTGCCAGTCCATTTGTTGCAGGATGGTATGGAGCTGATCTGATGTGTTGTACTCCATTAGCTTGTAGGAATGCCGTCATTTCCTGCGAAACCAGTTGTGGTCCGTTATCAGAGACTAACTGTGCAGGAGATCCAAAACGGCTGAACATTTCTCCAAGTTTCTCTATTGTCTTTTCTGTGGTGTTTGACGTCATGATGGCTACTTCAGGCCACTTACTGTGAGCATCAACAACAACGAGAAACATTTTGTCTTCAAATGGCCCTGCAAAGTCAATGTGTATACGTTTCCATGGTTCCTGTGGATACTCCCAGGGATGCAAGGAAGCCTGTGGTGGATTGTTTCGAACCTTATGACAAGACGAACAGCTGTTGGCCATCTCTTCAATCTGTTTGTCCATGTTAGGCCACCAAAAGTAGCTCCTCGCAATTTCCTTCATTCGCACGATTCCACTGTGTCCTGAATGAAGCTGCTGCAACATCTTTTTGCGCAGTAACTGTGGAATAATCACTCTTCTCCCCCACAGCAAACATCCAGACTGTACAGAAAGCTCCAACCTTCTCTTAAGGAATGGTTTAAGATCTGGGTTAATAGTGTTTTGCCCTTTTACCACAATGTCCATGACTTCAGACAACTCTGGGTCGTTGCGAGTCTCTTTCTTTACTTCCACAGCTGAGACAGGTGACTTTTCAACTTGTCTGAAGTAGAATATGTCCACTGTGTTTGACTCTGGTTTTGTGACAGGAAGTGGCAATCTGGATAACCCATCAGCGTTGCAGTGTGAGTCTGACTTTCGATACTTGATGTCATATGAATGAGCTGACAACAGTAAAGCCCACCTCTGCAGTCGGGATGCGGCAAGGGATGGTATCCCTGTGTGTGGACCCAGGATGGTTGTTAGTGGACGGTGGTCAGTTAGGAGTGTAAACTTCCTTCCATACAAATACTGATGGAATTTCCTAACTCCAAAAACAATGCTCAGTGCTTCTCTCTCAAGCTGGGCATAATTACTTTCTGCCTTGTTCAATGTCCTCGATGCAAAAGCAATCGGCTTTTCCTCACCGTTTGGCAGTACATGTGAAATAACTGCACCCACTCCATATGGTGAGGCATCACAGGCGAGCTGGAGTGGCAGTTTTGGATTAAAGTGTGTCAGCACCTCTGATGTTGTCAATGCCTCCTTTGCTTTCTGGAAAGCTTCTTGACAGCTGGTTGTCCATTTCCAAGCTTTATCTTGACGTAATAGTTCATGTAGCGGTTGTAACAACGATGCTAAATTAGGAATGAAACGTCCATAGTAGTTCAGCAATCCTAAGAAGGACCGTAGCTGACTGACATTTTGGGGTGGGGGTGCATTCACGATAGCTGCGGTTTTTGATGGCGCAGTGTGCAACCCCTTTTCATCAATCACGTACCCCAAATATTCCACTGATGATTGGAAAATCTCACATTTTCCTCTTCGGACCCTCAATCCATACTCCTTCAGTCTTTGAAGGGTCGCATCCAAGTTGCGTAGATGCTCCTCATCATTTGCTCCAGTGCACAAGATGTCATCTAGATAGCACTGTACACCTGACAAACCACTGAGAACCTGGTCCATTGCTTGCTGAAACAATGCTGGGGCTGAGGTGATACCAAATGGCAGCCTACAGTATCTAAAGAGCCCCTTATGTGTGTTAATAGTCAGCAGGTCACGTGACTCCTCCTCTACATGCATCTGCAGGTAAGCCTGATTAAGATCTATTTTGCTGAACTTTTGTCCTCCACTCAGTCCAGCAAACAAGTCATCAATCAGCGGCAGTGGATACTGTTCTGTTGTCAGTACAGGGTTAAGTGTTACTTTAAAGTCTCCACAGGTTCGTATTCCCCCATCCTTTTTTGGAACTGGGACAATGGACGTGGCCCACTCACTGGTCTTCACAGGTTCTAAAACCCCATTTTTGACCAGAGCATCCAAATCAGCCTCAACTTTAGGTCTGATAGCATATGGCACAGGTCTGGCTTTCAAGAACACAGGTTTACTGTCTGGTTTGACATGCAGTTTCACAGTTATATCTCGCATGCTGCCTAACTCATCTCAGAAAACCTCTTCATTTTTTTCCAGTATGGCCTGCAGCTTGGAGGAGTCCTGTGATAGCTTCCGTATCTCTTGCCAATCAAGACGGATTTTCTTTAGCCACACACGTCCCATGATGGCAGGATAATTTTTTGTTGTGACATAAACTGGGAGTCTTTCAGTTTGACCATTACACTCAACCAAGACATCTGTCATCCCTTTGATGCGTACCTTATGTCCTGTGTATGCCCGAAATACAGTGTCAGAGGGACGTAGTGGGAGGTGTTTCATTGACTTTTCATAAATCTTGTGAGACACCAATGAAGCTTTTGATCCAGTGTCAATCTGCATTTTCACAGAATGTCCCTCCAACTTAAGTGTAGCCCAGTAACCTTCCGAGCTATCATCCACCCTCATTATCCGCACAGTATTTACATTTGCGTGTGTTTCTTCCTCTGATGAATCACTGGTTCCCTCATTACCATTCTTAACTGTGTGAACATGTATTTTCTTTTTAGGGTTTGCCATATTTCTTTTATTCCCACTCTTTAAGTTCTTTTCTGTTAACTTTTTATTCCTGCATGCTCGCTCCACATGGCCTTTCTTTCCACAGTTGTTACAGTTCATGTCTTTACACCAACATGCAGCTGCAAGATGTCCTGACCTACCACAGCAAAAACATGGACCTTGAGTCTTTGATTCATCACTGCTGAGTTTGTGTACTCTTCCTGTGGCATGTAGCTGTTGGGCTTCTTTTGATGCCATTTCCATCATCACACTGATGTTAATAGCCTTTTCCAGAGTTAAGTCACTTTCAGTGAACAACTTCTTCTGTGCTGCTTTGTTCTTTAAGCCACATACAAGCCTGTCTCTTAATGTGTCATTTAAGACATCCTTGAAATCACAGTGTTCAGCTAGCTTTCGTAAAGCTGCAACATACATGGTGACAGATTCCCCCTCTTCCTGGCTGCGCCGGTGAAATCGAAACCTTTCAGCTATCACCAGGGGCTTTGGTGAAAAATGTTTAGCTAGAATGTCCACAATTTCTTTATATGATTTACTACCTGGCTTTGCTGGCTGCAGTAAATTCCGGAGAAGGTTGAACGTTTTTGGTCCCATCACGCTCAAAAACGTTGGTACGATCTTCTCTCCCTCGATTACATTAGCCAGCACAAAGTAGTCGAACCGCTCCGTGTAAGAGCTCCACTGCTCCGAGCTCTCATCAAAGGGACCGATCGAGCCGATAACTCCAACCATCTCGAGCTCCTGGTTATTTCTGGCACTTTTCGTCCCCCGCAAACGGCTTCCCGAAAGATTACTGATGTATCCTCATATATTTTCCACTTACTCGAGCCCCAACACTCCGTGTTCTGTGGCAATTGTCCGCCGTGCAGCTCGTCAAGGCGCGACCTTTTTCCTCTGCCGGCGCAGTCTTCTTCCCACGTAGCAAAATCAGCGGAGAAAATAAAACACACATTCCCTGCTGCAGACAACACGTCAGTCCAGTCGTCCTCGTTGCCACTTTTGTTATGTCCTCACTATTGTGAAAGCTTTTGTAAAAATAAGGCTCATACGTCGACTGAACATTGGTCTTCTTTATTAGCCGAACAGGACAGGTGCCTATCACATTGGTATGGTAACGAACATCAACAGAAGACAACACTCCCACAATTCCATGCAGTGTCGATCCTATGGAAGCCTCATTTGGCCATAATACACAACATATACAGTGCCTTGCAAAAGTATTCGGCCCCCTTGAACCTTGCAACCTTTCGCCACATTTCAGGCTTCAAACATAAAGATATAAAATTTAAATTTTTTGTCAAGAATCAACAACAAGTGGGACACAATCGTGAAGTGGAACGAAATTTATTGGATAATTTAAACTTTTTTAACAAATAAAAAACTGAAAAGGGGGGCGTGCAATATTATTCGGCCCCCTTGCATTAATACTTTGTAGCACCACCTTTTGCTCCAATTATAGCTGCAAGTCGCTTGGGGTATGTTTCTATCAGTTTTGCACATCGAGAGACTGGAATTCTTGCCCATTCTTCCTTGCAAAACAGCTAGAGCTCAGTGAGGTTGGATGGAGAGCGTTTGTGAACAGCAGTCTTCAGCTCTTTCCACAGATTCTGGATTGGCTTCAGGGCTGGACTTTGACTTGGCCATTCTAACACCTGGATACGTTTATTTGTGAACCATTCCATTGTAGATTTGGCTTTATGTTTTGGATCATTGTCCTGTTGGAAGATAAATCTCCATCCCAGTCTCAGGTCTTGTGCAGACTCCAACAGGTTTTCTTCCAGAATGGTCCTGTATTTGGCTCCATCCATCTTCCCGTCAATTTTAACCATCTTCCCTGTCCCTGCTGAAGAAAAGCAGGCCCAAACCATGATGCTGCCACCACCTTGTTTGACAGTGGGGATGGTGTGTTCAGGGTGATGAGCTGTGTTGCTTTTACGCCAAACATATCGTTTTGCATTGTGGCCAAAAAGTTCGATTTTGGTTCCATCTGACCAGAGCACCTTCTTCCACATGTTTGGTGTGTCTCCCAGGTGGCTTGTGGCAAACTTTAAACAATACTTTTTATGGATATCTTTGAGAAATGGCTTTCTTCTTGCCACTCTTCCATAAAGGCCAGATTTGTGCAGTGTACGACTGATTGTTGTCCTATGGACAGACTCTACCCCCTCAGCTGTAGATCTCTGTAGTTCATCCAGAGTGATCATGGGCCTCTTGGCTGCATCTCTGATCAGTTTTCTCCTTGTTTGAGACGAAAGTTTGGAGGGACGGCCGGGTCTTGGTAGATTTGCAGTGGTCTGATACTCCTTCCATTTTAATATGATTGCTTGCACAGTGCTCCTTGAGATGTTTAAAGCTTGGGAAATCTTTTTGTATCCAAATCCAGCTTTAAACTTCTCCACAACAGTATCTTGGACCTGCCTGGTGTGTTCCTTGGTCTTCATGATGCTCTCTGCACTTTAAACAGAACCCTGAGACCACTGTGCGAAATACGGGGGGTCCAGGGGGGTCTGAGACCCCTTAATTGACACAAGAGACCCCCTAAAAGCCTCAATTGCTACATTGGGGGGGGTCTCATGAAAAGTATTTATAATGTTAATTTTTCACTTGCTATTGTCACTATAAATGCTATTTGACAACATGTCATGTCTGTTTTCGGTAAGTTAATTGAAAAGAATTTAATTACTCATAAGGAATCTGAAGCATAATTTCACTGATATAGCTTCCAAACGTAGAGGGGCGCTGTTATAAATGCTTTGCAAAAATGACCGCGCAATCTCGACGTACAGCTCAACAGTGTTTTTTCCCCGCTTCGTGTGATCGCTGTCCTGAATTGTGGACCCAGTCAGCTAATTATGTCAAAAAGGAAGCAGAGTTCTTTGCTAGATAACTTTGGATTCACGTCGAAAAGACTAAACCGAAATAATGATGAAGATGGAGTGGAGTCATCTCGATTATTCCGGCGAACATTTCTTTCCCCACTTCTGCTGAATGTGAAAGAGGATTTTCGGCAATAAATGACACAGCCAGCCAAAGCCGCAACAGGTTGCGCGAAGACAGCCTGTCTTCACTTCTCTTTGTGGACCTAAACGGACCCCTTGTGGACTTATTTGATCCGGTGCCATTCGTGAGATCCTGGGTCAAAGCAGGGCATCAATTCTCCTCTTCTTGGATACCAGGCAACAACGTAAAGAAGCCGACCCGAGGCCTCTGTGGTCCATTCTTGCTTAAGGTAAGATTTTTTTTTAAAACCCAGACTTGATGGGTAGACCTGAATTGTTAGACCTGCTTTATATAGGCTAAATATAGTTTGCCATGAGTCTGTCTGTATAGGCAATATGTTCAAGTGTGCGTGTGTATGTGTGAGAGCGCACGCGCGCACAAGAGGGACACACAAGTGTCTATTTTGATTGCGGAGCAGAGTTGTTCAGCGGTCATGTAACTATTTGCAGTTTTGTTGATGATACTGGACTGCGTGATCTAGGCTATATGCGTTACTCGTGGGCTTGTGTGCTGCGCGCTGTGTAAGACTTCAGACTGACACTGGAGCACTAGGGTGGACCCCCAATTGCTGCCGGGTATTTCGCAAACTGCCTGAGACTATCACAGAGCAGGTGCATTTATACCGAGACTTGGTTACACACAGGTTGGTTCTATTTATCATCATCAGTCATTTAGGACAACATTGGATCATTCAGAGATCCACTGAACTTCTGGAGTGAGTTTGCTGCACTGAAAGTAAAGGGGGCCGAATAATATTGAATGCCCCACTTTTCAGTTTTTTATTTGTTAAAAAAGTTTAAATTATCCAATAAATTTCGTTCCACTTCACGATTGTGTCCCACTTGTTGTTGATTCTTGACAAAATATTTAAATTTAATATCTTTTTGTTTGAAGCTTGAAATGTGGCGAAAGGTTGCAAGGTTCAAGGGGGCCGAATACTTTCGCAAGGCACTGTATATGTAAGCCAAATTAGCCTACCCCAGATATTACTTTAATTCAAGTAATTAAGTAATATTTTTCAGGGCTTGAAATTACAAGCATATTAGTCACATGTGTGCCCAAAATGTAATCTGTAAGACTTCAAAATATTTGGAAACAAACAATTATTGTGTTGTGAGCGAAAGTCATGGCATCATGCGCTACGTTTGCTCACTTCCTCTGCATCTCCTGGGGGCTAAGCCCCCCCCTGTCTTTAAAACCTAGTGACGCCTCTGGGGGTTAGTGATTTCAAAATAAAACAAGGAAGACAAGACTTGAAACATGAATGTGCAAAATAACAGAAACTTAACAAACATGACAAAAACATGTCTCCTTTCCTGCTGTTAATGTCACATCATGACAAAACATTTCATCTCATGTTTCAGTTTCTGGGACTGGTCTGAAGATGAAGTGAAGTTGTGTGGGAGACTGTTCTGTGCAGCAGCAGAGAGAGATCAGCAGACAGGAAAGAACACACTGGAGCTGTTAGCATCACTGTGCACACATCAAGAGTTCATTTTACCAGACTATGATGATTATGATGATGATGACTATGAGTCCTGGTGCTGTGGTTTTCTTCTGGATCTGTGCTCCTACATGAAGGACTATGAGACCAAAACAGGCCTGAGTGTTCTTCCATCTCTACAGTCAGTTTTAAAGTTAATTCCTGAAGTCTGGACCATAAACCTCTCAAAGAGAAAGACCTCCATCCTCCTGGAAGTGCTGAAACTCCAACCAGAGAAAAAATCTGTGGAGCTGTTTGGCCGTTTGGATGAAGAGAGTGAAGTGAGGACTCTCCTGCAGTGTCTGCCTTATATCTCACAGCTCAGGTAAATGAACAGTTCTTCACTCATCAGTGCTCACCTGTTGAGGTGTGCTCCTCCATCTCAGTCAGCTCACTGTGACACTCAAGGTGAAGGTCACCCTAAAAACAGTTTCTGAAGAAATTTCTTGATGAGAAAGATGCTGAATGAGGCTGATTGTTTAATCCCAGGAGGGGGTCTGCAGCGTGTTTTTGAATCTATTAAGACACACAGATCAAATATAAATGACATAAACTATCTAAAGATTAAACAAGATCCAACTCTGGACTGATAAATAAGGATGCAGATCTCAGTGTGTGTAATAGTTTCAAGCTGTGATACTCTCTGGTCCTCCTGCTGGTTCATGAGCTGTATCCCAGTTTATCAAACTATCTCTGGATGCAGAGGTGAGGATACAGCTGTGAGGATGGACTCAAGTCATCAAACATGTTCTGAAGATCTTCATTTGGTGTCAGTGATCAATCCTCTACATTTAATGGACTTGCTTCAAAGTCATCTGAGTTTGAGATTGAGTAGATTAACTGTTGTCTGCTCACAAACAGGTATTTGTTAGCTTTGAGTAGAAACACTCCATCAGTAAAAGTGTCATGAACTCTGTCACAGAGAGAGGAAACAAATCCAAGACTCCACCACAGAGCTCCAAAAGGCAAAAGGGTTTTAATAGGACAGGCAGAGTTTGGTACACAAGTAAGCAAACAAACAGGCAGAGGTATCCGGTGGACAAGAGGCAAAAGGCCAGATCAATAAACAGGGAAGAATCAAAACACGGCTGAGACTGTGACTATGAAAGCTGGAGCTGAGACGTGATGTATGACCAACTGGTGACGAGACAGTGAGAGACACCAGGTTAAATACAAGAGGTAACAAGGGGTCTAGAGACACAGCTGACACAGCTGGGGAACACAATCAGGAAACAGGTGTGACAGACGGGGGGGCAGACAGGAACAGATCTGACCCAGCGACAGGGGTTAGTGATTTCAAAATAAAACAAGGAAGACAAGACTTGAAACATGAATGTGCAAAATAACAGAAACTTGACAAACATGACAAAAACATGTCTCCTTTCCTGCTGTTAAGGTCACATCATGACAAAACATTTCATCTCATGTTTCAGTTTCAGGGGCCGGTCTGAAGATGGAGTGAAGTTGTGTGGGAGACTGTTCTGTGCAGCAGCAGAGAGAGATCAGCTGACAGGAGAGAACACACTGGAGCTGTTAGCATCACTGTGCACACATCAAGGGTTCCCTTTACATTCCTCTGATCGAGGTGACCCGTGTGGTTTTCTTCTGGATCTGTGCTCCTACATTAAGGACTATGAGACTGAAACAGGCCTGAGTGTTCTTCCATCTCTACAGTCAGTTTTAAAGTCAACTCCTGCAGTCTGGACCATAAACCTCTCAAAGAGAAAGACCTCCATCCTCCTGGAAGTGCTGAAACTCCAACCAGAGAAGAAACATGTGAAGCTGTTTGGCCGTTTGGATGAAGAGAGTGAAGTGAGGACTCTCCTTCAGTGTCTGCCTTATATCTCACAGCTCAGGTAAATGAACAGTTCTTCACTCATCAGTGCTCACCTGTTGAGGTGTGCTCCTCCATCTCAGTCAGCTCACTGTGACACTCAAGGTGAAGGTCACTCTAAAAACAGTTTCTGAAGAAATTTCTTGATGAGAAAGATGCTGAATGAGGCTGATTGTTTAATCCCAGGAGGGGGTCTGCAGCGTGATTTTGAATCTATTAAGACACACAGATCAAATATAAATGACATAAACTATCTAAAGATTAAACAAGATCCAACTCTGGACTGATAAATAAGGATGCAGATCTCAGTGTGTGTAATAGTTTCAAGCTGTGATACTCAGCAGTGAGACAGGCTTTAACTGTTCATTTAGTCATGTTATTATTGTTGAAGCTTATTTAAAGGCTCCTGTTACTTATATTTAAATAACCTCACAGATCCCATTTCAAAAGATTTCCTCATTATTGAAGCATATATCTGTTCATGTTCCATATTTATACCTGTTATCTATATAGAATGTGTTTGTTGTATTGTAGAAGCCACTGACATATTAGATTTATTTCACACTAATATTTGAATGAATTTCTTGAGTTTTTTACTCATTGTTTACTTCTTTCTTGTACCTGACATCATGGTGCTGATATTCTGTAGCAGAGAGATCAGCAGAGGATTTATAAACTGTTCCTGTGTCTGATTCTGATGAATGAAAGTATAAATAATGTCATCAGAATGAAACAAGTAGGCCTTCCAATAAGTAAAGAAAGCAGCACCTGAACTCTTGATGGGTCATTGATTTTTACTGAATGTTGAGAGGTCAGACATGAAGTCTGGTGTCTGTAGGTTCAGATCTGATTGATTGATCAGTTATTGTGTGAAGTTTTCTTTTGGTCCTCCTGCTGGTTCATGAGCTGTATCCCGGTTTATCAAACTATCTCTGGATGCAGAGGTGAGGATACAGCTGTGAGGATGGACTCAAGTCATCAAACATGTTCTGAAGATCTTCATTTGGTGTCAGTGATCAATCCTCGACATTTAATGGACTTGCTTCAAAGTCATGTGAGTTTGAGATTGAGTAGATTAACTGTTGTCTGCTCACAAACAGGTATTTGTTAGCTTTGAGTAGAAACACTCCATCAGTAAAAGTGTCATGAACTCTGTCACAGGGAGAGGAAACAAATCCAAGACTCCACCACAGAGCTCCAAAAGGCAAAAGGGTTTTAATAGGACAGGCAGAGTTTGGTACACAAGTAAGCAAACAAACAGGCAGAGGTATCCGGTGGACGAGAGGCAAAAGGCCAGATCAATAAACAGGGAAGAATCAAAACACGGCTGAGACTGTGACTATGAAAGCTGGAGCTGAGACGTGATGTATGACCAACTGGTGACGAGACAATGAGAGACACCAGGTTAACTACAAGAGGTAACAAGGGGTCTAGAGACACAGCTGACACAGCTGGGGAACACAATCAGGAAACAGGTGTGACAGACGGGGGGGGGCAGACAGGAACAGATCTGACCCAGCGACAGGGGTTAGTGATTTCAAAATAAAACAAGGAAGACAAGACTTGAAACATGAATGTGCAAAATAACAGAAACTTAACAAACATGACAAAAACATGTCTCCTTTCCTGCTGTTAAGGTCACATCATGACAAAACATTTCATCTCATGTTTCAGTTTCAGGTACCGGTCTGAAGATGAAGTCAAGTTGTGTGGGAGACTGTTCTGTGCAGCAGCAGAGAGAGATCAGCTGACAGGAGAGAACACACTGGAGCTGTTAGCATCACTGTGCACATATCAAGGGTTCCCTTTGCAATCCTCTGATCGAGGTTACCCGTGTGGTTTTTTTCTGGATCTGTACTCCTACATGAAGGACTATGAGACTGAAACAGGCCTGAGTGTTCTTCCATCTCTACAGTCAGTTTTAAAGTCAACTCCTGCAGTCTGGACCATAAACCTCTCAAAGAGAAAGACCTCCATCCTCCTGGAAGTGCTGAAACTCCAACCAGAGAAGAAACCTGTGAAGCTGTGTGGCCGTTTGGATGAAGAGAGTGAAGTGAGGACTCTCCTTCAGTGTCTGCCTTATATCTCACAGCTCAGGTAAATGAACAGTTCTTCACACATCAGTGCTCACCTGTTGAGGTGTGCTCCTCCATCTCAGTCAGCTCACTGTGACACTCAAGGTGAAGGTCACCCTAAAAACTGTTTCTGAAGAAATTTCTTGATGAGAAAGATGCTGAATGAGGCTGATTGTTTAATCCCAGGAGGGGGTCTGCAGCGTGTTTTTGAATCTATTAAGACACACAGATCAAATATAAATGACATAAACTATCTAAAGATTAAACAAGATCCAACTCTGGACTGATAAATAAGGATGCAGATCTCAGTGTGTGTCATAGTTTCAAGCTGTGATACTCAGCAGTGAGACAGGCTTTAACTGTTCATTTAGTCATGTTGTTATTGTTGAAGCTTATTTAAAGGCTCATGTTACTTATATTTAAATAACCTCACAGATCCCATTTCAAAAGATTTCCTCATTATTGAAGCAGATATCTGTTCATGTTCCATATTTATACCTGTTATCTATATAGAATGTGTTTGTTGTATTGTAGAAGCCACTGACATATTAGATTTATTTCACACTAATATTTGAATGAATTTCTTGAGTTTTTTTCTCATTGTTTACTTCTTTCTTGTACCTGACATCATGGTGCTGATATTCTGTAGCAGAGAGATCAGCAGAGGATTTATAAACTGTTCCTGTGTCTGATTCTGATGAATGAAAGTATAAATAATGTCATCAGAATGAAACAAGTAGGCCTTCCAATAAGTAAAGAAAGCAGCACCTGAACTCTTGATGGGTCATTGATTTTTACTGAATGTTGAGAGGTCAGACATGAAGTCTGGTGTCTGTAGGTTCAGATCTGATGATTGATCAGTTATTGTGTGAAGTTTTCTTTTGGTCCTCCTGCTGCTGGTTCATGAGCTGTATCCCAGTTTATCAAACTATCTCTGGATGCAGAGGTGAGGATACAGCTGTGAGGATGGACTCAAGTCATCAAACATGTTCTGAAGATCTTCATTTGGTGTCAGTGATCAATCCTCTACATTTAATGGACTTGCTTCAAAGTCATGTGAGTTTGAGATTGAGTAGATTAACTGTTGTCTGCTCACAAACAGGTATTTGTTAGCTTTGAGTAGAAACACTCCATCAGTAAAAGTGTCATGAACTCTGTCACAGAGAGAGGAAACAAATCCAAGACTCCACCACAGAGCTCCAAAAGGCAAAAGGGTTTTAATAGGACAGGCAGAGTTTGGTACACAAGTAAGCAAACAAACAGGCAGAGGTATCCGGTGGACGAGAGGCAAAAGGCCAGATCAATAAACAGGGAAGAATCAAAACACGGCTGAGACTGTGACTATGAAAGCTGGACGTGAGACGTGATGTATGACCAACTGGTGACGAGACAGTGAGAGACACCAGGTTAACTACAAGAGGTAACAAGGGGTCTAGAGACACAGCTGACACAGCTGGGGAACACAATCAGGAAACAGGTGTGACAGACGGGGGGGGGCAGACAGGAACAGATCTGACCCAGCGACAGGGGTTAGTGATTTCAAAATAAAACAAGGAAGACAAGACTGGAAACATGAATGTGCAAAATAACAGAAACTTAACAAACATGACAAAAACATGTCTCCTTTCCTGCTGTTAAGGTCACATCATGACAAAACATTTCATCTCATGATTCAGTTTCAGATTCAGTTTCTGGTACCTGTCTGAAGATGGAGTCAAGTTGTGTGGGAGACTGTTCTGTGCAGCAGCAGAGAGAGATCAGCTGACAGGAGAGAACACACTGGAGCTGTTAGCATCACTGTGCACACATCAAGGGTTCCCTTTGCAATCCTCTGATCGAGGTTACCCGTGTGGTTTTTTTCTGGATCTGTACTCCTACATTAAGGACTATGAGACTGAAACAGGCCTGAGTGTTCTTCCATCTCTACAGTCAGTTTTAAAGTCAATTCCTGCAGTCTGGATCATAAACCTCTCAGAGAGAAAGACCTCCATCCTCCTGGAAGTGCTGAAACTCCAACCAGAGAAGAAACCTGTGGAGCTGTTTGGCCGTTTGGATGAAGAGAGTGAAGTGAGGACTCTCCTTCAGTGTCTGCCTTATATCTCACAGCTCAGGTAAATGAACAGTTCTTCACTCATCAGTGCTCACCTGTTGAGGTGTGCTCCTCCATCTCAGTCAGCTCACTGTGACACTCAAGGTGAAGGTCACTCTAAAAACAGTTTCTGAAGAAATTTCTTGATGAGAAAGATGCTGAATGAGGCTGATTGTTTAATCCCAGGAGGGGGTCTGCAGCGTGTTTTTGAATCTATTAAGACACACAGATCAAATATAAATGACATAAACTATCTAAAGATTAAACAAGATCCAACTCTGGACTGATAAATAAGGATGCAGATCTCAGTGTGTGTCATAGTTTCAAGCTGTGATACTCAGCAGTGAAACAGGCTTTAAACTGTTCATTTAGTCATGTTATTATTGTTGAAGCTTATTTAAAGGCTCCTGTTACTTATATTTAAATAACCTCACAGATCCCATTTCAAAAGATTACCTCATTATTGAAGCAGATATCTGTTCATGTTCCATATTTATACCTGTTATCTATATAGAATGTGTTTGTTGTATTGTAGAAGCCACTGACATATTTGATTTATTTCACACTAATATTTGAATGAACTTCTTGAGTTTTTTTCTCATTGTTTACTTCTTTCTTATAGCTGACATCATGGTGCTGATATTCTGTAGCAGAGAGATCAGCAGAGGATTTATAAACTGTTCCTGTGTCTGATTCTGATGAATGAAAGTATAAATAATGTCATCAGAATGAAACAAGTAGGCCTTCCAATAAGTAAAGAAAGCAGCACCTGAACTCTTGATGGGTCATTGATTTTTAATGAATGTTGAGAGGTCAGACATGAAGTCTGGTGTCTGTAGGTTCAGATCTGATTGATTGATCAGTTATTGTGTGAAGTTTTCTTTTGGTCCTCCTGCTGCTGGTTCATGAGCTGTATCCCGGTTTATCAAACTATCTCTGGATGCAGAGGTGAGGATACAGCTGTGAGGATGGACTCAAGTCATCAAACATGTTCTGAAGATCTTCATTTGGTGTCAGTGATCAATCCTCGACATTTAATGGACTTGCTTCAAAGTCATCTGAGTTTGAGATTGAGTAGATTATCTGTTGTCTGCTCACAAACAGGTATTTGTTAGCTTTGAGTAGAAACACTCCATCAGTAAAAGTGTCATGAACTCTGTCACAGAGAGAGAAAACAAATCCAAGACTCCACCACAGAGCTCCAAAAGGCAAAAGGGTTTTAATAGGACAGGCAGAGTTTGGTACACAAGTAAGCAAACAAACAGGCAGAGGTATCCGGTGGACGAGAGGCTAAAGGCCAGATCAATAAACAGGGAAGAATCAAAACACGGCTGAGACTGTGACTATGAAAGCTGGAGCTGAGACGTGATGTATGACCAACTGGTGACGAGACAATGAGAGACACCAGGTTAAATACAAGAGGTAACAAGGGGTCTAGAGACACAGCTGACACAGCTGGGGAACACAATCAGGAAACAGGTGTGACAGACGGGGGGGGCAGACAGGAACAGATCTGACCCAGCGACAGGGGTTAGTGATTTCAAAATAAAACAAGGAAGACAAGACTTGAAACATGAATGTGCAAAATAACAAAAACTTGACAAACATGACAAAAACATGTCTCCTTTCCTGCTGTTAAGGTCACATCATGACAAAACATTTCATCTCATGTTTCAGTTTCTCGGGCCGGTCTGAAGATGGAGTCAAGTTGTGTGGGAGACTGTTCTGTGCAGCAGCAGAGAGAGATCAGCTGACAGGAGAGAACACACTGGAGCTGTTAGCATCACTGTGCACATATCAAGGGTTCCCTTCTCTTTATTATAATGATGATGACGACCATGAGGACTTGCGGTTTGATTTTCTTCTGGATCTGTACTCCTACATTAAGGACTTTGAGACTGAAACAGGCCTGAGTGTTCTTCCATCTCTACAGTCAGTTATAAAGTCAACTCCTGAAGTCTGGATCATAAACCTCTCAAAGAGAAAGACCTCCATCCTCCTGGAAGTGCTGAAACTCCAACCAGAGAAGAAACCTGTGGAGCTGTGTGGCCGTTTGGATGAAGAGAGTGAAGTGAGGACTCTCCTGCAGTGTCTGCCTTATATCTCAGAGCTCAGGTAAATGAACAGTTCTTCACACATCAGTGCTCACCTGTTGAGGTGTGCTCCTCCATCTCAGTCAGCTCACTGTGACACTCAAGGTGAAGGTAGGTGGTGCAACTATCCATTTTTTGAGGGGTATGCAGACCCAACACAGCCCCCCCCCCCCCCCCCCCCCAAAGAAAAAAGTACGAACCATAAGACTTTGATTCACATTTTATAGTAAGTTTCATGTTGCAGCACTAAATTGTCACATGTTGTGCCTTTGCACTTGCCCATTTGTCAAGAATGGCATTGAATGAAATGGACTGTGCCACACAGTTGTCTATAGAGATCACTGCTAACTGGGTCAAGCGATCATTGCTCATGCTTGAACGAAGGTAAGTTTTAATTAGCTTCAGCTTGCTGAAGGATCTCTCGGCAGATGCAACAGTCAGAGGCATGGTAAGAAATACTCTTAGGGCTACTGTCACATTTGGAAAAACCAAATCAAGATTCTCCAGAACGAGGATATTTAACTTCTCAAGGGCCTTGTAACCCTTCAGTAGACGGCTTGCTGGGTGTATTTCTTTAATGATATCTCTAGAAACATCACAGGTAGTCAGGGCATATCTTGTAACTGATTCCTCCAGCTCAGCTTTTGTCATAAGGTCCATTTCAGTGATGAATTTAAATTTCTCAGACACAAGCTGAAGATTGGAAAACCTGTCAGACAACTCTTGCAGGACTGTGTCGACAACAACATTGAAAACCATGCACCTAAAGTGCCTCTCGGGTTCCTTGTCATGATAACCAGTGCTGGAATTGTCACCTTGGAACCTCTTCTGCTTCCTAAAGCGTCTCTCTTTGAATACTGAAGAAGCACCCATTTCACTGGCTATCCTGTGTGCAATGTCAAGTGACTTCTGAAAACCCTCCTCTTGATACTTTAGCAAAAACTCTTTCAGACAATTAATCAATCTAATGGCTGTGTCCAATGAGATATCTGCTGCTTGTAGTGCCTTGCTTGCAAAGTTGATCTCTGACAATAAGTCATACCAAACCAAGAGACACATAAGGAACTCCATAGTTACAATGTCTTCAGAAAGTGACTTTGCCTCTGAGACAATTTTGCTGTCCACTGCCACTTCTTCAAGCTTTTCTCGTGCATCTAAAATCCCCCCAACTGGAAACGTACAGCTTTGACAGAGTCTAGCTTTGCTTCCAACCTGGTGTCACTTAGAGGCTTCAATGTGATGTCAACCAATTCTGTGAGTATATCCCACCTCTTCACAGAAGAAGAAAAGATGGTGTAAAGTCTTTGAAGAGTACCAAAGAAGGTTAGACACTCTCTGTTGGATGAGGCTGCATCACATAACAAAAGGTTCAGGCTGTGGCTACAGCAGGTGATGAACAAAGCCTCTGGACATCTCTGCTGTATTAAAGCTTGGACACCCTTGTGTATTCCTCTCATATTGGAGCCATTGTCGTAGCTCTGCCCCCTACAATTAGCCAACTCCAACCCCAGACTATCCAGCACCCCTGTCAGTGTATCTGTGAGGCCTTTCCCAGTTGTGTCCTTCACAGCAGTGAACCCCACAAAAGACTCAGTGATGTTGACCTTCTCATACTCATCTGTATGAACATACCATATGATAAATGAAGCCTGCTCTTGCTTTGAAATATCAGGTGTGCAGTCCACTTCTACTGCAAAGTACTTGGAGGCTTTGATCTGGGCACAAATTTTACCCAAAACACATTCTGATATTGAATCTAAAAATTCATTTTGAGTGCACCAGGACAGATATCCGGTAGTGTTTTTTGAGGCGGCTTTTCTAAGACGCTCTGCCAGTGCGGCATCATATCGTGCTATGAGCTCAAGAATACCCAGAAAATTTCCATTTTTAGGATTTCCTAACTGTGCACCCCCCCCCCCCCCCCTTTCTACAAGAAAGAGTATGCAGTCAATGACTCGAGACAACACACTTCTCCAGTGTGCCTTTTCAGTGGCCATTGCTCTCTGCAATTCGCTGTCAATAGTTTTACTTAGGCGTAGACGGGATGCCAATTCTTTCCACATCATATAAGCATTTATGTGAGAGCCACTGGTTTCATGTTGTTTCAGTGTTTTTGAAAGACACTGCCAGTTATTGTACCCCACCACAAAGCGTTTGTCAGCAACTTTAGCTTCACCGAAAAGCTTACATGCAAAACAATACACTCTGTTAGCACTTTTGGAGTACAGTAACCAATCTCGCTCCACTTTTTCCCCATTTGAGAGTACACAAAAACAGTATGCTTTGGAAAAACACCTTTTACTCTTATCTGATCTTGGATATGGCCCATCAGGACATTTTTGTGGGCCATGCTAAACCATGTACTGCCTCAATAAGTCCCCTATTTCATGTGGTGAAGGCCATTCAGATGGATCTACAGAGTAAGTCCTTGCCCCAGCTCTCTGCTCTGCACCTCTCTGTTCCTCTCCTTTATCTGCACCTCTCTGTTCCTCTCCTTCATCTTCACCTCTCTGTACCACATCATCCTCTGTGGCGATTGTCATGCCATGTCTACCTGCACTATTTTTTTCCAAAAGGACACAGTGAATAGTTTAGTCTGCAGAAATGTAAACCATGCTGGGCATATATTTTTTGTGGCCTCACTAGTTATTATTCCTACCTGATGTCATCACTGGCCTCTTCTATGGCAGATACCATCACAGACCTCATGTCTCTCTCCTGCTCTCCTTCTCTCCTAAGTCAAATTGGTCAAACAAGCATTATTCAATAGTTTTTAATAAATTTCACATCTTGTCAATGCAATTATCAATATAAATATATAATTACAAATTAATCACTTGGTATCAGATGCCTGTTCCTACACTTCCATCTAATCTTAGACCAACCTGTCCTCTTCCCCTGTCTCTCCTGGTTCATCCTCTGTCTTTCTGTCTTCAATCCGCACACCTGAATGACATGAACTTTTTGTTAAGGAGCTTTCAAAAATATATCAGTTCAACCACATGTAATTAACATGAAATCATAACTTAAAGTCATATCCTTATTGGATATCTGTTACTGATTGGGTATTTTCAGCTGATCAGATCCATCACAGCAGCACTGTGGTGTTATATCTGAGTGAAGACAATTACACTCAAGTGTTTCAGTCCCAGGCTCTATAAATGATCTCTGTTATTGTTCAACATCTAGTTAAAGAAATTATAACTGTCTGAACAACAAAATAACCACAAACAAATGTTTGTTTTTCTTTTCATGCTCTGTTATATTGTAAATACTGATCAGTACACAGGAAGGCTGTAGTGACTGAGTGGTTTTGTAATGTAGTGCTCTATCAAATCTACTGATGATTGAGTACTCTCAATAACAAATATTGCATCCTTTTAAATCAATCCCTGAGCAATTTTCAAGTGAAATGGTACTAGACAAATTAAAAAAAATGTTGCTCCCTTAAATGGACTTGTATGTAAAGGGAAGTGAAATAATTCTATTAGATAATGCCATAGTTGTAACAATCTCTCAGGAAATTATGCTTATTCTTTATTTTTTACATTGAAGTTAATATTTATTTTCTCTTTATCATTAGGCAATAAGGCAAAACTATTACAACTATAATAAAACAAAACTATTATAACGTCCTCTACTTTAGTGCAACATTTCCCCCTCTATAATTCTTCATTATCCACACAATGGTATGAGGATATCTGAAAGCTGGACCATTACATCCCAGAAATGATATTTATTTCTCAAAGGGAGTTCACTTTCAATTTTTTGCAACTATCATATCTGGACCTAGGAACAGGTTTAAGGGTGAAGCTGGCTTTGTGATCTATTGAATCCTGACTGTATGATAACCTCTGTCCTATTTACGCTCTGTGCCAGTCACTGTTAGCGTGAGGGGGGGGGGGGGGGGGGGGGGGCGCCAGTCAACGCATTGACTGGCGCCCGAAGGAGCCAGTCAATGCGTTGAAAGGCAGCAGTAGGAGTGCCTGTCTGTCACTATGAATGCAGCATCAATCAGCTTCTTTCCCGCCTCATGTTAAAAAACACAGAGAAGTACATCTTAAGTAACACTGAAAACTTGGACATTGCGCCACTTAAATAACCGTCCACCGGTTCGTGTGAAACACAGCACCAAGATTGGACCATGGCATCAGCCGATTACATGACTGATTTAAGCAAATAATATCATCCTAATAATTCAAGAAATTGTTTCAGCCCCCCTGCTACAGTCGCAAGACAACAGTAGCCGGTCGTTTTACTAGTAGTAGCTTTAGCTAAACTGAATATTTACAAGCCTCCTCTTGATAGACTGAAAAAACGTACCTGCTTTCTTTCAGCAAGATTGAAAACCTTTTTTTCATTCCTACAAAACCTTTCTCCCTCTTCCTCTATCTATTTTGCGCCCCTGACAGCTTTCTTTTTTCTTTGTCTTTCTGTCAACACGATTCAAAAGTCGACAACACTCTTATTCCAGCACATGCTCCGGGGGCCTTTAAATAACCTCACAGATCCCATTTCAAAAGATTTCCTCATTATTGAAGCAGATATCTGTTCATGTTCCATATTTATACCTGTTATCTATATAGAATGTGTTTGTTGTATTGTAGAAGCCACTGACATATTAGATTTATTTCACACTAATATTTGAATGAACTTCTTGAGTTTTTTTCTCATTGTTTACTTCTTTCTTATACCTGACATCATGGTGCTGATATTCTGTAGCAGAGAGATCAGCAGAGGATTTATAAACTGTTCCTGTGTCTGATTCTGATGAATGAAAGTATAAATAATGTCATCAGAATGAAACAAGTAGGCCTTCCAATAAGTAAAGAAAGCAGCACCTGAACTCTTGATGGGTCATTGATTTTTACTGAATGTTGAGAGGTCAGACATGAAGTCTGGTGTCTGTAGGTTCAGATCTGATTGATTGATCAGTTATTGTGTGAAGTTTTCTTTTGGTCCTCCTGCTGCTGGTTCATGAGCTGTATCCCAGTTTATCAAACTATCTCTGGATGCAGAGGTGAGGATACAGCTGTGAGGATGGACTCAAGTCATCAAACATGTTCTGAAGATCTTCATTTGGTGTCAGTGATCAATCCTCTACATTTAATGGACTTGCTTCAAAGTCATCTGAGTTTGAGATTGAGTAGATTAACTGTTGTCTGCTCACAAACAGGTATTTGTTAGCTTTGAGTAGAAACACTCCATCAGTAAAAGTGTCATGAACTCTGTCACAGAGAGAGGAAACAAATCCAAGACTCCACCACAGAGCTCCAAAAGGCAAAAGGGTTTTAATAGGACAGGCAGAGTTTGGTACACAAGTAAGCAAACAAACAGGCAGAGGTATCCGGTGGACGAGAGGCTAAAGGCCAGATCAATGAACAGGGAAGAATCAAAACACGGCTGAGACTGTGACTATGAAAGCTGGAGCTGAGACGTGATGTAAGACCAACTGGTGACGAGACAATGAGAGACACCAGGTTAAATACAAGAGGTAACAAGGGGTCTAGAGACACAGCTGACACAGCTGGGGAACACAATCAGGAAACAGGTGTGACAGACGGGGGGGGCAGACAGGAACAGATCTGACCCAGCGACAGGGGTTAGTGATTTCAAAATAAAACAAGGAAGACAAGACTTGAAACATGAATGTGCAAAATAACAGAAACTTGACAAACATGACAAAAACATGTCTCCTTTCCTGCTGTTAAGGTCACATCATGACAAAACATTTCATCTCATGTTTCAGTTTCTGGTACCGGTCTGAAGATGGAGTCAAGTTGTGTGGGAGACTGTTCTGTGCAGCAGCAGAGAGAGATCAGCAGACAGGAGAGAACACAATGGAGCTGTTAGCATCACTGTGCACATATCAAGGGTTCCCTTCACATTACTTTGATGATGATGATGATGATGATGATAATGATGACTATGAGTCCTGGCAGTGTGGTTTTCTTCTGGATCTGTACTCCTACATTAAGGACTTTGAGACTGAAACAGGCCTGAGTGTTCTTCCATCTCTACAGTCAGTTTTAAAGTCAACTCCTGCAGTCTGGACCATAAACCCCTCAAAGAGAAAGACCTCCATCCTCCTGGAAGTGCTGAAACTCCAACCAGAGAAGAAACCTGTGAAGCTGTTTGGCAGTTTGGATGAAGAGAGTGAAGTGAGGACTCTCCTGCAGTGTCTGCCTTATATCTCACAGCTCAGGTAAATCAGATAAATTCTACTTCTGATTGAAATCTGGGGACTGTTTCCATGGAGATTAAACCTCAGTGACATGAAAGAGGAACTTTGGATGAACGTTAAATCTCATCTGAGTTGGTTTTTGTTAAAGATGTTTTGTTTTGTGTGATTTTCTTTTTATTCACACTTTTCATTTCACTTAATGTGTTTGTTTGTTTTGCTGAAACACATTTGATTATGTTCTTAACAGTATTTGTCTTCTCTTGTACCTGAGCTGTGTTCACATTTCTTTGATTCTTTTCTGTTTTAGTTGTGGTCCAGAGTTTTTCCAGCGTGTGTGTGACTCCATGTCAGTGAGATCCAAAGAGGAGGCTGAACAGTTAGTTTCTCTGCTGCAGCTACCCGGGTTCATCCTCACATTAACGGGAGAGTTACCCAGCAAAACATGCAAGTCTGTTGGACGAGTTCTGGGTCTTTGTGGTTCTAAAGTGGATCTGATCCTCACACCCTCAAAGATTTCTGTTCGAGGAGCCTCACTTCTATTCAGACACACCACAAGTCTACGCAGTCTGAGGTTTGTGTCGTATAGTTCGTGTCTTTCTTTTTTTCAAACACCGTCTTTTCCAGCTTTCTGTCTGTATTGTTCACGTCCCTGAGGCTTCCTGTGTGTTTGTTTCTCAGGCTTTCCAGTGACATGGCCTTAGTTATGGTTGGATGGGTAAGAAGAGAGAGAGTGAACCTTCGGTCTGTCACCGAGGATCTTTCTCTTTCCTCTCAGAATCACCGACCTTCAGAGAGAGTAATGCTGAGGGTTGTCAGCAGTTTGGCATCCCTGCTGCGATACTGGACAGTCAGACAGTTAGACCTGACTGAGTCCAGGATCCCTGCTCAGGGTCTGATTCCCCTCCTGCTTCACCATGGCCCTCTCACTATCAAGTAAAAGTTTTCTGACCCTTCTAATGAATTACTGGTGTTACAAGAAATGTGAAGTTGTAAATACCATGATACTTTTATTAAGACACATTTTCTTTAACAGACTGAGTGGGGAAGTTTCAGAGTCACTACTTGCAATCCTTTGTGAAATTCAAGACAAGGACTTGACCAGGTCCTATTTGAGTAAGGTTGGTGGAGCCCTGACCCCCGTCTGTCTGAACTGGGAGCTTCTTCATCATTTTTTACAGTCTTCACCTCAGACTGTTACTGTGAACCTGAGGAAAAGCAGCGTCCTACAGGAGAGCTTCACACGCCTGCTTCCCTTTCTGGACAGGATTCTGTTTAAAAGGTTTGTTCGTGCTTTTTGTGATCCATGAAGATGACATGGCCTGGATATGTGTGCCTGGACTTCTGTGCCCATCTTCACAAAACATCTTAAAGCTAAAAGCTTAAAGCTCCTAACTTGCCAATTTAGGAGAAACTCTCAAAAATAATGGGCGTATCAGTCCTAATTTTAGGAATCCTAAATTTCTTGTCCAAAGCATTTTAGCTCTAAAACAAACACCTAAACCTGTGAGAAGTTAGAAGTAGTTAAGAGGACTCCTAAGTCAATAAGACCAATTCAGAAAAACTCTCAGCATGGCTGCTGCACTATAAAAATGAGCTTCTGAAAAGGTGTCGCTTCAATCGCGAGGGTATAATGATGGTAACAGAGTTAGTCAAAGATGGAATCCCCTCACCAACAAATAGAAACAACCCAATATCACCAGACATCAAAGTGTTGACAACACTACGCTACTTGGCCATAAAGAAAATGCAGTTGCGTAGGGTGCAGAGCCTCCTCCTATTAAATTAAATGCATATATAAAAGTTCATGTTAATTCTTGAACACACTAAATGGATGTTAATGGTTTTTTTGACAGTAGTTGATTTTACCTGTTGCAGTAGTTTGTCTTTTGAACTCTTCAGTCTCTGACCTTACCGGAGACTGTCAGGTGTACCAACGTTTCTCACAGTCACCAGTGATTCTACTCATAAATGGGAACGCCGCATTTATTTGTCAGCAAATTTGTTCCCAGGCTTCTTTGTTCAATCGTGAGGTTATTCCAGGTCCAAACTTCCCTTTGATAATGTCCTTCCTTTAGGGGACAAGTTGGGCATAAAGAAAAAGCTGGTCTTGTGTCTAGTAGCCGACATTTTTTTATCTGAAGGTCTTTATTTTATTATGTCGACATGACACCTTTCTCTAACCTGAGTGATTTCTATGTAGAAAGTCCTCACAAAGACACATTCCCTGTTAGCCAATCACTGTAAGCAAGTCAGGTGGTTCATGACAGGTAACATCCTCCATATTAACAGGGTCAGCTCCGCCCCTTTCTTTTAGTTTAAGAGTTCTCTGAATTCCTTAGTAAGAGTCTGAGCAGCTTTGTAAAAAGATTTGTAGAAAAAACTTTAAGTGTCATTTAGGAGTCCTCCTAGTGGGAAGTTAAAATGCTTTGTGAATACGGGCCCTGTTGTCCATGTTAAATACAGAGACTTCTATAAATAGACTTTTTTTTTCTTTCAGTCTCTCTCCCAGCTTTGTGCTGACTGCCATCAGAGAGATCTATAGGACTGGTGCCAGTTCTGTTATACCCAGTTTACTGAGATCGTTCGATCACGAGATCAGCCTGACATGCAGAGAGATGGACTCGGACGACTGTGCTGCTCTGCTCTACACCCTCAGATACAGTGACGGGGCAAAGCTGAGCCTCATGTGGACCTCCATACCAACAGAGGAAATCAACTCCATCCTCTTTATGCTGGACAAAGTTTCTCAGCTCAGGTCAGACATTAGTGCTGGTTTCCAATCGACAGGGATCGATCAGCAGTGTGTTTTTAAACCACTTTTCCTTCCAGTGTTGACAGGGATCTGCTGCTGAGGATAGTCCACTGCTGTGCTGCCTCTGCTGCCCCACAGGAGAGAGCAGTCAGTCTGCTCAGGAGTCTGCAGTACAGGCTGGATCTGTCCTGCTCCTCTCATGTGACGCTGTCAGCGGGGGGTCAGAGTGAGACCCTCCATCTCAGTGTCTCTGACTGCAAGGCCATCTTCACCGTCCTGAGATACAGCAGCCAGGACACAGAGCTCCAACTGCAGGACTGTGAGGTGGAGGACAGTGGACTGGACCTGCTCTTTCCTGTTCTAGACAGAGTCCAGCTCAGGTAGGGGGACTACAAAATGACCAAGATCCTGGCTTTTCCTTTATTCATGATTTCAAACCTAACGTGCCTCTTTCTTCTCCTTTTTAGAGCCAGTAGAGCTGTCCTCCTCCAGATGGTGTCTCTGGTATTTTTGGTCTCTGAGTGGGACTCAGTGAGTCGAGCAAGGTCCTTGTGTCAAGCCCTGGGTGGAGAGCTGGTTCTCAGTCACACCAAACTGGATGAGACGGCCTGTAAAGCCTTGGCCTTCATGCTGGACTATGCTGAGGAGCTGACAGAGCTGGACCTGAGTTACTGCCAGCTAACCGACCAGCTGCTGGTGACACTCATCGAGTCCCTGCACAAAGTTCAAGTCCTAGAGTGAGTTCATGAAACATGAATGTATACAATGAAATGTTAGCTGGAGCATGACGAGTGTGTCATGGAGGTAACAACATGGAAGCAATAAATCACACAAATATCTCAGCGTACTTGAAGTTAGGATGTTGTGTAAAACATAAATAAAAACAATGATTTTCAAACCCTGTTTAACCTCTATTCAATTAAATACACTACAAAGACAAAACTGATAAACCTTGTTTTTCTAACAAATATTCACTCATTTTGAATTTGATGGCTGCAACACGTTCCTAAAAAGCAGGGACAGGATCCTGTTTCCACTGTGTTCCATCACCTTTCCTTTTAACAACACTCAATAAGTGTTTGTGAACTGAGGACACTAATTGTTGTTGCTCTTTACCATTCTTGCTTGATGAACAACTTAAGTTGATCAACAGTCCAGGATCTCTGTTGTCGTGTTTTGTGCTTCATAATGCGCCACACATTTTCAATGGAAGACAGGTCTGAACTACAGGCAGGCCAGTCTAGTACCTGCACTCTTTTACTACGAAGCCACGCTGTTGTAACACGTGCAGAATGTGTCTTTGCATTGTCTTGCTGAAATAAGCAGGGACGTCCCTGAAAAAGACGTGGCTTTGATGGCAGCATATGTTTCTCCAAAACCTGTATGTAACTTTCAGCATTAATGGAGCCTTCACAGATGGTCAAGTTAGACATGCCATGGGCACTAACACACCCCCATACCATCACAGATGCTGGCTTTGAGACTTTGACCTGAGAACAATCCAGATTGTCCTTTTCCTCTTTGGCCTGGAGGACACCACGTCCATGATTTCCAAAAACAATTTGAAATGTGGACTCGTCAGACCACAGCAGACTTTTCCACTTTGCGTCAGTCCATCTCAGATGAGCTCGGGTCCAGAGAAGCCGGCGGCGTTTCTGGGTGTTGTTGATATATGTCTTTGTCTTTGCATGGTAGAGTTTGAACTTGCACTTGTAGATGTAGTGATGAACTGTGTTAACTGACAATGGTTTTCTGAAGTCTTCCTGAGCCCACATGGTAATATCCTTTACACAATGATGTTGGTTTTTAATGCAGTGCTGCCTGAGGGGTCAAAGGTCACGGGCATTCAGTGTTGGTTTTCAGCCTTGCTGCTTACGTGCTGAGATTTCTCCAGATTCTCTGAATCTTTTGATGATATTATGGACTGTAGATGATGAAATCCATCAATTCTCTGAAATATTACGTTGAGAAACATTGTTCTTAAACTGTTGGACTATTTGCTCATGCAGTTGTTCACAAAGCGGTGAACCTTACGCCCCATCCTTGCTTGTGAACAACTGAGCCTTTCAGGGATGCTCCTTTTATACCCAATCATGACACTCATCTGTTCCCAATGAACCTGTTCACCTGTGGAATGTTCCAAACAGGTGTTCCAAACAGCATTCCTCAACTTTCCCAGTCTTTTGTTGCCCCTGTCCCAACTTTTTTAGGAATGTGTTGCAGGCATCAAACTCAAAATGAGTCAATATTTGTAAATAAATAAATAAGAATTGTCATAAAGTTTATAACTTTGAAAAAAATATCTTGTCTGTGTAGTGTTTTCAATTCAATTTAGAGTAAACAAGATTTGCAGATCATTGTATGATGTTTTTATTGACATTTAACTCTGCTGTCAGTAAAAGGTTTTCATAAGCTGAAAAAAAGAAGCCATGCTTCTGTTAGCCTGATCTTTGTTATTACATTAACTTTGGGGGTCAGATTTGTGTTGGTCAAACACACCAGAGGCCTGAACTACGAAGCTGGATTAACACATCCAGGATCTCTCTCTGTTACCTGGATTGATTTATTCAGACATTCACAATCCTGATAAGCAGTACTACAAAGCTGGATATCAACTCGCTCAGTGAATCCAGCGTTTTCCAGTCTTGATCAGTGCGCGCTCACATTAAAGGGGTGGAGTCTGCAGCATCTGACCAATCACAAACATGGAAAAACAGGAGAAGCCCTGCAGAGCAGCCTACTTTGGAGGAGCAAACAGTTATTCTTCAATAATACAAAGAATTTAAACACGTCATCCAGGCTAAGAGCGACATTGTTACTGCAGCAAAATCCAGGAAGGAATTCTGGCAGAAAATTGCGGACTCTGTTAATGTGTAATTCATGAGATTATCCAAAATTAATTAATCGGACAATATAAACGGACAGCACTCTGATTACTCAGTTTGACTTTATTACAGCACAGACGTTTGGAGCAGAGCTCTTCATCAGTGTCCAAACTTCGGTTCAGATTTTCCATTGAGTTTTGAGGCTCAGCAACCCGTCTGAGCGCGTTTTGTGTTGAATTATCAAATAAAATTAATATTGATTCCCACGTAGTTGTGCGTTCCATAAATTCCTGTTTCTGCAGTTCTGCTTTATTTCTACACCGTCTCTGATGTTTGGATGAAATCAACAGAATTTATTAATTTATGGATCCATCAGCTGACAAATGTAGTTCAGTCCATTTGATGAAAATCTGAATCTCATGTACAGGATGTCATCGTGGACATCAAAAGAAATCTGTCCCTTTAACACTCTCTCTCTTTCTCCTAAGCGCTCTGCGCACCAACATCCACAGGTTCTTTTAAAAATGGGCAGGGTCTTTTCCAAGAGAGCTGATTGGTCAGGAGGTGTTGTTTTTCTACTCGTTGACATCTTATCAAGATCTTAACCTGCTCCGGAGCAGGTTAGCTGTTCAGCAAACGTTACCATGGTAACCAAATGGTAAATGGACCAGTACTTATATGGCGCTTTTTTAGTCTTTCTGACCACTCAAAGCTAGTACACTGCTAGTCTCATTCACCCAAACACACCACATTCACACACTGATGGGAGGAGGAGGCTAGAAACCATCAGTTTTTCTAACACATTCATACCCATTCACACACCTTATGTCTTGCTCAAGGATACTTCGACATGTGACTGCAGGATCTGGGAATCGAACCCTCAACCTTCCGATTTAGAGACGACAACTCTACCACTGACCCACAGTCACCCCCTGTGACCATGGTGATTCATCTCTTTAAGAAGTGAACCAGCTTCGTAGGACAGAAAATCCAGGGTTAACCCAGAAGTTACCTCGCTAAGAGAAAATCCAGCTTTGTAGTACAGGCCTCTGGAGACGATCCATGATGGTTTTGTGCTTGAACAGGATCAACAGCTCACACCAACAGATGATGTGATGTTCTTTACTCTGTGTCACTTTGATTTGTGTGCACTTTGCAGCCTGAGTCACAACAAGATCACAGATGAATCGACTTCCATGTTGCTCCAACTGGTCAGGACCAACCCAAACATTGAAACTGTGCGGTGAGCATGGACTCATGAGTGCATTATTCCTTTCTGTTGGCATTTGAAGTGATATTCCATCAGATCACCATTTAGAATGACAGCTTCTTCAAATGTATGCTGAAACACATGATTCTGGCTGGAACATGAATAATGTTTGCTCTCTCTGCTTTGGTGTTTTTTTTATAGACTCTTTGGAAACAACATTGTGGACCGAAGACCCTTTAAGACACTGAAGCAGTTTGAAATCTGGTGAACCAGGTGTCACTGTGGTGGTCATGTGACGCTCAGGGAAAATATATCCTATAACAAGACAATTTCCACAGAAATCGTGAGAAGGGCTCGGGCAGCATGCTACCGGTTTCATCCAAGTGGCAACCGCTGGTCTGAAAATATGAAACAATGCAGAAGTGCTAAAATTTGCATCCACAAATTTTGTTTCTGGTGTAACTGAGGCCAACTTTAACTCATTCACACACATGCGTGCTTTGCGCGCACTGCCACATATGTAACATTTCTGAATCTAGAATAATATATCAAGAACCAGATGTGTGGATGTTTTAACTCAGGTCAAATTTGCCTCATGATCACATGTGTGCGCTTCACACACACTGTCAAAAATAAAATTTTCTAACTCAAGAATAATATGTCATGGTTTTTCTTTGAACTGAGGTCCAATTTTCCCAAATTCCCACACTCACACACACACACACACACAAATCTGCGCTTTGCGCGCTTAGATGTGCTGGGGCTTTTGTGTGGTCTGAGGTCCCTTAAACATCATCAACACACATACACAAGAACGACAAAAACACCTCAATGTGTAATCTTTCATTGGTAACACATTGTTTGACAGACACACAAACACAAACACATACACACACACGCGCACACACATACACCAAAAGCGTGTACAGGTCTAGATCTATAAATGATAATAAATTTTATTAACAGAGACCCAACATCAAGACAAGAAAAGAAGTCTGATCTCATCTTAACCCACCATGAGTACAGACCTTTACAACATTTAGCAAGTTACAACGAAGAGGATAAACTTCTCTTTAAAGGGCAGAAACCTCAGACTGTATATATCTTTTGTATTTAAAAGACCTTGCTTGCAAATTGTTAAATCTTTTTTTCCCCTTTTTGTATACTTTTTAACTTATTCTTTTTCTATTGCACTGAAAAGAGAAGCTCTCAAATCTCGTTGTACATTCTGTATAATGACAATAAAGGCCATTCTGATTCTGATTCTGAACACACCCTGGTATGCAGGGAGGATCTATTGTTTACATGAACAAACTGAGAACTACTCGACAGATATGATCTAAACCAAGCTAAAGCAGTTCCTGTGATGCCAAGAAGCTTCTCTAATCTCTGCGGATGAGGATGTGATGATCAATAGTGTCAAAAGCAGCACTAAGATCCAGTAATATGAGCACTGAGAGGTGACCACTATATGAAGCCAACAGCAGATCATTGTTTACTTTCAGCAGTGCAGTCTCAGTACTATGGTAAGCCCTAAACCCGGACTGAAAGTCCTCAAGGAGACTGTTACTATGAAGAAACTCACAGAGCTGACTGGAGACAACCTTCACTAAAATTCTGGAAATAAAAGAGAGGTTAGATATTGGTCTGTAGTTAACTAAGGAGCCCGAATCAAGAGTTGGCTTTTTAAGGAGGGGCTTATTCTCTTCAATAAGCGACAAATAATAAGCAGCATGAGCAAGTCACAGGGCCTTTCTATATTCATTTAAGCTATTTCTCCAATGAGAACAGGACTCTGTTGTTTTAGTTGAGCGCCTAATTCTTTGTGGCTTCCTCGATTTTTGTTTGAACTCACGAGTTTGAGCATTATACCACGGAGCTGAACTCAGTCCTCTAAGAGTCCTCTGTCTAAGCGGAGCGACTGAGTCGAGGACCGCTTGAAGAGAGCCTGTAGTATCAGCAACAAGCTGATCAAGCTGAGAGGGTGCATAGGAGCTCTCTGCTACAGTAGAGTAAGATACTGAATTCAAGGCAGCTGGAATAGCTTCCTTGAAAATGCATATGGCTGTATCAGACAAGCTCCAAGTTAAGATATTTTTATTGACTGGAGAAGTCCAATAAGAGAACTCAAAAGTGACTAAGAAGTGATCGAACAGAAGAGGATTTTGTGGGACAACCGCTAAATTGACAGCGTCCAGGCCATGTGCCAGAACAAGATCTAGGGTGTGATTAAAGCGGTGAGTGGGTTGGTTCACAGCCTGTGTGAAACCAAAAGAATCTAATACTGACATGAAAGCGGAACAAAGACTGTCATTATAAACATCTATGTGAATGTTAAAATCTCCGACGATGAGGATTTTATCTGAAAGAAGGACGATGCTGGACAGAAACTCAGAGAAATTGGATAAAAATTCAGAGTAAGGGCCCAGACAACAGTACACAATAACAAACAATACCGGTTGCACAGTTTTAGCATCTGGATGTGTGAAATTAAGAAAAAGACTTTCAAAAGAGCAAAAGCCTAGCTTAGGTCTAGTATAAATATTAAAAATAGAATTAAAGATTGCTGCCACACCCCCTCCTCACCCTGTGTCTCGGGGGATGTGGGTATTAAGGTGACTGGGAGGAGTGGACTCATTTAAACTAAGATAATCACCCTCACACAGCCAAGTTTCCGTCAAAGCCAGAAAATCAATATGATAATCTGATATGAGCTCATTAATTAAAATGGCTTTAGAAGATAAGAATCTAACATTTAATAAACCACATTTAACTTTAATGTTATGTGATTCAGCTGCAGTTTTAATTTTAATAATATTTTTATAATTTACTCCTTTATTATTTTTAATGTTACAGGTAAAGGGTCTTGGTCGGGGAACAGACACAGTCTCTATGTTACAGGAGTGGCTGGGTAACAGCTCTAAGGGAAACGCAGAGGGGCGTGTAGGACTGCAGCTCTGCTTCCTGGTCTCCACTCTGAGTTGTCAGATTGGCAGACTAATAAAATCAGCTAGATTCCTAGTTAAACGATGGATGCCGTCTCGGCTTATCAGACCAGGTTTGCCCCAGAAAGATTTCCAGTTATCTATAAACCCCACACCATTATCTGGACATCGTCTCGACAGCCAGCGATTAAATGAGGAGATGCGACTAAACATCTCATCATTTGCCCTATTTGGCAGGGGACCAGAGAAAATTACGGAGTCCGACATCATTTGGCCAGTTTACACACCGACTCCACATTAATCTTAGTGACTTCCGACTGGCAATGTCGGGAATCATTAATGCCGTCATGTATTACATTCTTCTTAAATCTACGTTTATCTTTTGCCAGCAGTTTTAAATTTCCTTCTATGTCGCTCGCTCTCGCCCCCGAGAGGCATCGGACTATGGTCGCTGGTGTCACTATATTCACATTTCTCACGACAGAGTCACCAATAACTAGAGTGGTTAGCTTCTTAGCAGGTGCGTTGTTTAGTGGGGCAAATCGGTTTGAAATGTGAACTTTCTTGTGATCCGGTGTGAGATTCTTAAGTTTGCGACTATGTTTCCCTCTCACAGTAACCCAGCCACTGCATCCCGGCTGCTCGGGATCCGCCGAGGAGGAGGCTAAGCTTGGACAGCCCGCACCAGCTACAGGGGGCTGGCTAACTACTGCTGCTAACTGAGGGCTAGCTTCAGTGCGGAGCCGTGATTCTAACTCAGACACCCTCGCCTCCAGAGCTAGAAAAAAACTACACCTAATGCAGGTATCACTATCCGTAAAGGAGGACGAGGAATAACTAAACATCTGACACATCAGGCAGCAACGAGCAGGAGAGGAAGAGACCGGGTGGGAAGCCATGTCTGGTGCGAAGGAGCTAGAGGCCAACAGAAGCAACAGTGGTCGAAAAACAACAACAATCCAACCAAAGTGAAAATAAACAGTGCTTAGTGTGAACTACTGTAGATTGGTAACGTTATAGGTTTAGGAAAAGAGTGAGTTAAGATGAAACTGTCGCGAAAGAGTGACAGCTTAGCAACAGCGGTGCTACAAACAAAGCAACGGCAAACCGGAAAAGATACAACACACTCACGTGACCTAGCAGGCGAATCCACTTCAGAAGTTTGGCTTTCAGTTTGTGATTTTGTTTGCTCCTCGGCAATCAATTTGAACCTGAAACTGTCAGCCCAGTATACCCAGTAATGCAGTTGATCATTCCATTGATCAGAGTGGATTTTCCTGATCCAGTCGCACCCAGAAACATGACTGTGCGGTTCGGCTTCATGCTTTCTTTGCCAAAATTATACATCCGACATCCTTTTATGTTCAAAACACCTTTTTCCAGAGGCAGTTGGTAAACTGAAGGTGTTGCATAAATTATCTTTTTCCTTTCCATTTTGAGTTCATCTTTAAGAGCTTGTTTTGTTGTGCAGTCTTCCAATCCGTCATTTGAACTGAAGACATCTTGTCCCAGCACAGGAAGGCTGCAAGATAAGATTTTCATGGGAACATTGACTTGATGGGCTGGTCCAAGACCTACTGAAGTCACTGCTCTGCTGAAAATGTACTCTGTGTCTGGACTCAGATTCTCTACCTTCACTTCTTCAGCCTTGGATGCTGTCTGTTGTTTCCATTCTTCCTCTCCACTGACACAATACTAATCAGAGTAGGAGGTGATCTTCTCTGATCCAAACTTTGGATCAATCTTCAGAATCACACTGTTGTGGTTTATGTCACTGACTGTGACTGATTCAGGTTTTGAAGGTGGCTCAAAGTCCTCAGTGACAGAAAAACCATCTTTGTAAAGATAGATACTTGAGCCTTTCTTTGTCTCATTTTTAATTCCAGCTGTCAAGAACTCAACATTGTTGTTCCCCTTGTTGGCCTCTGCAAAGTCACTGAAGATCTTTGAATTTTTCCTCACTGAATCCATTATTTCTCTTGAAGCAAACCACTGCTCCTTCTCCAGATCCTGGGTACGTGGATCCTGAGGGTTTTCTGGTTCTGGTGTTTTTCTCAGGTAGTTTGATAAAGCTGATAGGAATAGCTCATCACTTCCAACTGAGGTGAAGACAAAACACACAGCATATTTTGTTTTCTGACTTTCTTTGTACAGGTTATTTTGAGATGATACAGTCTTGATGTTTTTCATTGTGTCAGTCAAAGACATTATTGTGTGGATTTCTCTCTCTTTACAATCCATCCACTCATTCAGGTTTTCACTGTTGAAGGGAGAGGAGTGTCTCTTCTTCAGGATGTCTGCGAGTACTGCTTCCTCCTCTCCTCCTCCTCGGATTGATGGAAGTGTCTTGGCTAGTGCTCGTTGAAACTCTAGTTTGAACTCAGAGTACGTCTTTAAAAGTTTTAATCTTTTTGCTGATCTGTGTGAATTTCTGTACTACGGTGGTTCTTATGGCATTGAACTACAACAACTACAGACTGTGGATCATAAGTGAAACTCAGTGACTGCTTCTAAAACATTGATTTGGTTGTTTTAAATAATACAGTAAAGAAAAGACTGACTTGAATTAACACACACACACACACACACACACACACACACACACACAATCTACTTCTAAATACTTTAAGGTTCAGATTGAGACTAAAGCCAGCCAAAGGCGTGTCATCTGGTTTTATGTTTCACAGCTTTAACAGGTATGTTGTTTAACAAGTTAACAGGTTAAACAACATATTTCAGCCCTCTGGTTCCCAGAAACTGCAGAGATACAAGATAACATTGGATGTGACCAGGGTTGTTTTTGCTAACAATGACAAAATTATTTTGTTTTCATGACGATAATGAGACGAGAACAAGTTAAACAAGGCTCTTTGATGATTAAAACACGACAAGACGTATGTGAGTTTCCGTTGACGAGACAACATTTGAAAAAAATGTAAGTGGGTGGTCTGTCAGAGGTTCAAAGTGCATGACATTTCTGCCCATTGAACATGTAATCTGTCTCATACAAAGACGCACATTGCGTTTACAGACCTCTTTACAACCTATGTCATCATAAACTTAGTGTGTTTAATGAAAAAGTTGGTTTGGAGCCGAGGTTATGACCAAATATGGACTCACCATGGAGAGGAAATAATGAGTGAACCTATAAATGATGATAAACAGAAACAGATTTGAAGTTCAACGTTAAACTACGGTATATTATCAAACTATGAAGCAGTCTGATTAGTAATCTGAAAATATCAAAGCATTAATATTCTGATAGATTTGGAGCAGTTCTCTGTCTGGACCTGGTTTTCTGGATCCTTTATTATGACCCAGGTCTTAGACTCAGCTCTCTGTGAGCTCTTTTTGGTTTATTAACACAAGTTCATGTCTTTATATTTCAGTCTGGTGAGTGTCAAAGGATAATGCAGCTATAACCATTGAGTTACATGTGTGTTTAAACTCTTCTCTGAGGTACATGCCAGATTTTTCCACTGAAAAACATCTGTCTACTGAATGTCGGTTCAATTAATTTATTAAAAGATTAATACTTTCTTTTTCTTCATTGTTTTTACTAAAACTTACCTTTTTGAATTTTCTTTGACTATAACTGAACAAAAATGATCACACACAGAAATGACTCAAATGTGACTAAAACTAACAAACATTTTCTAAACGAAAAGTAAAACTACAATAGCTGCCAAAAACAATACTGGATGTGACCTGTTGTTCAGTGGTAGAGTTGGTCATTTTACCACAGGAGCTTGAAGGTGGCAGTTCAATCCCAGCTCCCAACATGTTGCACAGTGGTTGTTGGAGACATTGAACCTTAAATCAGTGTAAAGTGTCTGTAACACATGACTGTCTCTAAAACATTGCATTTGTATGTCTGCTTATTTGACAGATAACTATCTCCGTAGTTTCACCATCATCAACCCTTACATTACTGTTAAAATAACATTACACTGCATCATCACATTGTTCAAACAACCTGACGCTAATTCCATGATAAGGCTAAACAGAAAAACTGGTTCACACAACAGTACATGAGGAATAAATATATATGAGCTGGCACACGATACTTTATATAATCTCTGAGAGGAAAACACCTCCAAATGTCTATTCATTCAAATAAGGCGGTACGAAGGAAAAGTCATCTGATTTCCCAGAACTGACATGACCTGCAGAGTAACATTTGTATGGTGTGATAATTATTACTGTTGCAATACAATACAAAAAAAACAACTACAACAACATGGGACTATTTCATCAGTGGTCCAAATAAAAACTGCCAACAGCTTTCTCAGAATTTTATACAGTGGATAGGTCCAGGTCCAAAAACACATTCACTTGGCCCCAGATTTTTAATTTGATCAGATGATCACAATGATAACAATTAGAGAGAAATGTTAAGCCTTGCAGTTGTTATCTTACTATCTTTAGAGAATGGGCTGACATATCTTTTCCTTTTTATCTGTGTATGTGTGCATGTGCCATGATTTGGCCTCTTGTTAGGTTGTTAAATAGGACAGTACAAAGGGGCAAATATTCTTGTTTAGCATTTACTGAATTAATCTTGAACTTAAAATAATTCAGCCCCCCGAGAATGGGTTCCAGCCTTAATTGGCTCCTTGTCTTAGCAGAAAGAGGAAGAGTCAGTTGCAGGATTTTGCTGAGTTTAAGGTGGAAGGGTAGGTAGTAAATGTGTTGTCATTACCTGGAGCTTGCTATATGGACCATGGGTTGTGAACATGACAGTAGTGAATGGGTTGGGTTTTAGGTGGTTCGAGTAATTGATTAATATGATGGAGGGTGAGAGAAGGCATAGTAGTAGGTTGTTCTGGAATAACAGAGATAATTCTCTCCAAAACTTAACAAAACTTGAGTGACAGGATGCACTTGAAATGCTGTCCTATCCTTGTTTGAAATTGGATTTCAGCTGCTTAGCAGTTCTTTGTTGAATTTTTGGTTTCATGATGCTCCAATTTTTTTAAAGGGTGACAAGTCAAAAATGTAGACAAGCAAGTTAAGCACATACACTCTTCGAGTACAGAGCCATGCTGTTCTGATAGGTGCAGAATGTGGTTTGACTTGGTGAAATATGTCAGTGAAACAGATATAGAGATAGTACTGTAAAAAGATTTCCTATTCATTTGTTGTTTATTATAAGCCTTTTGATGTGAGATGAAGTAATATCCCCATTTGTTGCAATGTTTTATAGTGTTGAGAGTAGTGTGTTGAAGGCGTTACAGCGCCCTCTACTGGGGCCCCTGTAGATTTGACAGGTATACTCTATATAGTCATGCAAGCCTGCTGTACTTGTTGTAGGTAGATTTGTAATAAGTGCCACTTAAATATGTAAAATAAGTTTGGTTTTCATAGTAAATATGTTATTTCTCCATGTATCATGTTTAAGAGAATTCCTGGGTTTTATAGCAGATGTTTTTTTTGTTACGTCACTGCTCTGTTTTGGAATGCTCAAAAGTTCACCATGCCGTAATGTTTGCTCAACAAAACGTCACTCTCCACAATTCTGAAGGAGACTGAGACTCAGAGACTGTTTCATCGGACAACAGAGATCATTCACATCCCAGCTACATAAGGCCATCCTGAAAAAGTGTTTGTCTGGATGGCAGCACCAGGGAAGCTGTTTTTTTTTAAATATACCTATGATGAAAATCACAGACCTCTTTCATCTTTTTGAGTGGGACAACTTGCACAATCAGTGGGTATCCCAATACTTTTTTGCCCCCCTGTATATATATATATATATATATATATATATATATATATATATATATATATATATATATACATACATGCATATATATATATATATATATATATATATATATATATATATATATATAGGAACAATAGTTTTTTTTTCAGGACTGATATGGATTATTAGTTAAGGAGGCCGATAACCGGTATTTGGAGCGGATATTCATTTGCAGTAAAAGTAAAAACAATGGCTTCAAAATTTTAAATGCCTTTAAATATACATTTATTAAACAGCTCCCAGGCACAGCAACATGTCTTACAAAGTTAAATGAAAACTTAAACAAATAAATAGCCCCCTATCATTTTCTACAGTAAATTAAGTTTTCTAAAATTTCAATGTGATTTTTATTTTTTCTTTTAGTTAACTATTCTCCATTTTCACATCAAAACACTGACACTACGAGATGATATTTGTCATCTATGATTGTTTACAGGTAGTAGAGCTTTGTGGCAATAACTGTAGCTGTTAACTGGAGCTACAGACTGAAGCAGCTTGCTGGCACAACATATAACCACTGCCTAACATAATCAAAGTACTCATGGAAGATTCAGATGAGCATCCACATTCCTAGCTTCTTGTACTTAAACCAATAACTGTACAATTTCCAATCACATTTCACCAAACTTAACCATACTGTGGATAATTCAATTAAAGTGTAACTTACCTGTGATTCTTGAGGGTATGAAGATGTTTCCCAGTTTCAGCTGCAGACTTTATAAGTGATCTTGAAATAATCAAAATACAAATCCATTGACAGTACTGAGACTGAAAGCCCCTTTAAGGCGAGATGACGAAGTGAGAAGACTGACCACAACTACAATGTAAAATGAGTTTACAAAGTTTGCTTGTCCCCTTTTAAACAACAGCTCTTCGTAACTACAAATAAATACAATAACTTGTCGCTTTGCATCCTGGGAAAAGTTGTCTTGAACAAATAAAAGTAATGTCTTAAAGAAGAGCTGCTCTACACTGCAACTACAGTGGGCAAAATAAACCGAGGCCTCATTTCATATCTGGATTTTACTTCACTTTTTCATTTATGAGGTATACTTTTGTTTTCCTTGTGTTTTTTAATAGGTGGTGTCTTGTGATGTATCACTATTTGTAAGCTTTGTGATCTTGTTTGTTTAATATTTCATTTTGTAGTGTTTTTCTTGTATTTCTTTCTGGTATTGTTTAGTTCTTCTTTCTCAATCTTTTCTCAATACCCTTGTGTGTCTGTACTCACTTTGTGACTGCTCTTGAGTTGGTTTTAGTGTTTCTTGTTTTATTTTGTAGTATACTCTTCCAGTGTTTCTGGTCTAGTTTTACTTCCTATGTTTTCCCTCCTTTATGTTTGTGTACTGCCTTCAGTGTTCCACCTGTTACTCATCACTCAGTGTAGAAGGCAGGTGAGACTCACTTCGCAAGTCCCTTTTGGTTGTGAAGGCTGTTACTTGATTTTATTGCATTCAAGCTGGAAGAAGAAGAAGTTATTATACACGAAATAAGATTTGAAGATGGCAGAATGCCCCTAGAAACTTGGGCTGTGGACAGATCTGTGAACATTTTGAAGCAAGAATGACGTCTCTAGGTCAAAGTATGGCGAGGCAGGAGCAGTCAGAAAAAGTGAGTTTTTTTGGTGTTCTCGCAGAGTCTCCCTGTTCATTGTCAATGGGACTTTTTCGTCAGTTATTCGGGTGTTTTTCGGCCAAAAACCACCGAAATTCATGGAAAAGTCATAGCACACCAGGACCTGGACCGAGCCACACGTTTTGATATGTAATTTGTTGGGGTTTTCTCAAAGCTCTGGGAGGAGAAGTGGGATGAAATTTTGCCCGGAAGATGAAAAAGAAGTAGAAAAAAGATGCGAAGAACAAAACAACAATAGTTGGCTCATGTGAAGCCCGAGCCTGTAACTAGACAATTTCCACGGAAATAGTGAGGAGGGCTTGGGCGGCACGCTGCCAGTTTCTTAGCCCCTGCAACCCTGAGCACAGGAGGAATCAGAGGAGCCTGTTGACATACTAAATAAACTTCTTGATACACCTTGTAGTGGTTTTCCCTCCCTTATAACTGTTGGAACATAATGGCTACTCATGGGCTGTGGGTGTGTTTGGTGAGACTTATATAACACCACTTTTACGACTTATATAACACCACCCAGCCCTGAGGCTGTTGGTGTTGGGACTTCAACATATTTTATGTTGGCAGATTTCTGTTGATTGAAGCCAGTACCACAAGAGGAGACACAGCCCCACACCATGATACTTCCACCTCCAAACTTCACTGTTGGTATAGTGTTATTCGGGTGATGTGCAGTGCCATTTCTCCTCCAAACATGGTGTGTTGTGTGACAGCCAAAAAGTTCAATTTTGGTCTCATCTGACCAGAGTACATGCTCCCAGTAGTTCCCTGGCTTTTCCAAATGTTGTTTGGCAAACTGTAAACGAGCTTCAACATGTCTTTTTTTCAGTAGTGGAGTCTTGCGGGCTGAACGTGCATAGAGGCCATGGTGATAGAGTGCATTGCCTACTGTCCTCTCTGTCACAGTTGTACCTGCTGCCTCCAAGTCTTTCTGGAGCTCTTTCTGGAAGTCCTTGGCTCTTTGGCTACTCTTCGAAGTATCCTTCTGACTCCCTGATCAGAATCCTGCAAAGAGCTCTTGTGTGTGGCTGGTTGATGGTGGAGTGATGTTGCCTCCACTTACAGATAAGGACCCCAGCGGTTCTTACTGGAAGATCAGGAGTTGTGAAATACGTCTGTAGCCACTTACCCGAACACATAGCAGACTTCATCTCATTTCCTCATCAAGCTGCCAGTGTAGAGGTTAAAACGTCTGTTAGTCTGATCATTTTTTTCCCCCATGGATTCTTCTTCATTCCACAAACTCTCATTCTTGTAGGTCAGGAAATCAAAGTCATCAACAAAGTGTGGTTACAAGAGTCTGCTGGATCTGCTCAATAAATTAGTTATTTTATTCCAGGTCTTCAGTTCAAACAGTGAAACTCATGGAGCAACGCCTGCAAGCTAGTTCAGGCAGACAACTCGAGCTGAGCTGCTACTCACGTCACATGTCCCACTCGTCATAACCTTCTTCCAATCATGTTCTCTGCCTCTCAACTCTGCGGTCTATTTAAACTGGGGAAAATCTCCCATCTCTCACTCTGCCTTTCAATGCCGGTGTTGCCCTGCTTTGTGTTGCTGCATGTTCTTTCGCCAATTGTTTTCTTCTGCGATTGTCAGCTTACCTTCTGGCTCTGTTGGTCGCGGTGTCTCCTGACGTTTCGGATTCAGAAAGTGAGTCATGGCTTTATGGAGGGGATTGCTTTATGGAAATCCAGGCTCAGTCTGTTAGCTCCGGAAATGAATCGGCCATGCGTCGCTCCTGCATAACCCAAATGACTTGCTGAATGGCACGTGCACCGTATCCTGTAAGAACTGTAAGTCCGTATCATCATCGTCCTGGCCGGCCCCAGCCATGAAGAGCTTGATTACCCGTTGATTCAGCAGAACTCCACCGATGCCCGGAGCCGGAGGCGAACAAGTGCTCTGCCTCTCTACCTGCTTTTCCCTGCACTGGAGCTCGACGCTCCGAAGCAGCTGGATTCTGGCACCTCCACCAACGCGTCTATCTCTTAAAGTTGGCTCCTACCATCACGAACGCCAGACTGAACACCTTGGAGAATGATGCTTCCCCCTGCTTGCCATGTCAACAATCCGAGCCCCTCTTCTGCGTCTCTAGCAACACTGGCTCCTCCTGTGTCGGTCCTCGCAGTCGACGTTGTGCCGCAAAGGTCCCTGGGAACTGCAGTCCCAGCACCTGCCATTGATTCTCATCTTGTCCCTGCTGCTGCCACTCCTGATTCTCTAAGAAAGCAATTCTATCAGGTAGTTGCCTTCCTTCCTCAAATGCTGACATAAATGATTGAGTTATCAGTCTGCCTTGGGTTCTGTTGTTTAAATAGGAGGCAGGTCATGCATCTCTGCTTTTCTCTCTTTTGCTTGTATAATTATCATTATTATTATCATTATCAGTCGGCCCACTTTACTTATTTTATCAATTGTTTATTGTCTTTTCTCAAGGAGGGTATGGAAATTGTGCATAGACTTAACTTTATATACAAAATAAGAAAAGACTTTATTGTTCCCCAGGGGGAAATTCATATGTTGCAGCTTACAGCAAGTAAGAAGAAATAGACAGTACAAATGATCAAATTAACAATTTTAATACCATTACTAAAATTTAAAGAAAATAAATATTAAAGGCAGGGGTTATAGGTATTTATAGTTGTATGTGTGAGTCTAGGTGCTGTGTAGTATTCAGAGGGTGAGGGGCTGCTCAGTGTTGGGACAGTCTGGACTCTGGAGCATCCAGAGTTAGTAAAGAATCTTATGGTGGTGGACATAAAGAAGCACCTGAGGCATTTAGTCTTAAACATGAGATAAACTTAATTAATAAAAGATAAAGTAATTAATTAATTACATGGATAATAATATATAAAAAAGTCATATTTGAAAAGGCAGAAGTTAAAACCAAGCGGCAACCTCCAGTCTGAAAGTATGAGGCAATGCAGAAGTGCTAAAGTCTGCTGTCCCTCGAGTGTCCGCTTGAGACTGGCTCTGGAAGTACCGGAAGTCACAAACGCAAAAAAAAATAAATAAATAAAATAATAAAAAAAAAAATAAGCCGTTTTCACAGCCAAAATAAGCCTATTTACAGCCTGATACAAAGAATGTCTCCCGTCTGCATCGCTAATTAAGTAACGGCATTAGTTATACAGTCTATGGTTAAAACTTGTTAAGCGTTTAGCTCCAACCCTTTGCCATCAGTTAAGTTAATAACTCATAACTAAGATGGTTTCCTTTGTGCAATAATGATTTAATATTATTATGAAGTATATATAATATAATATATTTACAGCATATGTTAAAATCGTACTTTTTAATATTTGAATGCAATTATAAATATTATAATGACATTTGCAAAATCCATCCTCAATGCAGTGAGGAGCTTAATACCTATTTGGCCATTTTATCAGACCTTACACTCTTCTATGGTAACTCTCGCTCTTTTATGAGTTACACAAATCTTCTCTGCTAAAGCTGCCATGTATATCCAGAAATTCAATCAGAAGCTGGATTGGTCTGAGGTTGACCTTGCCCTCATAAGCAGACATTTTACCAGGTATTAAACCTTAGCCTGCACCATCTGCTGTTCCTTTTACCACATGACTTCTCTCTGCCCAAGAACCATCTGCCTAAAATATCAGCCATACATTGTCTAGCTCCGTAGTCCATCCTTTAAGGGGTCAGGTTCCTTTTCCTTCAGGATTTAAGGCTCCTAGTTGCATTTATTAAATGACTAAGCTTGTTCTTTTTAATTGTTAAGTCATGCATGGGTGCTGTTGGCATGCAAACGGCCACCTTCGCTTTGTGTGTCAAAGAGGCTGTCTCGCAATTTGGGGGAAATAAATATGAAGTATCCTTCAAGTGCCAGCTTTCCAAAGCTCTGTGTAATCACTAGGGCTGCAACTAACGATTATTTTCAAGGAAGTGGAATCTCACATGCAAAGCGCAAAACACAAGTCTTCAACATCAAGCTGCCAACAAACGCCAGGGATTTCCAAGTTCTGCGCTACACTCGTCTCCACCGTGCCTCCACCGCAAGCCCCGATATCAACCACCGGGACTGCCGGACCGCATCTGAGGACTCTGTTTGGATGTACGCCTACGCTAAAAGCAGAGGTACTGTGGTGTCTGAACACAGTGACAAAACATCAGTCATATAAGTCAAATGAGGGAGTTGGAGACTTATTCCGGGCTATGTTCCTGGACTCTGACATTGCCCACTCATTTGCATGCGGTTCCGACAAGACGGCGTACATCAGCAAGTGTAGGTGTAAGACACATTTTTCAGACTCAACATCAAGTCCTCATTCAACTTTCAGCCTTTACCCCCCTGTTTTAAAACTCACTGTCATGCCTAAGATAATGAGATGGATATGACAAAATTTATCACCAACAATGACTTTTTGCCTGCATTTTACTTTTAATTTCGTTTATTCTTTTTTTTATTTATTTAGCCTTAGATGTAACACAACATGCCACCATTCCAAGCAATAGTGACAGTGAACACACCCTTTAGTTTTTATGTTACAAAAGTGCACTTTATTGTTGTTCATTACCTTTTATGTTTATATTTATTGCACTTTTTTTTTTTTATAAAAACTGCGATATTTAAACTAAAACCTATTCAGAAAGTTTCTTTGGTTTAAATTGTCTTTTTTTTTCTTTTAGGGTTTTACATGTTTTATGTTAAACAGGGGGAAAAAATGGTCAAACATGCAAATTCGTCTAGAAAAATCTAAGAATTGTGATAAAATCGTGATTATGATTTTATATTTAAAAAAATCATGATATGATATTTCTGCCATATCGCCCACCCCTAGCTACAATGATCATTCATTTATTCATTTTGTAACTTTTGATCTGGAGCCCATGAAACTAAATACAAGAAACTTCATCTGATCAGTGATCACATTAGATGTTTGTAGAGCTGTGTGGAGTAACGTGTCGTCATCCCGCCCAAATCCATACTGTAACTACCAGCCCAGCACCGTAAATCACTCACCTCCGTGACTGAAGTCTCTGCACTGTCCCTCACGACACAAGCCTCTGACCCTGCTCCTGCTACCGACTCAATCTCAGTATCAATCTGCTGTCAAAAGGGATCGGGATGAATTAATTAAGCGTTGTTTTTTTTCTATCAACAACTGAAATAAGTCAGCTAACGTTTCCATTAGCAAAACACCGTTATTGTGGGGACATTTTGACTTACTTTCCGCTTCTTTGTTAGGAACTGTCTGTTGTCTGTTGTTGGGGAAGGCGCAAATATTGCATCAATTCATTAGCTTACTTCTAGTTTTCATTTCTTAGCTAAACATTAATATAACGTGGCCTCGTGTTAACATTGAGGGCCAACAAACGTTACCTCCTGTTTCGAGCAGCCCGCTGCTTCACTCACTGACTGAGATGTTGTCACTCATTCACTTCATGCTGCGGTAGTTGAAGGTTGTCCGGAAAACACGGAGTGGATTAACAAGTCGACTATGTATTTTCTATTAGCGATCAAGTGGAATGGATTCGTTTGGGAGGCAATACAAACGGCGCTGGATGAACCAATATTTACATTAGTGGTGGCGACGCCCATGTCTGATCTGATGGTTTTTAAATCTTTTGCTTGAATGAAAATTAATCAAAGAGGAGACCGAGGCCGGTGTAGGTACCAGGGGTGCGTCTCAAAGCGCCAAAATGCAGTCTCCTCTCTCCTCTCTCCTCTGCGGCACCGGAAGTACTTTCTGAGGCGCCATATTGAACGGTGTCCCAAAGCGTTATTTGTGGCCAGAGGAGAGAGGAGAGAGGAGGGAGGAGGTTGATCGGAGGAGCGATAATCGAGGATACACAAGAGCTGCCTTTGCGGAAGTCTTTTCACCCACAGACACGCCCCCATATGGGATATCACTCACTGATTGGACGCTGCAGCGGCTCAGACCTGAAACTCTGAAACTTCTGATCACCGGAGTTTAATGAGAGCGAAAAGACGGAGCTGAAAACAGTCAGTATCCAGAGGATAATCCTGAAACAGCTCATAAAGCTGGAGTTAAAAAAGACTGATGTGAGTTTAAAGCACAAAATACTGAAGACAGCCGTCAAAAAATCAATATAACAGAGGATCACTGCTGAGTTTATAAAACTGTTCAGGTCAAATTCATCATCTAACAGAAAAATAATTCATAGAGTGCAATAAAAAAAAGACTGAAAATAAATATTGGTGATCAGTTATTTCTCTCCTTCATTTTCTTGTTGATTCTCTTTTTCTTTATGAAGAGGATTTAAGTCAGAGAAAAAACACCTGTGAGGTTTGTAAAGAGTAACAGGATTTCTGTTTCCCTGAGATCTAATAAATAACTAATATCCAGAGTTCCTGAGACATCATAAACTAGGTTATATTGATAAGTTTCAGGGTTCGCGATCAGATACGCTCTAGGCTGAATAATTAATAAATAATCTAATAATGACGCATTTTAGCGGTAAAGTGATCCGTGTGCTTCTAAACAGGACACAGAATCATCAGAGGTCAGGTTTTCTTCATGTGAAAGTGTTTGTTAAACAGGTTAAAAACACAGACAAAGATCTGTTACTGTTTTTATTTGATTAGAGTTATTACAGCGCACATGAGCAGACACACCAACAGCTGTTAGAGCTGACTGACAGATGATCCACCGGCTATCAGCTGATGCCATCATCACCAAAACATGTCGCTTCATGTGACGCTCCCGAGGAGAGGACGTCTCAATGCTCTTAAAACGAACCTCCTCGACTCCTCGACTCCTCTCTTCATTTCCTTGCATCTCTCCCATGCATCTCTGGTGGGAGGGACTAAGACGCAAGTGAACGACGCAAGTGGAGGAAGGAAGGATGGACATTTGGCGCTTTGAGACGCACCCCAGATGTGCTCGGGTGGTCAGATCGGCTCGGGGTCCTGCGCCTACCAATGACGTCACGCTACGGCATCTCCACTCGGACAAACGACAGTGCGCCCCATTTAATAAGCGTCAGATGTGCTCAGTTAAAAGCCCCTCACGGTTCTTTTTATTTACGTTTCTTCATTCAGTAAACCTCGAACCTTTGTCTCTATATAGTACGGAAAAATAAAACCTACTGTTCTGTAATTTTGAGATAGCTTTGATTGTATTGTTGACTTTTCTAAATGAAAAAGATAAAGAAAAGAGAGGGATATACTCAGGATCTATATTTATCAATAAATAGTTTTGCTTTTAGTTCACATTTCCTTTCACATCACAAACAATAGGTCATTTTAAATGAGATGTATTGATTTTTTTCATTTTTGATGATGGTGTGCATCTAGCACAATTATTTGTTAGACCAATCATTATTTATACATCAGTTGTACCTCAATACTGCAAAAACACTTTCTTTTTGATTATAAGAACACATATTGGCAATATAAACTTTTTTTTCTCTATGTGAGTACATTAATTTGAGTTTATTTATTTATGGTTTGCAGTCTGGGTTTTTTTATTGGACCAAATGTCACTTTTAATATTTATATTTAAAAATACGTCTTCCTGTTGATAAAAATATCAATCAAAGGCAGTACCTGCCACCATAAAGTCAAAACATTTAACATTATACCCCACACTATACTTTAGCAGCTACGGTTGCAAATTTTGCATTTTCCTTTTTAAAAGATTAAAGCATCAGCAAATCAATTAATCACTAATAAAAAAAGTGCACATCTTTTTCTCAGTTAAAATTTTATTTAAATAAAACACAATATTCAAAATGCCACTCAGCTGAACTGATGAACAATGACAAACACACAATGAAACAGTTTAATAATTAAAATGAGAAAACAAATTTAAAATTTTACATGGTGGCATTTACGAGCACTGCCCTAAGATGCTACATTATGACTTCTCTCTCTTTCTCTCTCTCTCTCTCTCTCTCTCTCTCTCTCTCTCTCTCTCTCTCTCTCTCTCTCTCTCTCTCTCTCTCTCTTTCTCTCTCTCTCACACACACACACAGGAGCAAGAGTCTGAGGATCCCAGTGTCTGCTCCTCTTGACAGGCAGGGTCAGGGATGAGATTCTGGAGGTGTAGGAAGGGAAGCGACAGGATACATAGGTGTTACCTCTTTGTTACATTTTTAACTGACTTGTTCATGTCCTGTTCAAGATTTTTAAAAATTATTTTAAAAATCTATGATCAAAAATATAAAGTAAAACACCAATGAATATACTTTTAACTTTTTGTAAGGCTCTTCTAATAAATGACATGACTCAATTACTTTTTTAGACTTTAATCCTTCTGTATATATTTCAGTGTGCTAACTTTGTCTAGTCTAGTTTTGTGTGTGTAAAACTCATGTTTACCTATTGCATTTGGCTGCAGAAGTGACTGCAGTATCCTGGATGAGGGTCTTCAGAGTACACAGCCTGCAGTACTCCCCTTTTCCCTGTCCCAACATATCCTGTAAAAGAAATAATAAAAATTATCCTGACCAATGACTACTAAACTCTGCATGTGGTCTATGACTAGTTACGACATCAGACATCACTACTGTGTTTAATGACATAATCAAGACCATCCAGTATGTATGATGTATATGTGTGTGTATAGTATGCATATGTTGTATGTATAGCAGATGTTTACCAGGTGTGCTGCTTTTATACAGCCTTCCACATTCACAGCAGGTCTCAATGCTGTACATAGAATAGAAAGTGTTTCTGTATGATGCAGAAAACCTGGTCCATGTAGCAACACCTGAGGAAAACAAGTTGTGAAAACATGCATAGGCAACTCAGTATTGTATACCATTGCAAACTTAAAGCACTTACTGTCAAGCCACTGAAAATGCGTCTGTCTCCTGAAGCTGGTAGTAGACACAGTGTCTCTGAAGGTGGTGCATACGAGAGCCAACTTTAAATATGCTTGATCACCTTCCAGGAGTACAACCTCTTTGAGGATTTCAGAGAGCACACATACTGGTAACTGTAAAATATAAATAAACATATTAAAGATTTCACAGTGAGTGGGCATAAGTTGTCTGAAATATAAATACTGAAAATGAATGGCAAAAAATCTAACACCATAAAGCATTTCCCAGATGTTTTAGTTCCTCTGGTGCGCATGTGTTGTGTTCAGCAGTGTTCCCTGGTTGATATTTAATAAATAAATAAATTGAGATTACCTCCAATATGGAGAATGTGTTGGCCTTTCCAAACTCAACCTTTGGGGGGAAAAAACATTGGTAAGTAAGTAAGGTGAGTGACTGAGTGGGTAGGCAGGTAAGTAAGCAGATATGTAGGTAATCAGGTAAGTAAGCAGGTAAGGAGGCACATATGTAAGAAAGCAGGTAAGTAAGTAAACAGGTAAGTAAGAAGGCAGGTAAGTAAGTAGGCAGGTAAATAAGCAGGTAAGTAAGCGGGTAAGGAGGCAGATATGTAAGTAAGCAGGTAAGTAAGTAGGCAGGCAGGCAGGTATGAAGATAGGTAGATAAGATACATGCTTGTATGAAATTAGATTTTCTAAATGAGTCAGTAATAAACTGAAGAAAGCAAGGCACTTGGTTCCATTACCAAGCTCACCTCATGTTCCCTCTTTCTGGACTTTGGGATGCGATATATTGGCTGCAGTGATCCTTGGAGCAATGCTCTAGCTTCGTCAGTCCAGTATGCAAACCTTTGTCCATGGCTGTTGAGTGATATGTGTAGTGACAGAATAAAAATGTAAACTAATGTGGAAGTAACTTTGTGGTTTTGAAAGTTACATTTAGAAATTATCTTACCCATCAATCTGGAACCGTTCCATCAGACTAATGCACCACCATTTGCGGATGTGTGCCATGTCCCTCTAAAGGAAATTATTTTAAATAGTCACACAAATGGTAAAGCTCTTTCTAGCTTATGCTTAGCCTTGTGAGAATTGTAAACAATTTGTATAGTAAGTATAATTCATGATCTATTATTAAACTTGCTTCCATGTCATAAAAAAATACTGACCTCAGTGAACAAAAATGGAACACCTGTGCTCATGCTGAGTGCATACTGTGAAAAGCAAAGATCTGTTCAGTTATTGGCAATTTAAAATTATACAAAAAACTTTTGGCAGAGACTAGAAAACAATTTACCATCAATGTGAAGACACCACAGCAGTTTCCTGTAGTTTGTTGAGGGAAACCCTATAAGAATTGGGGAAACATTAAAGAGGAATTATAGCAGTGTTGGGGTAAACAAAAATACAGATGTGCATCAAAACACAATCCGAATACACTGGGGAGATGTACCTGAATGTCTCTGCCAAACTTAGTTGTCCACTGGCCAGGAGCAATGTGATGAGCAAGGTCACTGTCAAAATCATTACAATAAATGATTCACCTCATACTTGCATTTGTGTCAGAAAAACAGCCACTGAACAGGGCTTAAACAAGACAAACAACAACAAAAAAACTTTCATAGCCATTGAACGAGGCTTAACTTTATAACAGCCTTTGAACAACGTTTTAGATTCATTCTTATGCAATTCATAGTATCCTCAAGCAGACCTGATGGTTGTGAAGCAATAGTTGAAAATTAAATTTTGTCATTTGCAAAATCTGAACAATTAGCCGTTTACCTGCATTTTTGGAATACTATGAATTCTGTAGAATTCCCATACTGAACAAGCCACAGAACAGGGCTGATTTTTATGTTACAAAACCTAAAGATGGTATGGAAACTATTGTCGCCAAAGCCATCTGGTTTGAGCGAGTCCAGCAAAAACAGCTCTTTCTGTGCTGGCTTCAGTACCTGTGAACCATTTTCAAAAGAGCTCATATTACATACACCCTAAAACTAGATAATTGTAAAGCATAAATAGAGCAAAATTTCTCTTGGACTGTTGAGAGGATTTAAAATGGACTCACGCAAAGCAAATAGTGATCTGCTTTTCCAGGCTGTCGACTCCAGGCAGGGATGATTATTAAGTCTCTGGACAGGAGGTTGCCCTGGCATTTAAAAGAAATGAATTAGCAAAATTGTATGTCAAGCAGTACAGAAGGTCACAGGAAAAAGGAACTTACTGGAAGAGCAGCCATTGGGTCCACCGCTTTAGACTTCCACGTTGGAACAACATACATGTCCACAATGTGGACATCTTTTCCCTTCATTGATAAAAATTACATAACCATAATGAAAAACTGGATTATACATTGGCAATGTTTCACTGTTTAGAATACACTATTTGAAAAAAAAGATAAGATAAAAACAACAAGGGTCTACTTCTACAAGGGTATAATGCATGCCTTAATACATGACAAAACCTTACATGTCTTTGGGCAGCCTCTTTAACAAGTCTGAAACATGCATTTCCAATCTGCAACACAGTAACAAAAGTCAGTACCTTGTGCATTCATCTGAAACCCAATACAATAGCTTTAAGATACTGTACCTACATTGGATTCCATACATTGAGGGAGGCCCAAGCTCCAGAAGTCTTCTCGTGTCAGACAGATGTCCCCATCCCTGACAACAATCTCTGCTCCAGATCGGGTCTTATCAAGTACATAGTTAAGCTACAAATAATACAAAATAGAAAACACACACAAAAAACATAGTGAAATCTAAACAATACATATTTAAAATTTCACTTCAAGTAGATACATATATACCTACCAGCATGGCTTGAACAGGGTGGATATCCTTTAAATATCCCAGACCAAGCCAGTAGTCATGGTCATTTACTGCCTTCTGTGGTACCATTTGGCCAGAAATGGGTTCTTGTTCAGCTATTGGTAGTTAAGGAACACATGCAAGTGATAATCTTTTACAGTTTAAAGACAAAGGGACATCTGGAGTATAGTTAAAGTCTGGTCCTTACTAGCATAGCCTTACTGGCTGACTAAAATGCATTTAAATATGTAACTTGGAGGCTGTCACCTTTAGGAATGAAGCTTTCTGGCTCTTTGGACTCTGAAGAGAAGAATACAGTATGAGACCATTACCGCAGACCAAGTCCAACTACAGCGTGCCTTTGTATTAACAATTATAATACCTCTCAACTTAGGCCTGATGAAAGGCTTCAGCTGTGAAACATTTGTGTTTTGTTTCAGCTGAGCTCCTGCTGTGCTTGACAGTGTCGCCACACCCTTTTCCGAAATGGAGGCTATGATGTATGGCCCAGACCAGTTGGCTTCCAGTCGACCTCCTTTTCGACCTTCCTTTCTTTTATTTGCTTTCAGGACCTCATCACCAACTTTGAAGTGGAAGGATTTCACATTCCGTCTTTTTTTTGTTTCAAATGTCTTTTTCTGTCTGTCCTGTGCATTTTTTATGTTTTGGTAAATCTGAGAAAATATTAAATGTTTTTAATCTCGTGGTTATTTAAAACAACAATACATTTTAGGTTCTTAGACACATATTTTTATCATGTATAACCATTACCTTTGCATGCAGATCTGCAACTTCTGCAGTCTTGGCCTCCAGGTGTTCTTCGGTCTCCTCGACCACGACAACACATTTGCCATCCCGCTCTTCTTGAGTAATGTTTATCACACCTGGTGTGCGGGGGTGTCTTCCAAACAGAGCACAATATGGTGTGTACTTGGTTGATCTCTGTTAGAAAAAAAGTACAATCAATAGCATTCTACAGTTTTTCTATCTTGGTGAACATAGTTCCATGATACATTCTTACACAATATTACCTGTTTTGATGTGTTGATGCTTGCCACAATTCCCCTTAAATGGATGTCCCAATCACTTTGATCTTCCCCACAGTATTTGGCAAGCGCATTTTTTATATTTCGATTGGTGCGCTCATCCTGCCCATTGGCCTGGGGATGGTAGGCTGATGTGATGCAGTGCTTGACACCCAGAGCCTCAAAAACACCACGGTTGACCTGCAGACACATTAAAGTATGCCTTGGAAGGTAAAGTTTGATTCATTACAAATATTCTATTTCACTTATACACTGTTTTTAAATGCATATCTGTACCTCATTCACAAATTCACGCCCTTGGTCAGTAATGATCCTCTCTACAAGTCCAAAGTCAAGCAGAATATTGACAATTTTTCTTGAAACCTCAGTGGCAGTTTTGGTGTAGAGGGATTTTGCCACAACCCACTTTGTGAAAAGATCCGTGGCAGTCAGAATGAACCTGCAACATGAAATAGTGATAGTTTTAAACATCTGTTGCATCCATGAATGTCATGTTCTCTGTTATTTTCATTAAAAAATGTATATATCAACTTCAAAGGGACACACACGCACACACACACAAAATAAATTTAAAAAAATCTGATAATGCTACCTTTTGCCCTTTGCAGTGGTAGGAAGGGGACCAATAAGATCGATTCCAAGAACACCCCATGCTTCCTGGACTTGGATTGGGTGGAGGATAGGTGCAACAGTTTTTATTTTTTCGTGCTGCTGACAGCTGGGACACTCGTCAACCTTTGAAACAGGGTGTTAAATTGATTTCAGTTAATTTCCTCGAAAGTAGACAGTGTATTTGGAGCAAAGTAGGGATGTAGAGATGCGTTTGTGGACGTAGGGACTGTGATCCGTGACATTCATCACAATTTACATAAAATTCTCAGATCTAGTGGGCAGTTATATTAAGCATAGCAAGATTTTCCTTTAGAATAACAAATAATTCAAAAAGTCACTAACTCACCCATTTTTTTACATCCTCCCGTAGAGTTTTCCAATGGTAAGATGCTAACACCTTTTCCACTGTACAGCGTCTTCCAGAATGACCCCCACTGCCCTGGTTGTCATGGCAACTCCTCAGAATATCGCAAACTTGCGACCGAAAGACTACCAACCGAAGCTGGCCCTGGTAGCTGTAATACAGCTTCTCATCTAATGTAGCAGGAAAATACAAAATTCATTTAGAGTTTATGTGTAATTACTGGTTACACTGTGAATCGATGCAGCTCCAGAAACATGATGGCAGTCACATATTGCAGATATGAACTGAAACGGAGTCGCTTACATTAACGTTAAATCAAACAATAACTTACTTTTAATTGTGTATTTTTTTTGATGCCTTTCGAATGGTGGCCTTTCTGCTTTCAGGACATTTAGATGTCGTGGTCAGGGTGTGGTAAGTCCCTTTTGATAGATAGCAAAAGATTTCGCTGTAAAACTCATCCATCTCTCTTCAAACAACTACAATCCCGCAAAAACTTTGTCGGACCAACCACAACCTTCTACGTCATCCCGACAACTTCCAGCCAATCATAGTGCGTGACGTCAATGGTAGGCGCAGGGCCCCGAGCCGATCTGACCACCCGAGCACATCTGGTACCTACACTGGCTCTACGCAGGGGCAAGAGGGGGCAGAGCAAACAGCAAACAGTGCTGCAGTGCACAGAAAACACTAGCTTTCTTTCATGAATTCAAAACTTATGAAATCAGTTCTCCTTTGGCATCAATTGAGAAGTTATTTTTTCTCAACTCACAATGATCTATTTATGTTCCTTTATAACAAAGCATATAGACTAACATTATCCATTCTGTCAGGGAAGGGGGAACGTTGGACACAATTGCGGACCACAAGGTGTGAGGGGGGAGGGGTTCTGAAAGTTACCCAGAAGGATAACCACTAAGATCGCAAAGGATCACAAGGGTAGGGAGAAAAAGAGAAACAAAACCACCACTGCCAAACAGCTGAACAGAAACTAAACAGGAGACCCTCCTGATAAAGAAAACACTTCAGAAGGCCAGTAAAGCCAAACACAAAGAGCTGGATGTAGACTTGGATCCAGAGAAATGCCGAGGTAGATACCAAGCCAGATGCAGAACAGTTCACCAAAACACACTAGAAACCTTGAGAACAACGAACAGCCTCTCACTACCTCTGAAGGTGAGTTAATGAGTCAGCACCAGGAGTTGGAGCCAAGGCACCTATATAAGCTCCACACAGCTGCTCCAAATCAGGAGCAATCAGGCACACACACACACACACACACACACACACACACACACACACACACACACACACACACACACACACACACACACACCTGAATCTACTCTGAGGTGATAGTCTACCAGACTCAGAAACCAAACTGAATTCCCCCTTACACCATTCATTGCAAATCACAATATTGTTCAAAATAATCGCAACCACACATTTTCTTTTCCAAATGGTGCAGCACTTTTCAAATGAAAGCAGTATATTAGTCTTTAAGGAAAAGGAGAGCTTGCTGATTTGAAGAACAATGAACTGTCTGAAACTTGTATCTAAAAAGACAGGATTGCTGTAACTAAGTATAACAGTCGTATTTTATGCAAATCACATGATCAGTAACATTTAATGTGAACCAGAAACCAGTTTTTCAGCAGGTGATTCACAGTTTAAGACTAGTCCATGAACCATCTCAGCACAGTATTGGCTTTTGGTTTTGGTGTGCCACCCAAAGATGTTCAGGGGTCCCATCTGGCCCCCCCTATGAAAACGTTGTGGAGGCACCACTGTCTTTACCCTTTGAAGTAGGAGTGTTCAATGCACAACTTGAGTGTTTTCTGGAGCTCTTCTGTGGGGAATGGAATGTGATTTGTGACAGAGCTGACGGTTCTCCTGCAGCTCAAACTCATCTCGAAAGTCAAGAACATTTGATGTACAGATACTTTCACTATTTGGTTACACTGAGAGAGAGAGAGAGAGAGAGAGAGAGAGAGAGAGAGAGAGAGAGAGAGAGAGAGAGAGAGAGAGAGAGAGAGATTTGAATACAAACTTCTGTCTTGAGATGATTTGGTTTCATGTCTGGTGCTTCAGCTCTCAGGAGAGGATTTGATCTCTTGGCGCCCTCTGGTGACAGAAAGTCATCCCTGCAGCTTCACACAGCTCTGAAACGTTGAGTGTGTTCAGCCTGTAGCTGATCTCCTGAGGGCCCTCACCTCCACTCAGACCATTACAATGTGAGGCACAAAGCGCTGTGTTAAACATAATGACTGAGCCCGCCCATCACAATGACTGGACCAATACAGAGCCAGACAGAGCGCTCCTTTCAATGAGCGCTCCCTCATACGCTGTAGCTGGGGGGGTTCTTCAGACTCAACAATATATAAAGCAGGAAAGAGGAAATCCAACAGTCAACTCTGTCTGCTCTTCAGACGTGTTTTTTCCTGCAGCTGTGACTGAACTCTAACAGGTCTGTATGTAATAATATCTTTATGGTGTTTGAATGTTTTCTTCTTTTAGTGTTGGACAAACAGATGAGAGCAAAGGCTCATGGAGCTGTCAGAGTAGATGTTCTACAGTCTGTCAGTCTCATTATCATCTCTGGATCCTTCTTGTCTTCTCTCTCTCTTTGTGTGTGTGTGTGTGTGTGTGTGTGTGTGTGTGTGTGTGTGTGTGTGTGTGTGTGTGTGTGTGTGTGTGTGTGTGTGTGTGTGTCCTGTGACAGGATGAAGATGGTCTCCAGCTTCCTGCTGCTCATAGCGCTGAGCTGCTGTGTCTATGGTTGGTTTCCAGCTTCACTTTATTGTCCACAAAGAGAAAAGAGGAGATCCACTTTGAGACTGAGTGACAGACTTCAACACTTCCATTAGAAAATGTGTGTAAAGACTCACATGTTCAGTGTTTTTCTGCTCCTCTCTTTCTGTCCCTCTCTGTCTCCTCTACAGGATTAGAGCTGAACGTGGCTCACAGACACTATCAGGCAGAGGAGAAGCAGAACGTCACCCTGGACTGGACCTTCACACCAAAACCTGACCCCTCTCTGAAACGTCTATTTGTCCTCTGTTTCATGTTCCATGACAGTAAAATATCAGTGCTGTTTCATCTGCGTGATGGAGTCGAGGTCTCAGAGTCTCAGAGTGAAGAGTTTTCAGGACGAGTCCAGTGGGACAAAGACGTCCTCAGAGAGGGACGAATCAGACTTCATGTGTCCTCACTCAGGACTGAAGACTCAGGACTGTAATGGTGTGAAGTGAGATCTGTTATGTGTGACCAGTTGCCATAGCCTCTCCTCTTTTTTCTCTCTCTTCCTCTGCTCCCTTGAATCACTCCTCCGACCTGCTGCGCGCCTCTGCGTAATTAGCGCTCAGGTTGGAGGAGGGGATTTAGGGGGGCTGGAAGAGCAGTCGTGGGCAGAGAGAGAACGAAGACGCGCACACACACACTTTTCATTACGTTGAAGAAACCCCACACACACACACACACACACAGTCCAGGAAGGATGGGTCTCTCCTGTGGACCTGTCCTGACAGCAGCAGCTGTGGTGTGGATTGTTTATTACATCCTGATTTAAAAAGTGTTTCAGAGTGAAAACATAAAGGTTTAGGGCTGAATGGATGAAGTGTGTTTTAATATTACTGCTGCCCTCTCTGTGTTAGGGGAGAACGGGGTTAGTTGTCACACAGGTCGGTCGTCACACTCATTGCTGTTATGCTTAAAAAGAGTGAAGAGAAAGCTATAGTTTAGATTGTTATTAGCTAGCTAACTAGTTGTTAGATGGTGGTTAGCCTTGATGCTAGTAAGAAATTCCAGTTGATACTGGTCATCACATTTTCTGTGTTGTTGGTTGTTACATATATATGTATATGTTATATACAGCAGGCTGGTCTAAAGATGTTTCCTGTTCATGTTCATTGATTGTTTTGTGTTAAGATGCATAAAGTTATGTATTTGAAAACTTGTCAATAGAAATAAACTTTAAAATTTAGTTCTGCCTTCTTGCCTTTTTTTTAAAGATTTTTCCATTAAAGGTGCAGTTTGTAGAAGTTGACAACATTTATTGGTAAATTTATTTATTGAGGGATAGCCCCTTAAGATGCAGCATCTCGTTTTCAAGGGGGTCCCAACAAAAAAACTTAGACATACAAACAACAACACATAACAACTGACAAATACAGACAGCTCTCCCACTTCCAAGCCCCTTGACCCATCTCCAGCTCCAATATACATACAAACACATACATGTATATTCATATACACAAACATGCAGATATAGACATACATACATAAACTCTGGATACATATACTCTCATACATATGTATGTAGATTCATATACACAAGTTTATGTACATATAGACATGGACCTAACTTAATGTATCTACAGAATCACAATCATAAATGTACATACATATGTATCATACATGTAGATTTCCACACACAGGCGTATGATAAAGTGTATAACTATTAAACACATAAACAAATAACTCAGAAACAGGAGTATCTTATTTTTAAAGAGGTTAATAGATTAGACCTCAAACTGTGGAGAGATGTAATGTGACTTGTGAGACGAGGGGAGATAATTCCAGTCAAACGGAGCTTCATAACTAAATGACCTGCGACCAATTTCTTTTTAAATTCTGGGAATTGTGAAGAAGGGATGATCCAGATGTCTAAGTGGATATGTAGATGGAAATGGAACAAGAAGCTGTTTTAAATATGGTGAAAAATCAAAATGAAAACATTCAATAATTAATTGAAACCAGTGAAACTGACGTTTGGCTTTGGGTTGAAGCCAGTTGAGAGAATCAAACTTAAAGCAGTGGTGTGTTTACAGAGGGAATTGTGTCTAGTGTTTAAGGGTTTGAGGGTTTTCTCAGAGGTGTTTTGACAAACAATATCTACATAATCTCAGATAGGAAAAACAAGTTGTGAAATTAACCATTTCCTTACTTGAAATGAAAAGTAACTCATTGAACGATCGAACATGCCCAGAGTACTGTAAGAGCTGTTATAAATACAGTCAATATGTGGTTTAAAGGAAAGCTTGCATTGGAGCATTTCAACCAAAAACTAGACAAAATCGTGAGAGGGGCTCGGGCGGCATGCCGGCTGGCATACGTACTCTTGATATACTTTGTAATGTGTCCTCTCCCTAACTGCTCTCTCTGTGAATTGATTTTAAAGGTGAAACATTGATTAATGAAAATACACACAAACACACAGACTTACAGACACACACACACACATACACAGCCAAACAAGATGAAAGCATGAAATTTGGGGTTGAAGGCGTTGAAAGAAAAATAATCCAGGGGTTTCATGAGGGCCTTCACTGTACCTGCAGTCAAGCTTGGCCCTAACAAGGACAACCGACAGCCTCACCTGTGAAAAAAACCTCACCTGTAAAGATAAATGCTAAGCTAGAGCCAGAGCTGAAGGCATGCTTACTGGGCTTCATCAGGTCGTGTCAGACTCACTTGGGGGTCCACCAATCTCAGAACCATCCATACAGGTGAGTTGCACTGCAAACCAGGGGCCAAAAAAATCAGGGGCCTTTGTGGGCTGACCCATATCAGTGTAGACTGGCTTTTAAGGTGTTTAAATGATGTTAGGGGTTGTACTCATTCACTAACATCCTGTACAACAACTCTGCTCTGTTGTTAAAGCAGCTGATGAAAAAATTCTTTAAGTTTATGTTGAACCTGACAGAAAGATGCTGGACAAAAAGATGATCACACCTACGACCAAGAGGTAACAGAAGAGGAGCGACTGAAGCAGAGGAGAAACCAGCCCTGGATCTGGACGGCAGACCAGATGACGTCCTGTACGCCAGTATTGATTTATCAGCGCTGAAAAGGAGGACGGTAAAGAAGCAAGAGACGACAGAGACGAAGTACACTGAAATTAAGATAAAAGGAAAAGAGAAAAGTATAGATGAGGAGGAGGAGGTGATGATGGAGGAGGAGGAGGAGACAAAAGTACCAGAAGAAGACAAGGATGTGTCAGTGTACTCCAACGTGAAGGACATAACGGATGAGGTTGAAGGACCACGTCTGATTGTTGAGTTGCTTTAAAATAAGTTTTGACATCGGATCAGATGAGAAAGTGGTGTTATGAACTGATGGTGGATTGTTTTTGAAAACACCGTTGAAGGGAGGACACCTCCGTCCTCTCTGCTCCCAGAGCTCAGGTGAAATTTAACACTTCATGGGAAAAGTATTTGACTCTGTTGTTTCCACGACTGATGATGACAACGCTGATCTGTTGTAGTTTTTACCGACCAGATCTGATATTCAGATGAAGCACAGGAGTCTGTACTACATCTCTGGTAACTCATGACATTCATGTCTGCCTGAGGAAGTAAACAGTAAAGGTTTTAGGAAGAAGAAGTCGCCCCCCAGGTGGGAAAAATAAGATATTAAAGAGAGCACAGTGATGCTGACAGTAAACTTTTAAACTCTGATCAAATTTCAAACAGAGGTTTTGTGTTTTAAAGAGGCAGCATTCAGAAATTTAAGGACTCTAATGAACACAAACACTATCAGGTTTAATCTGCAGGTACAGAAATGAAATAATACCCAGTCATTTAAATCATGCACACTCAGGCTCATCCATGTGGACACATGATGCTCCCAGATTTTCACTGGAGGGATGCTTTGTAGGTCAAACGCTGGTTTCTTGAGCTGAAGTGACTCTTTTAAGGTATGAACAGAACTTCCTCTTTCTCAAAGTTTCTACCTCACAAATGTTTTTAAAAAATGCAAAATCAAGACTTCACTCACTTCAGGATTTCGAGTCACACATCAGCACATACATTTCTGTCGTTGGAATATGATTTTAGTAGATTTGAGTTTTTCTCTTTTGCATTGAAATGAGAGTCAGCAGCGTGAAGATACTTCCTGGAAACTTGTTCAAGTGTGAAGAGGGAAGGAGAAAAAAGAGGATGAAGAGGAGGAAGAGTCATTTCAACACAGAGACGCTCAGCAGAGATCACCGAGTACAGGAGGAGAAGACAGACAGACGGACGGAGGTAAATAAAAACAAAACAACATTTACATTTCATTTTTACATTAATATAAAAAAACCCTTTCTCTTAAAGTCAGATGGTGAAATAATGTTAACAGACTTATTTAGACTCTGTGACTTTATGTGTTGATCATTAAATGTTCTGTATTCAGTTCAGTGTGAACCATGGAGTGGTTTTTAATTTATAGACTTAAATGTCTCAATAACAGTTATTCTGTATACTTAAACCTCATGTTCTCTGAGGGTTAAAAAATAGTCGTTCTGCATTAATGGAACACAATTATGCAGGTGGGGGGCATTTCATGGCAGGCCTGGTGTTCAACCTTGCTATGAAACACACCCCCATCCCCCCACTCCTGTTAATATTTTTTTTTCTTTCGCTTCCAGCCTCTAATGCTTTAAGATTATACATCATTATGTTTCTTTTTCCAGCAGCAGGTGCTTATGATTTCTTCCTCTCTTTTATCTGGTGGTTTTTAGCCTTTTTATATTGTTGTATTCTTCCACTCTCCTCACATTTATCTTTTACTTTTCTTCTATTTCTGTTTCTTTTCACTGTTTTTGTTTTTATCATGTAAAGCACTTTGTAACATTGTTTTGGAAGAGTGCTATATTAATAAAGTTTATCATTAAACAGCATACATTTAGTGCCAGTATATGTATTCAGCCTTGTGAAACACAAGTCAAATACAGTCAACTTTCTAAAAGAAAAAAATTACAAAAACAAAACAATCTAACTGATGTTCTAATAGATTTTGTAATTATGGTGGGGTTATATTTTCACAGAACATACTGAAAGGTGTTGGTTTGTCTTCAGTGTTATTGGATTCTGTGTGGAGAAGATCGTCTGATATTTACACTCTTTAGAGGAGCTTTAAAGACTGTAAGCAACCGATGTTCTTCTCTTGTATCTCCCTGACAAATAATGAAATCATAAAGTCGTATTCTCCCCACTGTTTGTCTGCCATATAAGGACCGATCCCTTCACTTTTTGGTGTGTGCACGGGGGGGGGGTGCTTTTTACAGCGCAACACTGGATATAGTATGTGTGTGTGTGTGTGTGTGTGTGTGTGTGTGTGTGTGTGTCTGTGTGTCTGTGTGAGTTAGTGAGCTGATTATTGGTTCAACTTGTTACTCGACACTCTTTGGTTTGGTTTTTCACCCTGACAGAAACAGTAAATGTTCTCATCATTTAGAACATGTTTCATATCAGTGTCATAATTACTACATATTAAGATTAAAGCCAGGGTTCTATGAAAATGGACCTCCGGCCTGACTGTGGACATGCTGCATAAAGTAATTATAGTGCTCTGCTGGATGTTAGAATAAAGAACAGGCTACATTGGACGATTCAAATAACCAGATCCTTCTCTGCTGTGTCCAATCAGCTGTCTCCTTCACACCTCTTTCAGGTCTCTGTGGAGCCTTAGGTTACCTGGTTGGAGCCACTCAGTAATTGACAAACTACTGGGCTCTGAATGTCAAGTCATACTACTTCTTCTTCTTTGTCCATTTTTCCAGATCATTATATTCTTGTTTTTCATACTTAATCTGGACGAGTGAGTGATAAATAAACAGTCTTCAGTCTTAAATCCTTTCTCCAGTATCCTTCAACACACTGTATAGCTCTCATTTATTTATTCAAGGCTCCAGAATGTAAAGGGATATTGTTCAGCACAGTGGTGTTATAAAGGGCTTGTGTGTTTGTATGTACATCAATGGGGAGAGTTGGTGCAGTATCTACAAGCAGACCGTGGTGGACCGGTCTGGACCAACAAGTCCAGGGCCACATAATGTCCCAGTCCAGCCCTGATTACTGCACTTAGGAAATAACAAAATAATTACTCTGTGTGTTAATTTTATTGTACAAAATAAACCTGTTTTCAAGTCAAGTTAAATTTATAACCAACCTGGAACCAACCACCAAAGGCGCTCGTTCAGTTCGTCTGTTAATCTCTTGCCTAACTGACTCTTTTCCGTCTGAACTGTTGTTTTCCCCTCTTGGTGAGCTGATTAGTAACCACGAGAGCATGAAGCGTTCATGCTTCCAAATATATCTATTTATTATTTATTATCTGTTGTTTATTATCTTTGTAAAATTGTTGTGTATGAATCCTGAAGGTGGCGGTTTAAGGAGCTCACAGTGATGTCGTAGAAATGATGGCGAGGTAAACATCAGGTTAGTAGATCATCGCCTGCCATCCTGGAGCTCAGTGTCAGTAATCAAACAGATGAAGGCCTTACTCCTGGTCCTACTGTCAAATATTAGACAAGGAGTTTCACATTTTGTCTCTTTCAGGCCAAAAATGAAAAAGAAAAATTGAAAATAGAAAAATTTCAAGTTATTTTGGAAAAAAAAAAAAAAAAAAAAAAAAGGGCAAGAGTGAGAAGGAGAAGAAGCAAGCAGGAGAGGGGGATAGAAATGAAGAAGAGAGAATGGAGGAGAAATCAGGAGGTTCAGACATGCAGAAGACCCGAAAGAGAGGAAGAGAGCAGGAAAAAAAAGAGAGGAAGAAGAGGAACAAGGAGTTAGTGGTGTGAAGGATGAAGACTAGAAGGTGTCAGATTTAGAAAAAAAGGACAGATACCGAAGAGGCAGGCGATGAGGATGAGGAGGAAAAGATGGCGGGGAGTCAGAGGATCAACTCTCAGTTTCAGCTGAACCACATGGTATGTTTTTCATCTCCATTTAAAGTTCCAGTGTAGTAACATTAGAAGATGCTGATAAAATAACCTGGTGTAAGAAAAATCCTCTGTTTGAAGGTTAGACGTGTAAAGCTTTGATCTGATTTCATCTCTAATTCTAATGAATCACATCCTGTGGTAGAGAAACAGTCTGAAGCTGTGTTTTTATGAGAAACGTGTTTTTGTGGATCCTTTGTCGACTACATTTATATAAACATTAGAATTTCCCCATACTGCACTGATGTGGTCCCATGACACCCTGTCTAGACCTCCTGTCAACCCCCACACCCCAACACATGTAAAATAATCTAGAGCTGCCTCTTATTATAACATACTTCACATTCATGTATGAACAGTATATCCCATTTCCACTGTTTATTTTTGGTGAAATGTTGCCAATTTCTACAAACTGCACCTTTAATGGGAAAAATCTTTAAAAAAGGCAAGAAGGCAGAACTGAATTTGAAAGTTTATTTCCATTGACAAGTTTTCAGATACATAACTTAATGCATCTTAACACAAAACAATCAATGAACATGAACAAGAACAGGAACCATCTTTAGACCAGCCTGCTGTATATAACATATACATATATATGTGACAACCAACAACACGGAAAATGTGATGACAAGCACCAACTGGAATTTCTTACTAGCATCAAGGCTAACCACCAGCTAACAACTAGTTAGCTAGCTAATAACAATCTAAACCATAGCTTTCTCTTCACTCTTTTCAAGGGTAACAGCAATGAGCGTGACGACCAACCCGTGTGACAACTAACCCCGTTCTCCCCTAACACAGAGAGGGCAGCAGTAATATTAAAACACACTTCATCCATTCAGCCCTAAACCTTTATGTTTTCACTCTGAAACACTTTTTAAATCAGGATGTAATAAACAATCCACACCACAGCTGCTGCTGTCAGGACAGGTCCTCAGAGACCCATCCTTCCTGGACTCCCTGAGTCTGCTTTCTCAGGTTCAGTGGTAGAGTGGGTCTGATTCCTGGCTGCTGTAGAGAGACCAACAGATTAGAGTCAGTCATGGAAAGAAAAAGTCATTCAGTGGAGAAAAACAATCAAAAGTCCTCAACAGGAAATAAAAACAACACTTTTCTCTCAGGTTCTTATTATTCCTCTCTGAGGACGTCTTTGTCTCACTGGACTCGTCCTATCAAATGTGAGCTGCTGAGATCTGAACCTGAGCTGACTCTATTTTTCTATGACTCCAAAAACTTCCTCTGACTTTACTCACCAGTCACATTGAGATCAGATCCGTCACTACTGGAACCAGAATCTGTTTCCACTTCACACCAGTACAGTCCTGAGTCTTCAGTCCTGAGTGAGGACACATGAAGTCTGATTCGTCCCTCTCTGAGGACGTCTTTGTCACACTGGACTCGTCCTGAAAACTCTTCACTCTGAGACTCTGAGACCTCGACTCCATCACGGAGATGAAACAGGACTGACATTTTACTGTCATTGAACATGAAACAGAGGACAAATAGACGTTTCAGAGAGGGGTCAGGTTTTGGTGTGAAGGTCCAGTCCAGGGTGACGTTCTGCTTCTCCTCTGCCTGATAGTGTCTGTGAGCCACGTTCAGCTCTAATCCTGTAGAGGAGACAGAGAGGGACAGAAAGAGAGGAGCAGAAAAACACTGAACATGTGAGTCTTTACACACATTTTCTAATGGAAGTGTTGAAGTCTGTCACTCAGTCTCAAAGTGGATCTCCTCTTTTCTCTTTGTGGACAATAAAGTGAAGCTGGAAACCAACCATAGACACAGCAGCTCAGCGCTATGAGCAGCAGGAACCTGGAGACCATCTTCATCCTGTCACAGGACACACACACACACACACACACACACACACACACACACACACACACACACACACACACACACACACACACACACACACACACACACACACACACACACAAACACACAAACACAAAGAGAGAGAGAAGACAAGAAGGATCCAGAGATGATAATGAGACTGACAGACTGTAGAACATCTACTCTGACAGCTCCATGAGCCTTTGCTCTCATCTGTTTGTCCAACACTAAAAGAAGAAAACATTCAAACACCATAAAGATATTATTACATACAGACCTGTTAGAGTTCAGTCACAGCTGCAGGAAAAAACACGTCTGAAGAGCAGACAGAGTTGACTGTTGGATTTCCTCTTTCCTGCTTTATATATTGTTGAGTCTGAAGAACCCCCCCAGCTACAGCGTATGAGGGAGCGCTCATTGAAAGGAGCGCTCTGTCTGCCTCTGTATTGGTCCAGTCATTGTGATGGGCGGGCTCAGTCATCATGTTTAACACAGCGCTTTGTGCCTCACATTGTAATGGTCTGAGTGGAGGTGAGGGCCCTCAGGAGATCAGCTACAGGCTGAACACACTCAACGTTTCAGAGCTGTGTGAAGCTGCAGGGATGACTTTCTGTCAGCAGAGGGCGCCAAGAGATCAAATCCTCTCCTGAGAGCTGAAGCACCAGACATGAAACCAAATCATCTCAAGCAGGGGCGTCACTAGACCTGATACTGTACTGGGGCACAAAGAATTCATGAGAGTGCACAAAGTGCACGAGAAAAAAAACATACTGAGCACTTATTTATCATCAAAAAACATAAAAAGATCTTTAAGATATTCAATCATATCAGACTATGTTGTTGTCTAGATCTTTGATAAACCACCTGAAATGTGCTGCGGTAATGCATTTGGCCTACTTGTGCACTTTACTCTAGACTTCTAAACCATTACTGATAAAAGAAAAAAGAAAGAGCAATGAATCTTTTTGAAATATTTATTTCAGTTAACATCTGCAAATTGAACATTTACAAAAGTAAAAAATAAAATAAAGCACCCCTAAATCTCTGGGTTCTTTTATTTCCATAGTGGAGGAATAAATTACCAACTGTTGTGTCTCTTCAGGGAATCATTTTTTTGGAGGTAAACTGACGTCTTGTTTTCATTTTTGCAAAGTGGTCAATCACTTGGCTGTGGCTTAACTTGGAAAGTTCCTCACTCTCCACGACCATGATGGCAACTCACCTCCGCTCTTGCTCATCAGCTTTCATCTTTCCCTCACCTCTTCCAGCACTCTGTTGTTCCACTTTGTCTGGACAGACATGGAAATATATAAGAAAAAAATCTAATCGGGGCAACAAAACCTGATATTTTTAACCATATTTCTGGTGACAAATACAGAAATTTTAATATTTTTTTCTGGTAACAAAACAAGATTATTTTAGTCAAAGACAAACTGATTAACAAGACAAGCCTACTGTGCTATTTTTCTGTGAAATAAACTTGAATGGTTTAAAAATTTGGCTCACGACTTGATCTCAGGGAAAATTGTTTTTCTTCCTGAAGACAGACCATTTGAGAACCACTGCACCATCCATAGGCTATATCTGTCAACTAACACAAGCTCACTCAAAATCATCATTGATGCAGAGGTCCTGAGCAGAACCAGCAGACCATAACCAACATTATGTTTCATGTTGATGAAACTCACTGAAAATTCCCCCGACAGCTCGTACAGCAAATTAATATGGTTGACTGGATACAAGGAATAACGTTAGCTAACTTAGCATTAACTTAAGACAGACTTATGTTGCCTAGCTAGCTAGGACTTCACTTACTTCTCTCATTACTTGCTGCTTTGTCCCTGCTGCCGGCGAATAACTGTCCTTCAACTCTCACATCCAACAGGTCTCCAGGACAGCGTTCTTTCATCTCCGCAATATTAGAAAAATTAGACACATCTTGTGTCAGAGTGATGCAGAGAAGCTGGTCCATGCTTTCGTTACCTCCAGGTTAGATTACTGTAACTCTCTTCTATCTGGTTGTCCTAACAAGTCTATTAGGACTCTTCAGTTAGTTCAGAATGCTGCAGCCCGGGTTCTGACTGGGACTGGGAGCATATCTCCCCGGTGTTAGCGTCTCTGCACTGGCTACCCATAAAGTTTAGAATAGAATATAAAATTCTTCTTCTGACTTTTAAAGCTCTTAATGGCATTGGGCCATCCTATCTTAAAGAGCTTATCGTGCCATATTATCTGTCTAGATCGCTGCGTTCCCAGCATGCAGACCTGCTCGTTGTACCCAGGGTCTCTAAAAGTAGTCTGGGAGGTCGAGCCTTTAGTTATCAGGCTCCTCTTCTCTGGAATCATCTACCGGCTGAAGTTCGGGGAGCAGACACCCTCTCTACTTTTAGGAGTAGACTTAAAACTTTCCTTTATGATAAAGCTTATAGTTAGAGCTGGTTCAGACCTGAACCAGCTCTTAGTTATGCTGCTATAGGTTTAGACTGTAGGGGGGAACTGACACACAGGCTCCTGTTTCCCTCTCTTCTCTATCTGTCAGTCTAACTTCTAATCTTAATGTCCCATTAAAGTTATTCACCATGGATCTCTCTGGGAGTCTCTGAGTTTGTCTGTTAGGTTCTTTGGATTGTTGCTGTGGACGGCCTGCTGCCATGGACCTGACAGACTCCAGCTGCTACGGCTTCCTACAGTTACAGTTTCTCCGTGATCATCTCTACAACACAGAAATATGGACTCTGTGTTTATGTCTCCCTGTGTCTTTGTCTCTCTGCCCCTCCCCCCTCCCCCCCTTCTGTCTCTCTAATCCCAACACAGTCGAGGCAGATGTCTGTCTAACATGAGTCGGGTTCTGTCCGAGGTTTCTGCCCGTTAAAGGGAAGTTTTTCCTTGCCATTGTAACTTGCTAAATATTGCAAAGTGCTGTACTCATGGTGGGTTAAGATGAGATAAGACTTCTTATCTTGTCTTGATGTTGGGTTTCTGTTAATAAAATTTATTATCATTTACAGGTCTAGACCTGTTAACACTTGGAAAGCGTCTTGAGATAACGTTTGTTATGAATTGGGGCTATATAAATAAAGACTGATGGATTGATTGATTGATAACTTTCTGATATCCATCTAGGAGTTACAGTTCGAGTCAAATCAAAATAATATATTTAACAAGTTGTTGTCGGCTAACATTTCCTACCTCAGGCAGTGAATCTCATCGCCTCTCTCTCTCTCTCTCTCTGATTTTTTTTTTTTTTTTTAATTGGTGAAACTTTTACTGGGGCACTGCAGATCAATACTGGGGCACGTGCCCCAGTGAAATCTGTCTGGTGACGCAGCTGGGCCAAATGCATTACCGCAGCACATTTCAGGTGGTTAATCAAAGATCTAGACAACAACATAGTCTGATATGATTGAATATCTTAAAGATCATTTTATGTTTTTTGATGATAAATAAGTGCTCAGTATGTTTTTTTTCATGTGCACTTTGTGCACTCTCATGAATTCTTTGTGCCCCAGGTGTGCCCCAGTACAGTATCAGGTCTAGTGACGCCCCATGGTATGTTTTTCATCTCCATTTAAAGTTCCAGTGTAGTAACATTAGATGATGCTAATAAAATAACCTGGTGTAAGAAAAATCCTCTGTTTGAAGGTTAGACGTGTAAAGCTTTGATCTGATTTTATCTCTAATTCTAATGAATCACATCCAGTGGTAGAGAAACAGTCTGAAGCTGATTTTATGGGAAACATGTTTTTGTGGATCTTTTGTTGACTACATTTACATGTACATTGGAATTTCCCCATACTGCACTGATCCCATGACACCCTGTCTAGACCTCCTGCCCCCCCCCCCCCCCCCCCCAATTAAGATAATCTAGAGCTGCCTCTTATTCTTTCTTCATTCTTTTTTGGTTGAAATGCTCCAGTGCAAGCTTTCCTTTAAACCACATATTGACTGTATTTATAACAGCTCTTACAGTACTCTGGGCATGTTCTATTGTTCAATTAATTGCTTTTCATTTCAAGTAAGAAAAAGGTTAATTTCACATCTTGTTTTTCCTATCTGAGATTATGTAGATATTGTTTGTCAAAACACCTCTGAGAAAACCCTCAAACCCTTAAACACTAGACACAATTCCCTCTGTAAACACACCACTGCTTTATGCTGGATTCTCTCAACTGGCTTCAACCCAAAGCCAAACGTCAGTTTCACTGGTTTCAATCTATTATTGAATGTTTTCATTTTGATTTTCCACCATATTTAAAACAGCTTCTTGTTCCATTTCCATCTACATATCCACTTAGACATCTGGATCATCCCTTCTTCACCATTCCCAGAATTTAAAAAGAAATTGGTCGCAGGTCATTTAGTTATGAAGCTCCGTTTGACTGGAATTATCTCCCCTCGTCTCACAAGTCCATTACATCTCTCCACAGTTTGAGGTCTAATCTATTAACCTCTTTAAGAATAAGATACTCCTGTTTCTGAGTTATTTGTTTATGTGTTTAATAGTTATACACTTTATCATACGCTTGTGTGTGGAAATCTACATGTATGTTACATATGTATGTACATTTATGATTGTGATTCTGTAGATACATTAAGTTAGGTCCATGTCTATATGCACATAAACGTGTATTTGAATCTACATACATATGTATGAGAGTATATGTATCTATTGGAGATTATTCAATAACTTTATATAAATACTGTACAAAAACAACAAAGTATAGGAACAGGCGGGTCAGGCGTGAGCTTCAGCGATTGTTAACATAAACTGTATAAAGAAAAAAATCCTGCCAAGAACGGCAGCTGTCAATCATCAGACTTAAACACAATGCAGCCTATTAATATCTTTATATCACCACAGCATACAGATGTGAGAAACATTTCTATGAGGTGTATATGTATTTTTTAGAGTTGGATTTAAGTCCATTTGGAATGAACGGGAGACTGAGGTTTTGATGCGTACTGCAGTACTTTGTTGTTTTTGTACAGCATTCATATGAAGTTATTGAATAATCTCCAAAAGAAGACTCTGAAATGTGTTTAAAAATAAAGCGATCACATTAAAACACACTCTCAAATCTATGCTACTGTGATTGGCTGAACTGGGGAGAGACATCTGATTGGCTGCAGACATTTCCCTGTTTTAAAAAAAAGGCATTTGTGAATCTAAGCGCGTCAGGGGAGTCTCAAAAATCCCCACACAAATGCAGCGAGGTTCACAAATGAAAAACAGCTCGTAAATTTGCTGTGTATTTGTGAATTTCTATTAAATGTGAATAAAACAAACATTTGTGTGTGAATCAGAAATATGTTCATGAATTTTGTTTATTTGTGGATTTTTTTTATATTTGTGTAGCAGGATATATATTTGTGTTTGAGTCAGAAATACATTTGTGAATCTTTCTGTGTGCATTCGTGAATTTTGCTTTCTTGTAGTCTGAAATATTTGTAGTTGTGTGCTTGTTGGTTTTTATTGATGACTCCTGAAGAACTCACTCAAGGGTTCAAATCTTTGTTTTGCAGACAGAATAATAAATTGCAGGCATCAAATTCAAAATGAGTGAATATTTGCAAGAAAACAAAGTTAATCAGTTTGAACAATAAATATCTTGTCTTTGTAGTGTAATCAGTTGAATCGAGGTTAAACAGGATTTACAAATCATTGTATCCTGTTTTTAGTTACGATTATATGGGGTTGCAGTTTTGCAGGAAAGTTCCTGTGGTACAAACGTGGCAAAAGAAAAAGAAAAAAAAAAACAAAAACAGACACACAGGAGGGAGGCGTGTCCTGACATCAGCAGATCATGTGACTTTAACAGGTGTTTCCAAAGTTGTTTCTAATGAAGATATGAGCCTGAACAGGAAGCATCATGAAGACTGAGGCGTTTTGGCTGGTGTGGAAAATAAAAGCTGCCATCAAAGAAAAGTGGACACAGGCCATCATGGACTTTTATTGTGAAAACCAAAAGAAGCACTCAGTGATGACAGAAACACTCAGTTATCTGAACCTTACTCATGTGAAAACCTTCATGAAAATAATCGGTATGATTTGATATGACAGAGAAACATGCTGAAATATTAAACTGATGTATCCTTGATCCCTGATCTACTTCAGGGACTTCCTGTAGAGGTACATGGTCCCCACCAGGTATTTCTCCTCCTCTTTGTTAGAGACATCCATCATGTAGTTTTTCATCTCCTCAGTGGTCACACAGCTCCACAGCCCCTCCTCCTCCATCATCCGCAGCTCCTGCTCCATGCACTCTTTGTATTCGTCTCCCAGGTCCGAGTTCGGGTCCACTCTGGACATGCAGACGTATCCACCTGGAGGACAGAATTGTCATGAAAAGAAGAGAAACAAACGGTAAACCTCCGTCTGACAGACACAGAGACCCACAGAGCACCAACGTCAGTGCTAACACAGGAAATAAGTCCAGACATGAGGCTGAGAGCTGGTTCAGGTGAGGTTTCAGGTATAACTGAACATCATCTGCATATAGAAACACTTTGACCTTCATCACAAACAGAAACACTGCAGGGAAAAATTCTGACACAATCAGGAGGAGCTACACCTGGACAGGTGGACTGTCAATCATAAGGCTGGTGTACACTCCCATTCACAGAGCAGTAAGAGGACCACCTGACCTCAGGAGAGCGTCCTCAGGGTGTGTGGGAGGAGCCCAGACAAACAGAGAGTTCTGGTGAGCTGGTTACCTGGTTTTGTGGCGTGGCAGAGCTCCCTGATGATGCTGACTGGAATGTGTTCATGACGAAGAGCGCCGACGATCACCACCACATCATACATACCTGAAACCAGCAGAGGGAGCTGTTAGTCTCTCTGTCCCTGAACACACAACCTGCTGTGCCCACAAGACCCACAACAGAGGACTCTGAGAGTCAAGAGGCAAAGAGGAGCACCTGTTCCTCTGTCTGTGGTGAGTCTGAGCCTGACTGTAAACAGTAAGTCACACAGAGACTTCACTCTGTCCTCCCTCAGCGGGATGAAGCTGAAACCAGTGTTGTAGTCCAGTCATTGTCCGAGTCCAAGTCAGATCTCAAGTCTTTAGTGTTTGAGTCTGAGTCACCAAAAATATGAGTCAAGTCTTTAGCACCTTAGCCCAAGTTCTAGAAAAATCCTTAAAATCTCTGTAGTCCAATAAATAGTAGTCATAGTCTCCAAAAGTCCCCATAGCCAAGACTGAGTTCAGGATCAGGATCAGGAACGCTGCTGTTTGACTCCAGATTATTATCTGTGTAAATCTGGACTGACTGTGTTGGACAATTTTGATGTACAGTAAACACATGTTGCCCCTTTGCTAAAACCTGCAGTTTGTTGAGTGTCAAGAAGTCACAAACACACCAAGTCAAAAAAAGTCATTTTCACAGCAGAAATAAACATGTTTACAGTCTGGTACAAAAAATGTCTCCTATCTGAAACACTAATGACACACACTGTATGGGGGTGATTTTTATTCTAACTTGGCAGTTTAGACAATATTAAAATCGCCAGTTTGTCCAATCAGAGGCACAGCTCAGGTGGCTGCTGGGTGCCTGTTACTGTGTGTGTGTGTGTGTGTGTGGAGTGTACCGTTCTCTGCAGGCAGTGATTCTGTTCCCAGTACAGCCAGTCTGAGATCCTTATAGAGTCCAGTTACAGTAGCCAGATCCAGCATGTTCTTACTGCCGTCCACTCCCACAAAGTGTTTGAAGCCCTGCTCAGACATCTGTTCAAACAGGGACAGCAGAACCAACATGGACTGACTCTCAACCCTCTGAAGGTCTCCAGACTTCCTGAATCTCTGGGGTTTTTCTCTGGAGATCAACTTTTATATTAATAAAAGTTTTTGACTCACCAGTTTGGCGACTAGTCCGGATCCACAGGCGACGTCCAGCACCTGAACGTCTCCACGGTTCTTCTTGGGGTAGTTAGCATTCAGGAAATCTACCACCAGGTTAGGAGCCCTGTAGCTGATCTTCTCTGAGTCCTGGTGGAGTGGAAATAAGACAGAAAGCTTTGGAACAGTACATTTTATGCATGAGCGCACAGACATGATTGCTACGATCACTCCAGGTGTTAGCGGGCAGTGTCTGAAATTTAAAGTCTAAATTATATCTACACAGTTTTTTTCTTTTTTTTTTTTAAGGAAATAAACTTAAAATGTTGTTGCGATAAAGAAGAACAAAATATGTTAAAAAATACATTTCATATTATAAAATATTATTTCTGAAGGATTTAAATGATTGTATTTCATGGTAAAGTCTAATTTTAGGAAGCAGAGACAGACAAATGTTCATTTTTTCAGAGTTTGAGGTACTTCAGATCAACTTTTTCATTCTTTTTTATTAAAAATGTAGTCGGATCAACATGCAGGATACTTGGCTTTATACAAAAATGTATTTTAGGGTTAATTTTAGCAAGAGTTTATACTTCTTATTTCCTGGGGATGCCAATGGCACTGATTCAGTGGAATGGCCCTCATGCTCCTGAGTGCTTCACATCAAACAGTTTGAACTTCATGCCAAAATAAATGTAACTGTGTTTTTTGGTGATTCTTTGAATTATTTATTTTTATGCTTTAAGAAACTCTCAAACATATTTTCCTACATCGTAACTTTATATATTCTGTAGTTGGCGTCTTACTCTCTGACCTCTTCGTAGGTCTTGGCCCAGACATCGTAGAAGCTCGCCGTCTGCTGTGAGTTGTAACCTTTCCAGCACTGAAGGAAGGTCTTGATATCATCCACTGTTCTGGTGCAGCTTGACATGATGAGGAGGATCTTCAGACCTGTCATAAAGGACGTCTCTCACATGTTAGCTACCTGACAGGTGATGTTTATGATCCTGGGTTGGCCCTCTGACTTAGAGGTGTGATAAACCCGCTCTGTCAGACCCTCTAAGTCGCTCTAACCAACCAGGAACTGCTGTGCAATGACAATCCAAAGGTCCCTTTCTGGTCCTGATGTGTGCCTCAACTTCAGATCTGTCCGAGACTGTTCCTTCACATGTGACCTTTGAAAATCACCCGTGAACACGTAACCTTTGAAATAATCTGGGATTAAATAATAAAACGGATTAAATGAGATAATCCAGTTAGTTCTGCAGTTTGTGTTGAACTCCTGAGCAGAGGGCTGGATTAAATCTGGATTACAGAAGCTACATGTCAGGAAATTTAAAATACATGAAACAATTCAGTTTTAATGGAGGTGAGAGAGCAAATTAATCTACAGATGAGATTATCTGACTCTAAACTCCAGGATTAAATCAAAATAACTGTAACACCCTCTCTCTATGTTGAATGCAGATCCATTCAGAGATCTGGTAATCTGGATTACTCAATTTGTGAGAGTCTGAATCTAAAACAGGTTTGAATAATCCAGTTTTACTTTGAAAAAAAAAAGGACAGAGTTCATCTGGATTTACCTGATCCTGGAGAGAAAAGAGATCAATTCCAGATCTAGAGGACACCAATCTGGATTAAACGTTTGATAATCTAGAGTTCAGGCTGGATTACTGGTTTCGCTAGTGAGAAAGATCAGATTATTTCCCTCGACTAAAGACCGACTGACAGACACCCCTCTGAGTTTAACCTGCAGCCAAATTTCTGAATGAAAGCAGGGATTAGAAACCAACAGACTCACCTGTGTGTTGATGAGAGCTGGATGACTCACCTGTGTGTGTGTAGATGAGGAGCAGGTGTGAGGCTGAGAGTGTGCGAGTGTGTGAGGACTGGAGGAGTTTTATCAGGTGCAGAGGTGAACAGATTTGTCAGAAAAACTCCTCTGACTCAGCTGTGGGCTAAGTTTGTTCCACCTGACTCTTGTAAACCATGTGAGAGAGGTTCAAGTGCACTTTGAAACTGGGAAATTCCAGTCTGCATTTTATGAAGGTGGGGGACCAGGTGAGGAGCAGGTCTAGTTTAACCCTTTGAACCCTGAGCTGATTTTTCAGGTCTCTGCTCGAAAATTGCATAGCTATAATATAATGAGTATATTTCTGCAGTCACAAGGTCTATTTGAATAACTTTGGTGTCACAGTAAAGGGAAAACACGTCAGATTCTTTGAGATGTGTTAATATGAGCATATGTGATACTGGTAAAGAGTAAATGAAGATAACACATAGCAAAACATTAAAAATTAGGTTTTCCTATTGAAAAAGACATTTCAGGATGAATGAAGCTGCAGCTCTAAACCTTTATTAGATCATAGTCCAACATATGAACATCATCTCTGCAAAAGTTGACTCTGATAAAGTGAAGGAGAACAACATTAGAGGTTTTAGTGCAGAGTTCGAGCGAGCTCTCTTTGGGCTCAGTTTGGCTCCATCTGTGTCATTTGAATTTTCTCATCTACAAACGTATAGATTTCATTTGTTTATCACTGATGCTGATCAATACATACAAATACAACAGCTTTTGGCTTTTATTTATTCATTTACTTTTTTTTTTTTAACTTTGAATATTCACACCAGATGTGTCTCCAGTGTATAATGCACTAAGAAACATTGAAAGTTATCACCAACACTTGGTGGAAATGTTTGCTGCAAAGGGAGAAACAGCCACTTACTAGGTTTAGGGGGTGATTACTTTTTTTACACTGGGCCAGGACATTTGGATAGTTTTTTTAAACCTCAGTACATTAAATTATCACTTAAAAACTGCATTTTGTATTTACTTAGGTCATGTTTGTCTGATATTAAAATTTGTTTGGTGGCCTGAATTTTGGATTATCTTAAGATAAGATAAGATAAGATAAGATAAGATAAGATAAGATAAGATAAGATGAGATGAGATAAAATTATTAAGCTAAGCTAAGCTAAGATAAAATTATTAAACTAAGCTAAGCTAAGATAAGCTAAGATAAAATAAAATAAAATAAGTAAGCTAAGTTAAGCTAAGTTAAGATAAGATAAGATAAAATAAAATAAGTAAGCTAAGTTAAGCTAAGATAAGATAAGATAAGATAAGATAAGATAAAATAAAATAAGTAAGCTAAGTTAAGCTAAGTTAAGATAAGATAAGATAAGATAAGATGAGATAAAATAAGTAAGCTAAGTTAAGCTAAGATAAGATAAGATAAGATGAGATAAAATTATTAAGCTAAGCTAAGCTAAGATAAAATTATTAAGCTAAACTAAGCTAAGCTAAGCTAAGATAAGATAAGATAAGATAAATAAAATAAGTAAGCTAAGTTAAGTTAAGTTAAGTTAAGTTAAGTTAAGTTAAGTTAAGATAAGATAAGATAAGATAAGATAAGATAAGATCCACTTTATTAATCCCAAAGGAAATTGTTACCAAAATACAAAATGTTAGTAAGAAAGAACAAAAACAGGGCTGGTTCAGGGGGTCGAGTGATGTTCCATTGACTGTGTGTAAGTGCCTCAGGATGAGCCTCTCCAGTGACTTCATCATGTGTGATGTCAGGGCCACTGGTCTGTAGTCACTGTATGTGCTGGGGTTCTTCTTGTGCACAGGAACCAGACACAAGGTTTTCCACAGTTCAGGGACAACCATCCCGCACAGGCTTGAGCTGAAGATGTGTTGGCGGCCCGTTGTCTTTACAGGGTGAAGGTGACTGAACTCTCTCCTGTTGAAGAATCAATGTAGCTTGTTGGCCTCCTGTAGGTCTCCTCCTATCATCCAATCATTTGGTGATCATCAGGTTTCCCTTACATAAGTTGACGTGACTTAATTCGGCCCTACTCTGACACTACAGTTGGATCAAACAGTTAGAGCTAACAAGGTGAAAACTGCCTGATCAGCTTCCAGAACAACCTGTTTCTACCACCACAGTTCCATTAATAGTTCCATAAATACAGAATTTTAATATCTATCACACTGAAACATGGCTATAAGTGAAACATTTTCATTTAACAGACTTAATAAACATTGTGAAATATTGCTTCTCGCACATAGCTCCGGATGTAAAATTTGAAAAATCTCAACTTTCTCTTTAAAGAATTAACCACGCTGTAAAGTTTTTGCTGATATCTTTACTGTGTAAATTCCCCCAAAAAATGATCAAGAACATGAAAACCATATCAACATGGGTTGAGATTTATGTTGTACAACTTTACTAAGGATGTAGTTTGACTGTCATATGCATTACTTACAAGGTTCAGATGAAAGAGATACAAACTTTATAAGATTTATCTATATCTTTCCCATTTGGAGTGCCCCAAGGCTCCATACTTGGCCCAGTTCTTTTTTTCTTTATATATTCTGCCACCTGGGGTTGATTTAAAAAACACTGACATTTCATTTCATTTCTATGCTGATGATACGCAGCTTTATTTACCCCTAAAAATCAGAACCTCCAAAGCCTTGGGCTCTCAGGTTTCTTAAGCTAATTGAGAACAAGACTGAAGTCATTGTCTTTGGACCCCATGGTGGCTGTAGCAGCCCCAGTGCAGATCTGTCCACTAACCACACAAACTACAATCACACAGAGAGCGACAGAGAGAGACTTTGCTCTGAGTCTGTTGATGTCAGATTGGTGAACTGAATCCCTCTACTGTGTGAACTGGGCCTCAGGTGTGAAGTGGCTAATTAACAGACCTCCTGTACAGGTAAATGGTCCCGCTCAGGTACTCCTCGCTCTCCACCTGTTTCTCCTGGTGATATATGTCCACCATGTATTTGTCCATCTCTGCTGTGGCAACACGAGTCCACAGCCCCTCCTCCTCCATCAGCTGCAGCTCTCGCTCCATACTCCGTCTGTATTCATCTCCAGCCTCTGACTTTGGGTCTATTCTGGACATGCAGATTAGTCCACCTGGAGGATCAGGAGCAGGTTTTAGAGAGGTGAAGTGACGGCTGTTGTTCTGTTCAGACACAATAAACCCTGACAGCGTCACAAAAACTTCTCATCACGATGTGATTTTCTGGATCACATACAGAGTTCATCCCCCTTTAGGTCCCCTAGTGGTCTCTGCAGTGTTCAGCTGCTTTTCTCCTTAAGTCAGTGATTTCTATGGTGGAACTGCAGATCAGCCTGTGTCCAGATTTTCTCCTGAAGTGTTTTTATTCTTCTTAGGACATAAAAAAAGTTTTGCCTTTTTGTTTTCATTCAGGAAGTTACAGACATGCATCAGACAGTTAAAGAGACGGCCTGTTTATGTAAATCTGGTTAGATGACACTCAGAGCGTCGCTGGTTACCTGGTTTGGCGGCCTGGTGGAGCTCTCTGATGACGCTGACCGGCACGAAACCAGGACGTAAAGCGCCGATGATCGCCACCAAATCAAACGCACCTGAAACCAGCAGAGGTGGAGGAGTTACGAGGGACTGACAGATAACTATGACAGCCTCTAGTGGACACTCAGTGAACTGCACTTCACTGTCTTTATTCTATTAAATCCACGTCCAGCTGTGGTTGAAGTCTCAGTATGTAAGGAGTGAGAGTACCGGTCTCTGCAGGTAGGGGTTCTGTCCCCAGTAAAGCCTGTCTGAGGTCCTGGTAGACCCCGCTCTGAGCTGCCAGATCCAGCATGCCTTTACTGCCGTCCACTCCCACAAAGTGCCTGAAGCCCAGCTCAGACATCTGTTTGAAAAGAGGAGGGTCATTATTCTGACACAGAGGATTAACTCTTTCTTTACTGTTTCAGTCAGGAGCCGTTAAGATCTGAACTTTCTGGTTTTTGCTCGTAAAGAAGCTCTTTCACAGCCCGAGGGTCTGACTCACCAGTTTACCGACCAACCCAGATCCACAGGCCACGTCGAGAACCCGAGTGTCACCACGGCTTTCTGGGAAATTTGCATCCAGGAACTCGACGACCAGCTTCGGAGCCCGGTAGTCCAACATCTCTGAGTCCTGTCAGAGACAGAGAGAGAGAGAGACATGTTGGAGCCGTAAATCCATCACACCTGTTACCTGTCAGACCTCAGGCACAGTTTGAGTTGGGGGGGGGGGGGGGGGGGGGGGCATGTTATTCAAAGTATGTGTTTAAAGACCAGCAACCTTCAGGCTAACTAAAACCTGTTCTTACAGTCGACCCAGCAGGTTTTAGGATCTTGCTGTTTCAGGGCACGGTCACAGTGGCCATCCGCACCATGTCCAAGCACGTTTCAGCCCTAAAGTCCACTTTCTTTGGCCAGTGTGACTGTGCCCTGAGTTAGACCTGACAGAAGACCAGGATCCTTGGGTTAGAATTAGGTAAGAGCTCCTCAGCCCTGCACAGCAGCCCTCTGCAGGGCCCAGACCCACATTGAGGTCTCTGCACTCAGGTCACACTAACCATCCAAACCGTGCTCAAGCACACTTCAGCCCTAAAGTCCTAAAGTCCAGAAGTAACCTGTGCTCAGTGTCCTCTGGAAACTCTTTGATTGTGTTGTGGTCTATTTACAGCATGTTTTTCTAAATGCTTGATGCTTGACTGATTGATATTTTCTTAATTTGTTTGTGTTTTGTCTTTTTGCATGTGTTCTCTTCAGTGGCGGCTGCTGGTCAGTCAAGGAGGGGAAGCTCAATTTTTTTCTGGCCTACATCATAAATTTGTTTATTTATTTAAACGTAAATTTTAAACACAACGCTCGTCGTTTTTAAGAAAGGTAAACTCGCTGGGGATCGATAAAGCCTCCGGATCAGTCCAGAACAACTGAATGTAGAAGTTAGAAAGTCTCCGGTAGAGAGTTTTACTTCAAGATCGCTGATTGGCTCATTTCACTGTCAATCAAAAGGGATTCAGCCTCAGAAAGATCATCCAATCATTATGCAGAAGCTGAGCGTCCAGGCCAGCCCACTGCCTCATAGACCCCCAGAGACGCTGAGCGTCCGATGGGCGGGACAAAGCCCAGCGTTTATCCAATGACCGTCCAGTTTCCACAGTGGAACAACCCACTCTACCCTACACTGTTGAAGTCTGAAGACGCTCAGCGTCCGACTGTGTTAAAGCGCTGAGACGCTGCGGGGATGAATGAGAAGGAAGTCGCACCAGTTACCTGTGATAAGTAGCTGATTCAGAACAAAAGATGAAGGTATTCTCGCGCATATTTAGACAATGAAATGTACACACAGCAGGACATATCAACACTTTTTTTGGGGACATTTTAGGGGAAGCTGAGCTTCCCTTGCAGTCTTAGAGCAATCGCCACTGGTTCTCTTAAGTTGCAGTGCTGTGAGCTTTCAGGGCCACCGTACAATCATGCTTGAGTACAGCATGGTTTGGATGGCCAATGTGTCCGCGCCCTCAAACACTGATCTGGATGATCTCTAACTGTTCTGAGGTCTGTGAAGAATTCAGTCGGGTCTCTGCAGACCCGCTCAGGGAACCTGAACCTGCTCGGTTGTTGGATTGAGTTGACGTCTGTGCGCTCGCTGTTGAAGGAATATTTCTCCTCAGATTTATTTGAGCAGAAGCAGCTCTGCACCCCGCAGCTCCGCTCTGTCGGTCCTGATTTGCAGCGATGTTTTTTCTCAACATGCATTTTGTGCACCACCTGTTTGTCTCTGTTTGTCTGTTTGTTGCAGATTTTCTGTCTTTGTCAGACACATGACTCGAAACACTGATCGTCTTTAGTGACACAGCATGAAGCAGACTCATGTCTCAGTGTGATCCAGCTGGTCTTTCTGCAGAAACGTGAACTTTATCTCGTGTTGGACTTCAACCAGGATCAGCTATGGTGTAAGAACCACTTTATCTGAAGGGTCATCAGAGATATGAGGGAGGGTCTGTGCACGAGCCGGGGGAGTTATCGGCTGCAGAGGACGAACTCTCACACCTCGGAAAGCTCAGGTGCTCTCATTACTTCAGAGACTTGATCACGTTTAGATTTAAAGGACTGACGGAGTTCAAATCCTTCAGGGGAAGGCCTGAGAAGGTTTCAGACAACCACCAGAGGGAGCTGAGAGTTTGATCCCTCAGAGCTGAGGGAGGAGGAGGAGGAGTTAAAGTCCTCTTACCTGTTCGTACGTCTCTGCCCATCTGTCGTAAAACGTCATCCTCCTCTCGGGGTCTAAGCCTCTGCTGGACTCAAGAAAGGTCCTCACGGTGTTCAGAGACCTGATGGAGTGGGCCATGATGAGAGTCTGCTGAAGAGAAGAGGGTTAATGTAGACCTGAGAGAGTTCACAGGAGTCAGACCGTAGACCAGGGGTCGGCTACTGGCTATCAAAAAAAATGACGCACACTCGCACGTATCCAGCCGTCAGTGCAAATGAGACGGACTGACTCTGTATTTATAAAATCAGGTAGGATGACTCTGACGTCCTTCGCTGTCAACTTAACTTTTCATTGCTGTGGACGGGGACATTTTGTCTTGTTAGTTGTTGATCTCTTGCTAATGTCTGACAAGACATTAAAAACACTAACAGCATCAGGATGTGTGAGAACGAGATGAGTGACTAACACATAGACAAATAATTAAATGTCCTTAAAATGATTAATACGTTAGTTAGACTCAGAGACGTGTTGATTATTTAAAATGATCTCTGTGTGTGTGTGTGTGTGTGTGTGTGTGTGTGTGTGTGTGTGTATGTGAGTGTGTGTGTGTGTCTGTGTGTGTGTGTGTGTGTGTGTGTGTGTGTGTGCGTGTGTGGGTGATTTAAGACAACAGCCTTACAGCTTAAATACATCAGATGCGTCTCCAGTCCTGCTCCGCTCCGTTGTCTCCGCTCATTATGTCAAATCCGTGTGTCATTTGTTCAATTGATGTTCAATTATGAATGAAAAAACAAGACATTGAAAAACACAAATACACTCCACACACATACACAGGCGCACAGACACACACACACACACCAATTCATTCATCATCTCGCACGTGCAACTACCATCAAGCTGCTCCGTCCACAACCTCTGAGTCACGATGATCAAACAAATCAAAACAAATGGGATATTTAAAAAATGAAAGAGTTTCATTTATTTTGTTTTCATTTCAAAAATGAAAAAACCCAAATAAAGACGTTTCAGTGTTTTGGTTTTTGATTCATAGTTGAATATCAACTGAACGAATGATACACAGATGGATAATGTCGATCTGTTTTGTTGTAGTCGTCGAGCTGAATACGATCTGGTTTTTGACACGGTTTGTTTTATTTTGAAAGTCACAGGGTGTTTTTGAGGTAGTTCCTGTGTAACACTTCCTGTCCTGCTCCATCTGCCCTTACAGTGACATGAATGGAATCCTGTCTGAGCTGGTGCTGACGGAGCGGAGCCGGACCTGAGAAACGTGGCGTATCTCTAAGTTACTGTCTGTTTCATAACGCAGACAGAGCGTGGAGCCAAAGCAGCACTCTGTTACAAACTCAAAAAAATAACCTGGTCTAATTGTGTTTTTGAACAAGATATAATAGTTAGAGATGTGGAAAAGTTTTTTTTTTTTTTGTAGGAACGAGGTTTTGCCTGATGATGTAATTTTGGTCCCTCATTGGCCTGAAGTCAAACTTAGTTGCCGACCCCTGACACAGACAGTATGATAAATGAACACAGTCTCTGTGACATCACCCATCTGTTCCTGATGCAGAGTAATGAAGCCGGTTGTCAGTCACATGAGCTGAGCTGAGCCTCTGATTGGACAAACTCGTGATCTTAATATCCTCTAAACCGCTGAGTTAGAAAATAATTCAGAAACAGAAACATCAGCTCAAACTGGACCCAACAAGAAGCACTCACCTGAGCGTGGAGGCGTCCAGGTGAAGGAGTGAAGAGGATCAGCCACGTCTACTGGGCTACAAACTAACACACAAACACACACACACACACACAAAACACACGCACACACTGAGCAGAAAACAGGTGTGAGAGGACATAAGTGTGTGTGTGTGTGAGTGTGTGTGTGTATGTTTCAACCTCTTTTTAAAGGTTAGGTAAGTGACGTGGAGGGGCGGGTCAGCAGTCATCAAACAACCCCTGAGCCAAACAACAAATACCAAACGGACACACACACACACACACACACACACACACACACACACACACACACAGACGGATTCAGTTCACACACCGAGTGAAATATTTCAGCTTTTATTTCTTTGAACTGTGATGATTATTACAGATCACAGCTCATGAAAACCTCATAAAATAATGCTTCCTTCTTCCTTCTCTTCATTGTCCAGCTGGACTTGGCTCCTGCCCACAGCGCCAAAACGACTGAAGCTGGTTAAATGACCCTGATGTTACTGAGCTCAGAGAATCCGTGGAGTCAAGAGGGACGACGCTGGGGCAAGAACTCATGCTAAAGGAGCTCCAACCAAACACTGAGACAATATAAAGACAGAATATTCAGAAAGTGAACATTTCTGTGTTAAAAACATTTTTAGTTGGTCTGATGTAATATTCAGATTTTGTGAGATGCTAAATTTGGTGTGTAATCATCTCAGTAAACGCTGAAATATTTCACTCAAATAAATAAACTCTCATTGAGTCACATGTTTATATTGTTCAGCTTTATTTCAGTGTAATAAACGTGTAAAATCTTCCCTCCTTCCTCCTCATCCTCACCGCCTCCAGCACCTGGATCCAGACCTGAAGCACTCGTCTCTCCTGCTCGTGTCCTTCCTGTCGGGCTTGTTGGTATCCCATTGAGCCTCTTTGATAAAAGCTGCAGGAAACTCGAATATGAAGAGGCGCCGGCGGCGGTTTCAGGCCCCAGGTCAACAGTCTTTGTCACTTCTTCTGAAGTAAACAAGAAAACAAACAAACAGATCTACACACACCAGAAGAGATGTGACGTGAATATTTGAACAAGAGCTTTATCAAAGGTCAGGCGTGTTTTTAACAGAAATAACACAAGAAGGAAGAAGGAGGGCGTGTCTATATCTGATTTTTAATAAAAACTGTCTCATTAGACTCATTATGAGCCACATTCAGCTGACAAGTCCAGAAAAATGTCTTCTTTAAGTGTTTAAAAAGTGTTTTTGTTTAGTTTCTTGTATTTAAACGTTTTTCTTTCTTCAAGAAAATGAGAAAGTTTAATTTTTCGTCGGTCTGTTTTACCGAAGCTGTCAGGTGAATGTGGTTCAAATTAAGTCTTATGAGACCATTTTTTTTAATTAAAAATGAGACATAAACACTTGGTTAGATTTCAGTTTTTGTCAGGATCTAAACAGGTAAAGATGACACCACCTGTATACGCCCCTCTTCCTGTTTCTGTTGGTGTTTTCTTCTCGCTCAACCAGTTCTCTCACTTCATTAGAGCTCACTGTTTGTAGTTTGTTTGCTGTTTCCTTTAGAGTACACTGAAAAAAGGAAACTTTGGACCAACCTATATAAAAAAAAATCAATTTGATTTGTTACACCTAAAATTGTTAGTTTTTCTCAAATTATATTTCTGATTTGGTTGAACATCAAAATGTGATGCAATATCAATCAACTTTTTTTAACGAAATCAAAAATTTACATTTACACAAAATAAAAAAATTTACTTTATTTTTTAATTTGAACAATGCAATATTTAACATCTAATTTGAACTTTTACTTATGAGATAACTTATTAAAATACTCTAATTTTGTTGCAAGCATTATAATTAGGTTTGCTCACACCGATTTTTGAGGTTGTACCAAGTCATTGACCCAAGTTAACATATTTCCTTCAGTCACCAAAGAAATACTTTCAAGTGCTGGATGATATGTCGTTTGTTATTACCTTCCCATGACCTCTAATCTCATAAATTTAATCTGCTAAATTAAGGAGAATTCACTTTTCAGTGTAAAATTGGGACCGACTCACTTTAAAGAGACTGCCTCTAGTGGACAATGTGTGAAGTGCAGTTTGTCACAGGTCTTGGTTGTTTTTCAGAGAGGTTGTATGTTGGTCCTTTCTGATACAATGACAGTAAATACACCTGGAAGCTGCTTGATTGTAATTTAAGGAACCTGTAATGCTAATCAGGGAACAGGAACCTTTGAAAAATAAGCCAAAGAGTTCATAAAATGTGATGATGAGCTGCTTTTGAACTTCAATGATAAATACAACAATAAAAACAGAGGAGAAATACACACACCCCTCTGTTAGAATGGAGGATTACTGCTGAAAGCTGAGAGCAAAGATCTAAATATAGGAAATATAACCCAAATACCATCAAACACACTTCCTGTTGAAAACACTCTCCATCAGCTGTTTATATCCACACAGGTACCATTCCTGCTTATTACCTAATACTGTGGTGACGCAGCACAGGGGGCGGAGTCTCCACTCCCGCGAGGACCACTGCGCCGAAGAGGATGCTGTAGTGATGTCTCACTCTGCGGGTATTTGTGGGAACCAAGAAAACTCCATGGAAATAACGGACGGGGGTATAAGAGGGCTACTTCAACTTTGAAATGTATGCATTAACAGGCTTATGTAGTTTCCTTGAAAAGCCAGATTACACACCTAGTTTCAAGTGCCATCTTGCGAAGATTAATGATGAAAAGAAAATGTGTAATGGAAGATGACACTTGCCAAAAGCCATATTATAGAAACTTCCATGTTTTGTATGGAAAAATGTAATACGACACAAAATGGCCAGGCAGTTTTAAATGTGCGTTGATTATGTTGAGAGTTTTCACGAACATTTCCGGATAATAAGGGACAGTGATCATGACTTGACATGTTTTCTTTTTTTCTCAGTGTGAGTCACCGCTTCATTAGATGATCTCTGTACAGTCTCATCGCGAGCTCCTCCGCGCAGCCTCCCTGCATCCTCGCGCGAGCATCACTGAGCACGGATCGGAGCAGACGCACGGACTCGACCCTCCGAGCGGACAGATGAGGTCTTTGTCCCTGGATTAGAGGCTCGTTTTCGGTGATTTCCCTCGTCTTGGCCCTTCTTGATGGATGTGAAGTAAAGGTCGTCAGTCGGTGTCCTCTCCATCTCTGCTCTCTTCTTCCCGCTCCGTCAGCACCGCATCCTGCCCTCATCCACAAAATGGCGGACATGATCGAGCTGGGACCCGCCTACGGTGAGCACTGGGCCTCTCTGCTCCATCTCTGAGGCTTTTAACGTCGAATTAAGTCATTTAAAACACGCTCTGTGTGGGGATGTTAGGGTTTTATTCTATTTCATCGTGAATTCAAACAGCTTCGTCTGTCAGAAATGTCCTGTCATCTCGATGTGCTGTCTACACCCAGTTAATGGAGCGTTTAGATGCCAACACCCGTTATTTTTTACGATGTTTTTCCACACCTGATTAGCTTACTTCCACTATAAGACGACTTTTTTTTATCCATTGTTAAATTCATGAGAACTGTTTACTTGACTGAATCTCCTGTAACGTGATTTTTCCTCACCAAAGCGTCTTTAATCGATTAATGATGGAGAAAACGTTATATTTCTTTATATTTCACTAGTTTAAAAGCAAACAGTGATTATTAAATGTTTTTTGTGTAAATTTGAAATAGATTTCACATTAAAACTTGGCTGATATTCTTATGGACCTGTAAAATAACAGGATTCAGGCAGACGCGTCAAACAGGGCGGTCGCGTGCCCCTACGCACAGTCTGCCTCGCTCGTGGGCCTCAGTGTGCGTGCGCGTGCCCGTCTGGGTGGGTAGAGGTTGACGTCATGTCTGTACCCGGAGCTGTTTCTCTGAGATAAGCGGTGTTGTTATCACAAAAACATCGATTTATCATCGATTTATCAACGATTAAAGGAGGAAAACATTGAAAAAGGCAGAAACGGAACCTGTGTGCTGATTATACATGAAATATTAAAGCAGTAAATTATTATTATTTTTATTATTAACCGAAAATTAAATAAAATATATATAAAAGATAATATCTTTAAAGTTTTTTATGCATAATTTGCACACAGTCACGTTGATCCATCTCATATTTAAAACCTGATAAAAATCAGCCCGTCAAAAAATATGTATGACACTGAATATCACCTCTCCTATCCTTAATAATGTAATTTTTTTTATAACTATTTATGGTGAGTTCCTCCAGAGGTGTAAACATTTAAATAATGTTTGATATTTTTGAATTTCACATGTGTTAATATGACATATTTGTTATTTTTAAGCTCAATATAATCAAACACCACCGGTGTTATGACATTGAGTACACTCATGTCTTCAATGAGAAGCTGTTTAAGCATGTTACAAAGAGCGGTTTTCAGGTGAGAGAGTGAAGGCTCTCTGACTTTTTATGTCACAGATAATGTTGAAGAGAGAGAGACGTGTCTTCACATTTCAGGCTCCTGTAAAAGCAGGCTTCGCTGTTCAGACTCAAACAGGAAGTGCGTTTCTGTGCAGAGCCGAGGATGAAACCCTCCTGACTTTAGAAGCGTCATCACGTGTCGGTGTGATCGGCGGCTGTTGTTTTTGTTCTGTTCGCTTCTCCGCAGAGACAGTAAGGATTAGAGAGGCCTCACTCCTCAAACACCCAGCTCAGGAAAACAATGTCATGTCCGCTCACAGCATGAGTTATCCACTATGATTCAACCAACACACCACTGACAGTTCACTCTGTTAATCCAGCTGGATTAATCATCATTTACGCAGAAACATCGCTGTGAGCGTCATGAAAATAAACTTTAGCTTTTCTCATTAATGTTGGTATTTTATTGTTATATAAATGAATATAAGTGTAATAGTGTGGGGAAAATAGGGATTTTTTTAAGCTGTAGGGTCTCTCAGACCAAAAACAGCACCTCTCAGACTGATCCATCCAGTTTGAAGTGTTTGATTACAGATACTCCCTCTAAAGCTGGTTGAATGTGATCCTACAGTCAGTGAATACACCGTCAGCATACAGATGTGTGTTTAATCTTTAATCTGCTTTAAACTGAAGTGAACTGACTCTGACTGTGTCTGTATTCAGGATGGATTGTTCATTTTAAGCTCTGTAGTTACATCAGGAGTTTATTTTTACTGTGAGGGTGATAAATGTGAGGAGTGATGAGGAAGAAACTCAGAGTTATTAATAATGTCAGAAGACAATCACAGCCTTCACTGTTGGAACCAGACAGAGACAAGGTGAGGAGACCTGTTGCTCTCACATCCACCTGTCAGGATGTCAGACTGGAACACCTGTAGAGCAGCTCTGAATAGTCATATTACTGTCAGCCTCCATGGACGGTCCTTACAGATGTACTCATGTTATTCTCTCTTGTAAATGTTCTGCTGTGTGTGAAAATTCTGCCTTAAAAGCAGCCATCTTAGTTTTAGTTCTCTGAACAAAAATATTTGTTAGTTTTAGTCCAGTTTTATTCATTTCTGTATATTTTAGTCCAGTTTTAGTAAAAAATAAAAAAGTATGAATCTTTAAAAAAATAATTTAGGTCAGTAAGTTTTGGAAATATGAGTCAAGGTTGACAGGATTTATCAAGTGTTGCAAAAACACGTTCAGTGGACAGACATTTTTAAGTAGAGAAATCCATGACTGCATTATCCGTGGGCTCTGAGCAGACTGTGAAATATAAAGACATGAACTGTCACTTTTTCAAAAAATTATATTCGAACGAATATTAAATGACCCGTCATTCTTCGAATATATTTGAATATCACCTGCCCCTGCGCGTGCACTCTCCTTAACAACAAGAGAAAGCTTCGACAGCTTTGAATAAGAAGGTAAAACATATAACTGATACTCAAGCCGAACAGCCCGTCTTCATTTCTTAATCATTTGCCAGAAACACAAATCTATCAACTTGATCGGGATCAAGTGTGACTCTCTTTTTGTTTCCAATATTACCTGCACGGTACAATTCACGCACGAGCACGCGCACATGATCGCCGTGAGCGCTCCTCTCGACAGTTATATGAACAATAACGGGGTGTTAGAGGGCTGTGTGGGACCAAAACAACTTAACATGAGCCAAAAAGTCTCTAAAGTTATAATCCTGTTCTCTGTCTCACTCTACTGACTCTGATCAGACCGCGCTGCATGTAAAACGATTTTGATGGACGCTTCATGGTGACGTAGATGAGCCGTGCGCGCGCCCGAAGTCTGCTTTATGTTGGAGTAGTGTCCGCGGACAGACCAGCGGAGGAGCGGCGCTTGTTTGAACGTGAAGCAGCGGGTTGTTGTCTGCAGACTCTGACATGTTTTAAATATTCCAGTAGCCTTTGCTGTTTGATTGCGTCATTTTGTCACACGCTACTACTCACTTCACCGAAGGCCGAATGTGGCTTTTTTTGCAATATTCGGCCAAACACATTCGGTTACCAAATATTCGGTGCAATGGTATTGATTATTGCTGCTCAAACCTGGTTAACTGAGGTTGGATAAAGAAGACACATTTAATAACACAGCTGCAGACGGCGCTGGTGTTTCAGTGTAAAGTGTGACCCTGTTAACTGGAGACTCTCAGCCAACCATCACTGACACGTTCAGCTGAGAGTCACCAGTTAGCACGGTCACTCTTTACTCCTAAACACCGGTTGCTCTGTGACGCTCTGAACTCCATAGAAGTTGACTCCATGGTGTCGCATCGTTTCTGACAACCGACCACAGAACAACCGGACATTTTTATGCTGCTGACAGTTTGAATTTAGTGTTTAAAGAACTCGTCTGATTGAACAGAGCTAAACGCTGCTTCTGTTGCCCAAATGTGTGCTCATCTTTATGATGACGTAGGCTGTGAACTGGTCTATAAACTTTTTTTTGTATTTTGTGTTAACCAGTTATATTTTCCCAGGTCTCGTTTCGTCATGTTTTAAGTCGTCAAAGAGCCATGTTTAGCTTGTCACCGTCTCATTATCATGAAAAAAAGGGGCGCCAACAAAATAATTTCATCATCATTTACTAAAACCACACGGCTTTATCACAACTATGTAGACAAAAATATGACACAGCACTTTCAGACAGCAGATAAACATCATCTTATGTTCGATTCAGAGATTAATTGGTGAAATATTTTATGGACTTTTTGGAAAAGTCTTCTTCAGGCTGTATATATATATAAAAACAGAAGCTGGATGATGATGATGAATCTGCTTCACACAGAACTTTAACTACTCCTGAGCTTAAAGACGTCAGCTGATGAACTCTAACCTGTCGGGATTTAATGACAGACGAGCAGGTTTCAGCTGAATAACATTCTTTAAATCCAGAGTCTGTGGTACGGAGCTGACTTCCTGATGGCTTTCAGAGAGGGGAGTGTGTGTGTGTGAGTGTGTGTGTGTGTGTGTGTGAGTCTGTTGCTAAGCAGTGAGCTCTTTCAGCTCTTTCCAAAACATGACATCATGAGGCTGAGTCTGAATGAACGCTGACAACAACAGGAAGAGGAGATGTTGGTGTGTCAGAGTGAGCTGTGGGTACTGATTTAAACCTCAGGATGTGTGTGTGTGTGTGCGTGTGTATTTATTTATTTATGTATGTTTATGTCAGCCCTGCAACTTAAGAAAGCTCATGCAAAAAGACAGAACACAAGCAAATTCAGAAAAGATCTTCATCAGTTTGACAACATGAGAAGCATTTAGAAAACGCGCTTCAAAGACGCCAACGCAACACGTTAGAAAAACACACTTTTAAGCTGCAGTAGTGTGAGCTTTCAGGGCCACCGTAGTTTACTTATTAAACCAGGCTCAGAAAATCTGCATCATGAGGGGTCTCATCACCTGGATGTGTTAGGTACGAGAGACTCTTCAGTAGCCAATGGCATCTGTTCTGTGATTGGTTGACACACATGGCCGATCAGTTCTCATCAGACATTCTGATATAATACAGAGGTTTGGATACAGACTGGCTTGTTTTTATGCTCAAATATCCTGTTAACTTTCTGTTTGTGTGGCAGTACCGTTAACCGCCACCAGGACGAGGTGCTGCTGTTAGCAGCCACTTTCTGTTTGTTGACGTTTTACCTCCAGGCTCAGTCTCTGAGTATCGGTAACAGTTTCTGTTAAGAACTAATAAGAAATTGTTCAATCCATTGACATCATTGGCCTTAATGCTTAACAATTCCCTACCTGATGTTATGCCAGAACAGTCCAACTTCCTGTCGATTCTCCTGCCCCAGCTAGCTTAGCTTAGCTTAGCACATGGATAACAGTTTCCCAAGAAAACAGGCACTTGTTTTCAAACAGGAAGAGAAAGAAAAGTTACTGCAGCCTGTGTACCAACACTTGATCAGAGCTCAGATTTTGCAGTGTAGACTAACCTGTGTGATGGCCGTCGTGAGGTGAGGGTTGTCACAGATACCCTGATGTCTCAGGTGTGTGAAGTGTGTGATGTTCACCTGCAGCTTTCAGAAACGTGAGGACAGTCCAGCTACCACAGAGGTCATCTTCACCTCTGACGTGAAATCTGAGCACATCTTTACTGCATCATCAGTCATCTGTTCTGACCCCTGTGATCTTTAGTTACAGGGGTCAGGTCCAGCTCAGGGTCCAGCTCAGGGTCCAGCTCAGAAAGGGGACTGAGAGGCAGTTTTTGGTGCATTAGAGTGAATTTAACTCTGAGGGAAAATGAGCTGAACAAGGTCAAAACAGGCGCAATAAGAGGAACAGTGAAGGAGCACAGGGACTGGATGGGGCATTTAAGAGCATATGTGTGTGTGTGTGTGTGTGTGTGTGTGTGTGTGTGTGTGTTGCAGCATCAGTATGTCCTTGTGGGACAACAGTCCTCCTCTGTGCGCAGCAAACAAAGAGCTCCACAGACTCCTCCTCCTGCAGCTCGTCTTCACCCCGCCCGTCTCCCCCTCCCTCCCTCCCTCCCTCCCTCCCTCCCTCCATAATGTTCCTAATTAGACCCCGGGGGGGTTGCTGTGGTGACATCATTGTGTTTTCCGCTGATGTCACTGTATAAAAATGATGATGTCGTACCTCTGTGCAGCTTCTGGACAGTGTTAAATCTTCTCCAGCTGCATTATGGGAGATTTGTCTCCCTGCTGTGATGATGTTTTTTTTTCACTCTGAGGGAAACGTGAAGAGGTAAAAACATTTAATGGATCTAAAATCTGAACAGTGTGATCCTGTTCTCACTCTCCTCTCTCTCTCTCTCTCTCTCTCAGCCATGTCCCCGGTCCTGGCGGGCTTCCTGGGGGCTGGCGTTCTGGTTCTGGTGGTGGTGGTTCTGGTTCTGCTCTGGTCCTTCTGTCAGCGTAGATACCTGCGGATCTCTGGGCGCTACAAGCTGCACGGTGACCGTTACTGTGACGCAGAGGACCCCCCTTACAAGTTCATCCACATGCTGAAGGGCATCAGCATTTACCCAGAATCCCTCAGCAGCAGCAAGAGGATTGTACGGGGCATCCGGCGTGCAGACCGCTCAGACCGTGATGGGGAGCGAGGCTGTCCTGGTGCCATGGGACGGGGCATGGTGTTAGTGGACGCTGAGAACAACATCCTGGACGTCCCAGGGCAGCTCCAGATGAGTCATCTGGTCCCGCCTTCTGGGTCAGGCCCCGCCCACAGCCAGGCCCGCCTGGAGCGGGCGCTGCCGGTGCGGGCAGACTACTGCTGCCTGGACAGCAGCTCTGCCAGCAGCAGCCAGACCAGCAGCAAGACGGCGTCCCCCTTCACTCCGGCCTCATCAGAGCCAGAACCGGAGCCCAGCCTGGGGACCATCAGCCTCACCGTGGACTACAACTTCCCTAAGAAAGCCCTGGTGGTGACCATCGTGGGGGCCCGGGGCCTTCCCGCCATGGACGAGCAGGCGGGCAGCTCCGACCCGTACGTGAAGATGACCATCCTGCCTGAGAAGAAGCACCGCGTGAAGACCCGCGTACTGAGAAAGACCCTGGACCCGCTGTTCGATGAGACCTTTACTTTCTACGGCGTGGCGTACAGCGCGCTGCCTGAGCTCACGCTGCACTTCCTGGTGCTCAGCTTCGACCGCTTCGCACGTGACGATGTCATCGGGGAGGCTGTGGTGCCGCTGAAAGGTGTGGACCCAAGCACGGGCCGAGTCCACCTGAGCCAGCAGATCAGCAAGAGGAACATGCAGGTGAGGGGGCGGGGTTAAAGGATCATTTCCTGTTCATACCTACGTGAGGTGGTCCTGATGATGTGACTCCTGTGTGTGTCACGTTGTTGTTTAACTAAACAGAGACGTAATTTTACCTCTGCATGCTGACAGTCCTTTACCCTCTGTGTGTGTGTGTGTGTGTGTGTGTGTGTGTGTTCTCTCAGTGTGAGAGTCGTGGTGAGCTGCTGGCGTCTCTGTCCTACCAGCCCGTGTCTCACCGTCTCAGCGTGGTCGTCCTGAAGGCTCGACACCTCCCTAAGATGGACATCACCGGCCTGTCAGCCAGTGAGTACACACAGCCGACCACAGGGGGGCGCTGTGGGAGCTTTAAAGGAGTGTTTCCACTCAATCAAGCATTTTTTAATCTCCTCTTTTTTGGTTTGTAGCCTTAATTCAGCCTGTTCTCCTTGTTTCCTCCTTAGACCCGTACGTGAAGGTGAACGTGTTCTACGGTCGTAAACGCATCGCCAAGAAGAAGACTCACGTGAAGAAGTGCACGCTGAACCCCGTCTTCAACGAGTCCTTCATCTACGACATCCCGCCCGAGCTGCTGCCAGAGATCTCCGTGGAGTTCCTGGTGGTCGACTTCGACCGGACCACCAAGAACGAGGTACTGGGCCGCCTGCTGCTCGGCCTCCACAGCCCCGCCCCCTCTGGCGCCTCCCACTGGAGGGAGGTCTGCGAAAACCCTCGCCGGCAGATCTCCAAATGGCACAACCTGAGCGAGTACTGAGGAGACCAGCAGATAGAGGCCTGGAGAAACAGACTCAGTGTACAGAACATACACCTCATACACACACCCCACACACACACACACACACACACACTCACACACATTATTGTGATCATAGCTACACTCTCTCTCTCTCTCTCTCTCTCTCTCTCTCTCTCTCTCTCTGTATTATCTCTCTGCCACATCTGCGAGTGTAAAAAAAATCCTGCAGAAACAAAAGAAGCAGAGTTTTTAAAAGAAACCATGACGTCCATTTCTACGACTGTTCTCGTGTCTCCTCGGCTGTGTGTGTGTGGACGGGGGAAGGAATGCTCGATAAGATTCAAAAAAGAAAAAGTCCCCTCGTGCTGTTGTTGTCATGCAGTTCATCGCATGTCTGTTCCAGAAAAAGAAAAAAACATCCCACAGGAAGAGGATTCAGCTCCATGAGACGAAGAAACTAACACTGCTTATTAATGATATACTCCAGTATAAGTACTCCTCCATAGGACCCCATAAGAACCTGCTTCAGACCCAAATCCTGATCCTCCACCACTCGCTGAAACCGTCTCCGTGTTCGGGGGTTCGTTTGGGTTGTTTTAGGCAGCATGCTCCCCGCCTGAAGTGTGACAGATCCTCTAAAAGAAATCAGACACCACGTCGCTCGTCGCTGCTGCAGCACAGAGAACGACGGCTCCTGACCTCCTGCAGGAGGACGAGGAGGAGGAGTCTCCTCACCGGATTACCTCCTCCTGACTGAACTGTAGACGCTAACAGATCAGCTTCGTGCTCCAAAGACGAGCAGACTGACACACCCTGTAAAATACTTCTTTGTAACATGAACGATATTTAATTTTCAGGTATTTCAGCAGCTCCCGTGTGAGGGCGCGAGGCAGCCGAGCTGCTGAGCCACGTTTGACACTGACCTCATTATCTCATTATCAAACCTCAGAACAAGTTTCAGACAAGCAGAAACATCAGAGCATTCATTCAAATGTTCATATCAGTTTAAATACTTACAAAATGTACGAACACCCTGCAGCTCCGTCCAATCAGGAGCAGCCATCTGTGTAAACAGGAAGAGACTAAAGCGCCACAAACTAGCGTGACTTCAACAAACAGATAAATGTGTTTCGGAACTAAAAATAGATGCTAATGTCTGCTTATGCTAAGCTAACTGAGCTCAGATATAACCCTCATAGATCCTGTCAAGTTTCATGTCCGCTGTTCTGTCTCACCTGTCTGTTTTCTCCCCTCAGTCAGACAGGTGAGATATTAGCATGCTAAGATTAGCATTATGTGTAGCTACTTAAAGTTAGCAGCTAAAGACATTAAAAAGAGCCAAACGTTTAAAACGAGTGCTTGAGAAACCAAAACGTCTCATGGCTGTGAGGGTAGCAGCAGGCTGCCTCAGTACACACGATGTACACAGTACGAAACGCCAATAAAGTACTTCAGGTGATCTGAGCGTTAAGAGTTTAAACTCAGGATGATGTAGAAGTTAAAGGGCCAATCACATCATAGTTAAACAGTCTGTAGTTTGTTCTCTGATCCTGATTGGATAAGAGCGTCTTTGTCATGGAATAATGAGATAATGATGTCGTTTCACAAACATGGTCAGCAGCTGCAGCTCCCTCCTCTCTCTCTCTCTCTCTCTCTCTTTCTCTTCTCTTTCTCTGTGAATTTCTCTCTCCCTCCACCTCACCTGTCCTTTTACCCTCACCTGTCAGTCGAGTCTCTCTCTCTCCTTCTCTCTCTCTCTCTCTCTCTCTCTGTGATCATGTCCCTGCAGTCCTGCTTTAACCCGCCTGCTGGTGGCGCTGTTTGAGCTGTTTGAAGTGGTCCGAGTGTTTTGTAGTGAACGTTCCTGTTTGGTTTGCTGATCAGAGTTTTTTAAAGCGATGACTGTTCTTCTTCTCTGAGTTAAAAGCACATTTAGTCCCAGTCTAACCCAGTTTAACCCAGTCTAACCCAGACTCCCAGTTTAATCTGGTGGGAGGCCCCGACTCCTTCAGTAACCTTCAGATTAATATCGTGTATAAACCAAACGTCACTCTGATGAACTGACTGTAGATTTGTACAGATGTTTGCTGGTTTCCTTCCTGTCTGATGTCCTTGGAGCTTTAGTGTGTTTGAGCGCCCCCTGCTGTAGACCTGGATGCTAACCTCTCTGTTAGGTTTGTTAACACTAATTGGACGTGCAAATAAAAACAAGTTAGCCCTGAACGCCTCGTCTGATCGCTCCTTTCTTTTATTTAATCAGGTTTCTGAATCACTGGAAAAGGTCTGAGATGTTTAAAAGATGAAGATTATCTTTGGACTTATGAGGGTAACCATGATTTTACAGGGTTTTTAAACCCATGTGGTGATCTCCACTACAGAGACATGTCTGTTTTAGGTTCAGTGCAGCTCGAGGGCCTGAAGATCAGGTGAGTCCAGGTGGGTCAGGTTATAAAAGGAAAACCATGAATGCAAAATGACGTACATTAAAGAGAAATAATTCTTGAGTCTGATCAGCAGGTCTTTTATTTTGAAGGACACCAGAAGAGAAGCTAAAAGTAAATTTAAAAATCTTGAAAGTTAAATTAAAAAATTCTCATATATGAGTTTTTTTTCTCTTCATTTAATCCTATTTTATTTTATTTTATTCTATTAGCTTTTCTCATTATCCTCTTAATTCACCTTTTCTTTCTCATAAATGTAAATAAATTTTTATGGTGATTTAAAGACATCGTCTGATTGTACAGAAACTTTTCTTTTTAAAGATCCAGAAGTATTTCTCCCTGATTATTAACCAGCAGCTGCTCTGAAACGGATCATAAACAGACTTTTTACCATCACTAGTTTCTAACAGTGAAAGTTAGATTAATATCAGGACATCAATCACAGCATAAAGTGAAATAAAACAGGTTTTTTTATGAAGACTTCCTGTTTTTAGGTCCCGAAAAGGAAGTGCATTCAAAAGCTAACATCAGCTTAATAAATAAAAGCTTGATCTGAACACAGAGATAATCTGATTTATCTATTAATCTGTAAATTATAGTGATGTCATTCAAGAATTCCCAGAAACCTCCTGAACGCTTGGCTGCCCCCCCACCCCCCACCCCCCTTCCGCCAAGAGCTGCTGATTATTCGGCCATGATGAGTTTACAGAAAAGCATGTGACTGCAGACACTGAGAGACTGGAGGTGTTCTTCCTGACAGGAAAAGATCCACACAGGACACATTTTAAATTCTTTAAACCAACACTATAAAAGCTGGATGACACGACAGCTCCCTAACACTGAAGCCAAAACGCTCGAGTCATTAGCCCCGCCTCCTCCGTGTTAGCAGGTTGATCATGGGTCAAATCCAGCTCACATCAAAGTTCCTCAAACATGTTTTTGTCTCCATAGTTCTTATCATACTGGTTTATGTCCCAGAGTTCATTTCAAATAAAGTTTACTTTGAATCAGGGGTAAGGTGGGTTTGGTACAGGAGGGGGCGGGGCATCTATACTGAGGCGTCAACAATACATCACGTCAGTGTCAGTCCAGACTGTGTTTTAGTTTTTTTTTTTTTTTAAATTTAATTACTGAAAGCTGAATGTCACATATCAAAATAAATCTACTTCCTGTCAGTGCAGGAAGTGAAGGCTCAGAGTGTCAGATGTTTAAATCCCAAGAGGTCGTATGAGAGAAAGTTTGTTATCTTGTGAACACAAGACTTGAGTGACTCTATTTGCTGACTCCAGAGTCCGCAGAGAGCGGTCCTGGTCCGACCTCTGAGGGTTTTTGGTCTCTGCAGAGTTATTTTATTTTATTTTATTTTGTTAAAGGAACTTTGTCTGATTCTCTAATGTAAATAGATGATTAAGGGAAGTTTTCAAAGGTCACCCTGTGTCAGCTATGACTGCACGCTCTGAATTGAGACCACAGACGAGCATTAAACAAGGATTTCAGACCTTTGGAGGGAATGTCATGGTTCAGATGAGCTCTGACGGGTTTTATCAAGTTCAGTCTAATCATTCAGTCGTCAGCTGACAGAGAGAGCGGCTGTCAGCTGGAATACAGCTTTAGCCTTCAGGGTGTGTTACAGACAGAGCCGTGCTTTACTGAACAGCTGCTGTCACAAACCACCGAAACATCCGACACAGCATCCAACCAAAGGGAAACATCCGACAGAGAAAAATGAAGCCTATGTTGGAGACAGGAAGTCACAAACACACCAGGACAAAAAAAAAAACAAAAAAAACCCAGACTTTTACAGCATTAAAAAACATATTTACAGCCTGGTTCAAAAAACGGCTTGGGTCTGAAACCCTAATTTCACTTTCGGCACACACTGTACGATGACTGAATTTTTTTCTAACTCAGAGGTTTAGAAGATATTAGGATTACGAGTTTGTCCAATCAGAGGCTCAGCTCAGCTCACGTGACTAACGGGCTACCTATAGCTGTTAGAAAGGAAGCTCAAAGTCTGTGTCATATCCAAGTTGGCCCTGTCCAATGATTGGCTTCATTACACTATCGGGAACAGATGGGTGACGTCCTGGAGACCACGTCCATATTTTATACAGTCTATGCATCCAACACAGCATCCAACAGGACATCCAGCTCAGAACCCAGCACAACATCCTACATGTTCCACCTGTCAGATAAAACTGTCAGGTTAATGTTCCTAAACATCAGCGTCAGACCATCTTCAGTTTATCCTGAACGGTGTCCCACATCCGTACTCAGGTCAACACTCAGACATTAATGTAATGCCTCAGACTGTCCAGCAGGTGTCCTCCTTTGGACCGACTTCATCCTCATCTGTAATGTGAGCAGTTTCAACATGAAGCTCTCAGCTCCACCAGGAAAGAATTTATCATCAGTCGTCCTTTGAGAGTGAAAAACAGACACTGTTTGAACCTGACTGCAGTCTGAGTCACCTCACCTTTAACAAAAGATCATAAAGACTCACCTGAGGACAGCCTCTGGAGGGGACACCAGGCACTGCAGCTCTCTCTCTCTCTCTCTCTCTCTCTCTCTCTCTCTCTCTCTCTCTCTGATATTAGAACCATCTGATCATGCGACACAGCTCATAATTGGTCACATGGAGTTTTCCCAGAATGACAACACACTGATCCCTTCATCAGGAGGACACCGCAACCTCGGTCTCACTTTACATTTGTGTGTGTGTGTGTGTTTATTAGAGAGAGAGAGAGAGAGAGAGAGAGAGAGAGAGAGAGAGCTCTGAGAGCTCCTCACAAGTTCAATGATGACGACTGTCAGAATTAGAGGGGATTAAACACACCTCTGATTGGGGACAGGGTTCAGGGTCTTTAGGCTGTCCAGAGTTGCAAAGGGGTAAAAAATTTCTGATAAATTTCCATGAAAATTTTGGCTCAGAAATTTTGGATTTTTTTTTTTAAATGAGGTTTTCAAAAATGGTCCTTTTTGTTTGTTTTTTAAAATGGTTAATAAAGATCTCAGTTCAAAAAAGTTAAATTTTTTTTTTTTTTTTTTTTTTTTTTCGATTGCTCAGGCTTTACGGGGTTAATTAATGGAAACATTTAAATTAAACTAACAAAAACTCATCAAAATGTGTATAATTTTAATAATCTGAGAGGCTAGCTAGCCAGTTTTCCGTGAGCTTAGCCAGATTACATATATATATATATTATTCTTATTTTATATTTTTTTTCTGTATTGTTTAAATGTGGAAATTTTTAAATGGAAAAGTTGTTTGTAATGGAAGTTCTCTGTAGGGGACAGAGCTTCTCTAGTGCTGCTCCCCGTCTGTGGAACGATCTGCCCGTGCACATTAGAGAGGCCCCTTCACTGTCCACGAAGAAAACAGGTTTAAAAAAACACTTTAATTCTTTAGCCTTTAATCTTGGTGAATTCTTTAGTTCTTTTGTCTGATCTCATTTTTATTTGTTTTTAACATGTTTTCTTTAATATGTGTCTGCTTTATCAGTTTTTATTTAGCTCTCTGTACAGCTCTTTGTTTTCAGCTGTGGCTGTTTCAAAGTGCTTTATAAATAGAGTTGGTTGGTTGGTTGGTTGGTTGGTAGTCTGTGTAGTTTCTATTGTTCCACAAAGTTTTTTTTCAGTTGAGGAAAAATTAAAAATAGATATCTCACTGTCAACAAAAGCTGTTGACATGGCACCAAGTGAAAAACAAGCCAAATGAAATTATAATCAATATTTCAGATTAATTCCCGCCAACAGAGTTTAGATCAGTGAGATGTGTTAGTGTGATTTATTCTTATCCAAATCATATCTTATATATATATATATATATATATATATATATATATATATATATATATATATATATATATATATATATATATATATATATATATATAAAAAAAACTAGTTACCCCAGGTTTACTTCTAAATATAACAAGTCAGTCTTTTGAACGGCTCTTTGATAGGAACGACTCCTCAAGATCCGACTCCCTCCAAAGAGCCATAAATCCCATCTCTAGTCCACAGAGAGAAGTTCTTATGTGTAAAGATCTAAACTGTTGAGTGTCATCAGCGTAACGTCTAACAGCAGATCACTTCTCTGAGGTCAGAACCTGAAAAGTTGGTTCTAGCTGGGAACCATGACATCAAATTCTGTTGATAAAATTGAGCAGGAAGTCGAGGTAACGCCCTCCCATGTTTGTTCAGCTTAAATGGTATCAATGTGGGCTGGTTTGCTAGAAAGCACCAAGATTCTAAGAATCCAGAAGGGAACCAGTTCCAGAACCAGAAGTGTGCCAGTGTGACAGCCCTCTCAGAGGTTTATACCAGGGCTGTGGGCTGACTCCATGTTGTTTAAGCCTTTTTGACTCCATGTTGTTTCTGTTGTTGTCTGAAGAGACGGAACGCTGGCGGTAAGTGACCTTTCAGTAATAGCAGGAAGTGATGCTTTATTACTTTCATAGAAAGACGATTCTGTGTGAGACGCCTGATTAATGAAGAAGAATGAACAGGGTTTACAGTGTGTGTTTTTTTTGTGTGTGTGTGTGTCAGTAAATGAGTTCATTGAGGATCTGTTAATCGATTCGTCACTCACAGAGCTCCAACATCAGGCGCCTGGTTCAGTTTCTCTGTTAACAGCTCAAAGCATCATCAGTTACATCATCAGTCACATCCAGCCAATCAGGCGGCTCGTCCGAACCTCAAAAAGTGTCCAGATTCTTTACCATCAGGTCATACAGTGAGAGGGTCTTCATCATCTTCATCCTCATCCTCCCTCAGTTCAGCTGCTTCACTGCACCTCAGACTCTCCGATGGGGTAAGACCTGATCTTTGTTTCTGGCGACTAAACCACATCAGATCCTGAACCTGACCAGCAGAAACCGCAAGACGATCCTTGAGTTAGATTCAAAATAAAAACCAGGTTAACGAGCTCGTTAGAGGATCTGATTGGGCTCCAGATGACTCAGATGATCCTGTGCACTGCAAAAAACGGAAATCTTAGGAAGTGCTTTTGTCTTATTTTTTAGTAAAAATGTCTTTTTAGACGTAATATGAGCCTCGTTCACCAGACCGGTCCAGAAACATGCCTCATTTAAAGATATTTAAAGACAAAAATCAGCTCTGAATTACCTGCAACTAGTAAAAAATAATCTGCCAGTGGAGTAAATGAAAGTTTCTTCTATTTAGACATTATTCTAAACTTGACTGGTAAATTTTTCTTACCCCACTGACAGATTTTTTTACCTGTTGCAGGTAATTCAGACCTTATTTTTGTCTTTTAATATCTTGAAATAAGACACGTTCCTGGACTCGTCTGTTGAATGTGGCTCTTATCAAGTATAATAACACAATTTTTACTTTAAATAAGACAAAAACACACTTGCTTAGATGTCAGTTTTTGCAGTGTGTCTGTCTGTCGTACAAAAAGAGTTTAAAACTGAGACGAGCTTTTCCTCACGTTGGTTTGTTTCAGATTATGCTTTAAAATACAGAGGTTTGAAAATGTGACGCATGGGAAGAGAATTCAATCATAAACCTGAAGAAGTTTGTTTTTCTTTAAATTTTTAAAGCAGATTTATCTGTAGATTCGTTTTTAATATTTTTGAGTTTGATGCATTTTTGTGGCTGCAAGTGTTTTTGTGTTGACGTGTCTTTATTATCATTAGATGTTTTTTCCCCCATCAGCCCCCTGAGTGTGGCTTCATCCGTTCTCACTCTGGAAGTTTCTGTGGTTTAATTTTTTTACAGTGTAGTCAGCCTGTTTCTCTAGGGCTCTGACTCAGCATTAACCTTCACATTACTTTAGTTTTTAAAGAATGTTTATGTTGAGCTTGGTTGTTTTTTAATCTTGGTACAGAAAATTATCTTTATGTATATATGTTTCACTGTAAAAACATGAATTTCTTTTAATACAGATAGAGACATTAAAGTCTCAGTTTAAAACTTTTAATAATCCAAACCTCCACTATTTTTTACAGCTTTTAAAGAGACTCTACTCAACGTCAAACACCGTCAACACATCCAATAAAAGTCTTTAAACTTTAATTTCAACCATTTTCTTTTTTACAGTGCGTAAATACAAATGTTCAGGAATGACTCAGCAATAAAATCTGATTAATAAATGTTTTTTTTAAAACAAATTATCTCTTCTTATAAAAGATCAGACTGTGAGGGAATGCTGATGAAAAGCTGGTGTCCAACATGTGGTTTGGGGCCCAACAGGGGACACGACATGAACCCAAAGGTCATAAAGTTAAAGGAGTATCTTTTTGATATTTAATGATGTTTGATTGATTGATAAATGTGCAGATGTCTCTTTATGAAGGTTTCTGAGCTGAGTCTGTCACAGATTTTATAGGAGCAGTAAAACCTTCAGACCGGCCTCATCTTCAGCCTCTGAGCGTTCCCTGCCCCTCATTATGAAAGTCACTGAATAAGGTGTTTGTGGTGTAACCCGGAGCTGCTCTGTGTTCAGCATCCAGTAAACAGCACGGTGTCCTGTCCCTCCTCACAGGACGAAGCTGATTTTCATGCTGGTTTATGGTGAACAGTTGAGATCTTTGTAGAGGAGCAGCAGCTGACTGCCTCATGCTGCACCAGTCGCTGATGTAAAAGAAGTCCAACTCGTCACGCCGAGTCAGACCTCTGATTTCTCCTCTGTTTGTTTCTGCAGACTCGGAGAAGGAGACATGTGGAATCACCAAGAGGTGAGACACAAACTACAACACCCATCTGCAGCCACAGAAAAACTACAACAACCAGCAACGTCAACCAACAACCTGAAAACAGCGACATCAACCAACAACACTGACATAGCAACAACATCTACATCAACACAGCAACCATCAACCAATAAACAAAAACTACAACTACCAACAACATCTCCATAAAAACTACAACAACAGTCTTGATCTGCATAAATAAACACAGTCATCAGAAAACTCCATCGACCATCAGCCCGTCCTCTCGTTTTCTGACTCCGCCCCTTTGTTTTCTGTTTTTCAGAACAGCGCCGTGTTGAGAGTTTCCCGCCTGCCTCTGGTCCGCTCTGCGTTCCAGACTATGACATCAGCATACTCAGATGTCAAAGGTCGTTACCCTTTGCTGGGCCTGATGGGAGGCGTGGCCGAGGTCGGCGTCCGTCGCATCTCCAACGTGGCCATGACGCAGGCCACGCCCCTCCTCCAGAGTCTGGAACCGCAGAGTACGTACCAGAAACAATGCTAATGCTAATGATACGGATGACTCCTGAATGCTGCAAGCTGATTGGTCGTCTGCCTGATGTTTACCTTTTGTTTCAGTTGAAGCTGCGAACAGCTTCGCTCTGGTTGGTCTCGATCGTCTGGAGAAAAACTTCCCGATCCTGAACCAATCAACAGACGAGGTCAGTTCACACACACACACACACACACACTCACACACAGGGACAGGAGGGACTCTAAACTCATGTTACTAATAGAAAGAGTGAAGCCCTGCTGACCAGGTGTTGGCTCCACCCCCTCAGGTGGTGGGACACCTGAAGGACGCCTTCTTCCTGACGCTGGACGACGTGCAGGTCTGGGTGGTGGACGGTTTGGACGGAGCTCTGGACCAGCTGGAGCGTCTCTCGGACTCGGCGTGGGAGGCGGTCCGGCTGCTGCAGGACAGCCAGGTGGGCCAAGCCGCCACCTCGGGACTGGACGACGTACTGAGCCGCCTGGAGGACGCCACCGCTTACTACCTGCCCCTCCCTGCTACGCTGCGTAAGTACAGAGGCATGCTGGGTAACTGAGTCCTGAGACAACATGTCCATGATGCTCCTCCACTCACACACTTGTCTGTTTATTTATCCGTGTTATGGATTCAGGTAAAGGTGAATAAAAACAGATCATGTGACTGAGACAGCTTTAACATTCATTCATTCATTAAAGAATAAAAAAACTCATAGAAAAACTAAAACAAATGGACCAACAGAAACCTGCAGACAGTCTTTTTATTATTACAATCGTGTAATGCGTTAGGTTAGCCAGCAGGGGGAGCTGTCAGCCCTCCTGTACACAGAGTTCTGCTGTCTGTCAGAGATCACTGACCGTTACATGAAATCTGTGAGAATTTCATATAATCCTGAAAAGTTCTGTTTTACTAAAAGAGGAAACACAACCCTGTTAAAATCTTTTAACTATAAGTTTTGTGAGGAATAATTAAATTTTTTTTATTTATAAATAAATGATTCTGTCGTTCTGTGAGCTTCAGTTTTTGGTTTATTTACAGATTTAAACATAAATATAAATAAAGGCAGGTAGATTAAAGTGTTTCTGTGTCTCGTTTAAATAAATTAATCAAAAGGTGTATTTATTATATTTCTGAGTGTGTTTTAGCAAACTGTTTCTGGTGTGTGTGTGTGTGTGTGTCTCTGGCTCTAAGTCACATGTTTCTGTTTTATACGTGTCTTTGTGTGTTTGATGTTAACCGTGTGCTTTTATTGTGTGCAGTTTTTTACAGTGTGTTTTTCAGGTGTGTGTTTTTATATGTTGAGTTTTTTGGTACTTTTGTGTTTATTTATTTATTTTGTGTGTGTGTGTGTGTATGTTATGTTTTTTTTTGTCTGGGGAGTGTGTGTACACGTCAGTTTTTTTTAAATGTGATTTTTTTTTGTATGTTTTGTTCTTTTTTTGGTGTGTCTTTTAAATGTGTTCTTTGGTGTGTGTGCGTGTGTTAGTGTTTTAAAATATTGATTTGTTTTTAATGTGTGTGTGTGTGTGTGTGTGTGTGTGTGTGTGTGTGTGTGTGTGTGTGTGTGTGTCAGGTCGTGAGTGGGAGATGCGGGTGCAGGAGTATGAGGAGGACGATGACGGCGAGGAGCCCGGCCTGTGGACCAGAGTCCGCTCCCTCCTGCTCAGCCTCAGCCTGCAGCTCTACCATCGTTTGATGAAGGTGAGAGAGCAGCTGCAGAGAGCCGTCAGGACACTGGGAGACGCTGCAGACACGGTGAGTCATACACACACACACACACACACAGGATCCATATTTAATCCATCTTTAACAGGTGAAACGGCTCATCCAGCACGTGTTCAGGTGGAAAGTCAGAGTAACAGGAAGTAAAGAAACTGTTCGTACCTGAGGAAGAGCTTCACTTCATCTTCCTCATCCTCACACCATCCATCACGGTTTGATTCTCAGACTCTCTGAGCCCCGAGAAGAAAAAGAGAAATCAGGTCAAAGTGCAGTGGTTATGACATCCTCAGGTCTCTGCTTTATAAGATCTTTAAACATGAGGCCGACTTTCAGCAGGCAGAGAGGAACAGAATGTTATCTCGCTCCTGATTGGTCAGACTCAAGCAGCTTTATGTAAATGCTCCTCTTGTTGTTTATGAGCAGCTGCCTCCAAAACAAACTGAACCGTCCCTTTAATCAGGACGGAAATCTGAGACACGTCCTCAAAACGCCCAAAGGACTGCGTGTGTGTGTGTGTGTGTGTGTGTGTGTTTGTTGTGCAGCTACGTGACAGTTTAGCTCCTCATAGACACTTACATCCTGCAGCTCTGAGCTCATCACTGAGAATAAACACTAACAGAGTCCAAAATTAACCTGCTGATATCACCAAAACAAACACACACCATAACACACACCTGGGTGATTTTAATGACACAGTTCACTTTAAAACTCCCAGAATGCTCAGAGTGATCTGCACTTTGAGTCAGACTGGATTAAAACATGCTGAAGTTCTCTGAGTCTGAGCGAAGCATGCAGGCGCAGCCACAGCACGAAATCTGACAGAGGGATAGAGAGAGAAGGAATCAGCACAGGTCTGCGGACCAGGTCTGAGGATCAGGTCTGAGGACCAGGTCTGAGGGAAGTCCTCAGGTTGTCGTGTTGAGATCAGTCAAATAGCATCTGAGGGAATCGAACTAAACTGACAAAGAGGATTAAAAACGAGTTCAAACTGAAACCAAAAAAAAAAGTTCAATTAAAAACAACACGAATAAAGAACTGAAAACTAGCAGTAAGGATGTTAACACTGTACAGCTCTGACTCAGGTCATCATTGAATATAAACATTAAAACACATAAAGATGTTTCTGTTATATAAAAGAGAGAACACACACACAGACGTGTGTGTTCACTTTAATGAGCTCCACTTAAAGAGATAAATGTCAGTTTCCTGAGGACTGATCTGTCTGTGAGCCTACGTGCTGCTCACAGAGTCTGAACTGATGCAGAGATAACACACACACACACACACAGTCACTGAGCAGAGGACAAGAGCTGCTCGTTTAGTTTTTTAAAATCAGAATAAAATCTAAAAAGAAGAAACTAAACAAGAACATTTGGTAAATGTTTTTACTCCCTTCAACCAACTCAGACGTCATTTTTCTCTTTAATATCTTTAAATCCGACATTTTTCTGGTCCTGTCGTGTTAATGTCTCTCAAATTGAGTCGGATAAGACAGTTTTACCATAAATTAGACAAAAACACTTGACTAGAGTTCAGTTTTTTTGCGGTGTTGAAACCGAGACTTCAGATCCTCTTTCAGTGTCTGTTTTCAAAACTTCTGGTCTCTTATGTCTGGATGTGGACCTGAAACTGAGGGTCACAGTCGGATCTTGGGCAGCCAGTAAAAGGGCTGGCACCAGTCCTGGATCAGGTCCTTTTGTGTTCCTGGCTGTTTGTTCTCAGTGGAGCAGGTGGACTTTAACTGACCTGGTCTCTGTCCTAGTCTCTGTGGATGTAGCTGTTGGTTCACAGTCCTCGAATGTCTCTGTTTGTCTGGGTCCAGGTCTGGTTGATTTGGGAGTGGGTGCAGGCTGTCAACAGGTCTTGAAATAGTCTAAGGGTTAGACTAAGGGTTTTGAAGGTGAACCTGTGAGGGGACTCAGCACCTCAGGGGGACGCTCTGTTCCTGGTTTTGCTCTGAACTGATGATCCTGTCTGTCCCCTACAGGTGGGTCTAGGCCAGGTCCTGGAGCTGGTTGGAGACTTGCTGCAGTACATGCACAGCCTGCTGGTGGCGCTGGTGTACCGTGCAGAGAGCTTGAGGGAGCTGACTCTGAACGGGGTCAAAGGTCAGGCCATGATGCTGGCTGAGCTGCGTCCAATCCGTCAGATCAGAGACCTCCCCCTCCAGATCCAGCAGCTGCTCGGAGACCTGCAGGAGCTCACCAGAATCCTCCTGCAGCTGGTCATCAACGCCACGCCGCTCTACAGCATGGTGAGCTCACACACAGAGAGGTCACACAGAGAGGTCACGCAGAGGTCAAACAGAGAAGACACACAGAGAGGTCACACAGGGAGGTCACACAGGTCACAAAGAGAGGACACACAGAGTTCAAACAGAAAGGTCACACAGAAAGGTCACACAGAGAGGTCACACAGAGAGGTCACACAGAGAGGTTAAACAGAGAGGTCACACAGAGTTCAAACAGAAAGGTCACACAGAGAGGTCACACAGAGAGGTCACACAGAGGGGTCACACAGAGAGGTCACACAGAGGGGTCACACAGAGAGGTCACACAGAGAGGTCACACAGAGGTTACAAAGAAAGGTCACACAGAGAGGTCACACAGAGAGGTCACACAGAGAGGTCACACAGAGAGGTCACACAGAGGTTACAAAGAGAGGTCACACAGGGAGGTCACACAGAGAGGTCACACAGGGAGGTCACACAGAGAGGTCACACAGAGAGGTCAAACAGAGGTCACACAGGAAGGTCACCCAGAGGTCAAACAGAGAGGTCACACAGAGGTCAAACAGAAAGGTCACACAGAGAGGTCAAACACAGAGGTCACACAGGAAGGTCACATAGAGGTCAAACAGAGAGGTCACACAGAGTGACATCAGACCCCTCTTGGCATCTGGTTGATGAAGTGACATCTTCCTGACTGTCCCTCAGCTGCAGCAACCATCGGCTCAGGAGGTCGAGGACTTCCTGAACCAGGAGGAGTTTACCAGCTGCTCGTCTCGCCGCAGCTCAGCCAACAGTCTCTTCCTGAAGGCGATGGATGGTCGTCCTCGCCGCCGCCGCAGCCTCTACTCCCGCTCTGCCAGGACATCTCTAAGTGCCCAGAGCCCTGACCAGCCTAACGGCCGCCGTTCCAGCCTGAAGGACACCCCTGCCTTGGAGGTGGATAGTCTGGCCCTCCCCACCGATAGCATGGTCAGCCACCGTCGTCCATCAGCCACTGAGCTGCTCCTGACGCCACTCAAACAGTTCGTCACTCAGAGCCAGAAGGCCTTTGAGTACCTGAGCCCCAACACCACCGACAACGCCACCACAGCGACAGACGACAATTAGACAGCATGCTGCTTGCCCCGCCTCCTGACCAATCTCTGCCTTTTGTATTTAACCACTAGGCATCTTTTCCTGGGCTGGTGCTCACCACTTTCACTGACAGAGCAATCCAAATGTTATGTTAACATTGTAAGTTTCAGCCTCGCCATGTTTCTTGTTCGCTCATTCATGTCTGTTAATTAACATTTACTTTACATCGTGATCCTAATACAGCGTCTCTCTGTTCCTGTTTGTTCCTCCACTTCATCGTCTCTCAGTCTGTTTAAATAAAGCTTTGTGTTGTGGCTCAGGGGAGGAGGGGGAGGGGTGTTCCAGGTGAGCTGAGGGTTGAAGGTGATACCTCATGGTGATGTGTATGACTGACTGAAAGCTGATTGGACGACCTGATGTTCATGTTAGTGTAAAGTTAAACTTCAGTTTGTGAAGAGAAGGTTTGTTTATCCTCAGACTGACCTCTGAGTGACCTCTGACCACGCCGTCTGTGTCTGACTTCCTGTTCAAATAAAGCTTTGTCAAATCTGCACCTCCTCTCCGTCTGTGTGTGTGTGTGGGTGTGTGTGTGTGTGTGTGTGTGTGTTATACTTCATGCTGTTCATTCAGACTTGAATGTTTGACACCAAAACATAAAAACAGAGACGCTCTGATTGGTGAGTTTAGAACATCTGAATGTTTGAGGGTAAACGTCTCCTACACGTCTGCACACAGGCTGACGTACATTCAGCTCTTTATTATTCACACGAGTAAAACAGACTGAAGATGATCTGAATGAACCTTTAATGAAGAGAACTCAGAGTTTGATTCAGGTGTACAGACAGAACCTGGATCAGATCCACACCTGGACCTGAACAGAGAGCTCACATGCAGCACTATGGTCTCTAGCGTATGTCTGGTTCAGTTACATGTTGAGGTTACCCTGAGGTAGACCGACCAGAGCATGAATGTCTTAACAATAAAGTCTGTGAGGTTCATCCTGAGAGGATCATGAATGACTGAGCAACAAAGCCGGTGGGGTTCATCCTGAGGGGAGCACGAACATCTAAGCATCAAAGTCTGTGAGGTTTATCCTGAGATAATCATGAATGTCCGAGCATTAAAGTCTGTGAGGTTCATCCTGAGCGGATCATGAATGTTTGTACATCAAAGTCTGTGAGGTTCATCCTGAGAGGATCATGAATGACTGAGCAACAAAGTCTGTGAGGTTCATCCTGAGGGGAGCAGAAACATCTCAGCATCAAAGCCTGTGAGGGTCATCCTGAAGGGAGAATGAACCTCTGAACATCAAAGTCTGTGAGGGTTATCCTGAGGGTATCATGAACCATTGAGCATCAAAGTCTATGGGGTTTATCCCTAGGGGAGCATGAACCTCTGAACATAAAGGTCTGTGAGGTTCATCCTGAGGGAATCATGAACCATTGAGCATCAGAGTCTATGGGGTTTATCCTGAGAGGATCATGAATGTCTGAGGATCAAAGTCTGTGAGGTTTATCCTGAAAGGATCATGAATGACTGAGCATCAAAGTCTGTGAGATTCTTCCTGAGGGGAGCATGAATCACTGAGCATTAAAGTCTGTGAGGTTCATCCTGAGGGGAGCATGAATCACTGAGCATCAAAGTCTGTGAGGTTCATCTTGAGAGGAGCATGAATGACTGAGCATAAAAGTCTGTGAGATTCTTCCTGAGGGGAGCATGAATCACTGAGCATTAAAGTCTGTGAGGTTCATCCTGAGGGGAGCATGAATCACTGAGCATCAAAGTGTGTGAGGTTCATCCTGAGAGGAGCATGAATGTCTGAACATGGTTCAACCATGCTTTGTCCACCAGCTGACGTCTCACATTCTCCTCCTTCAGCCTCCTCTTAAACAAACAGCTCCCTGACTTTTTCTCCACCATCTTTTTGTTGTCACTTCCTGTTCACCTGCGTCTGTCCGTCAGGTCTCTGACCTTTGACCTTCTCTTATGAGCTCCTCCCTCTGGCGTCAGAAAAACTATTCATGGAGTTCTTTCTCCTTGTCTACTCGGCTCGTTTCTTCCCGAACACAGCCGACACGCTGCGGACGATCCCTCGCACGCCTGCAGAGCTCTTCCTGAGCGCACGGCTCTCTCTGACGAGGTCAACCAGGCGGTGGAACACCAGCAGGACGCCATGGTAAGTCTCCGCTGCTGACACCTCGTAGAAGCCGCAGCGCTGCGATTGAGCGAGCAGTCGACCCTCCTCATCAGAGACACTGCGGTGACGCCTGAGGTCCCGTTTGTTGGCAACGATGATCACAGGGACAGACTTCCTGCGGCGGCGGATGTGCTGCAGCTGCTGACGGACCACGTCGAAGCTTTGATGGTCACAGATGCTGTAGACCAGAATCATCCCGTCAGCCCACTGAAGCTGTTTATCGCTGACGGATAAACTCTTCTCTCCGTCCTGACGGACAAACACAGCGACCAATCAGAGAACTGATCAGACAATCAACCAATCAGATTAAAGATCCTTCTCACTCAGAGAGGATCAGCTGACTAACACAGATCTGAAACTCTGACATCAGTTTGATGGTTTCACTCTGGAGGTTCTCGGGTAGTTTGATTATTCATGCAGCAGACACAGGTGTGTGTGTGTGAGTGAGTGTGTGTGTGTGTGTGTGTTACCTGTGTGTACAGAGAATCCCAAACGTTGAAGCTGACCTCCTGTCCGTTGATTTGATCCACTCGGCTGTAAACGGACTCTGAAATAGATCACAGATCAGATCACAATGAGACTCAGTCAGCCTCAGGTCAAAGGTCAAAGGTCAAAGGTCAAATGTGTCCTTACCGATTTCACCGTACTCGCCGATAAACCTCCGAGTCAGGAACCTGACGGTGAGAGCTGCTCGCGTACACACACACACACACACATACACACAGAGGTTAAACACAGTGAGTGTGTGTTTCTTATTATGAGCTGAAACATATAAACATGAAAATATGTTTTCATCCAGTTTTAAGCTGATAAATGTTTGTTATGATTTTTTTTTCTTTCTGGGTTAAAAAAAGAAAAAAGTTGTCTCTGAAAAGTTAAATTAAAGATTTAACAACCATTAAAGATCAGAAACTTTAAGAAAAAAAAAAAAAGTGTTTCTGAGAGTTCACTGAGGGGGACGAGAACACGAGCGAAGAACATCACTGAAAACTTCAAATATGGGAAATATAAATTTAATCTCATCCTTTAAAGAATCTTTAATCATAAATCAAACTTTAAAGCTTCTGTTGCGTCAAACTGCAGAAGTCAGAGATCTAAACCTGGTCTCTCAGTCTCGGGGTTTCATGGTCTGCTGGTTTTCTTACCGGACTTCCCGACGTTGTTGGCGCCCAGCAGCAGCAGGTTCACCTCCACCTTCTGCTGGTTCCCCTCCATCGCCTCCACACGACCTTTGACCTCCACAACCATCTCCAATCACAGGCAGAGCCAAACTACACAAAGGGTTCAGGTTCAGGTCTGAGTCCAGGATCAGCTCCTGGACTCAGACAGGTTCTTATATAGTCCCTGTGGGAGGAGCCTTAGAGTGTGGACTGCATCTGATTGGTAGATGAGTTTAAATGGAGTGCGTGCATGTGTGTGTGTGTGTTTCCATTCTTTCTGCTGTTCTTGTTTTTGTTTATAAACTCAGTGAGTTCTGCTTTCAGACTGAGTAGATAAAATCCATCACACACACACACACACACACACGCACAGCAGTAGGAGACTCTTTGCTGTCCTGTTCAGCTCTGCTGCCCCCTGCTGTCTAAGAGAAGAACAGGATGTTCTCAAAGAGTCTCGGAGAAACCTGAACAGGTCCTCTCTCACCAGAGAAGCCTTTAGAGGTGGAGGAGTTACAGTCTGGACAGGTTTCATCATCATGGACCACAAAGCTTCAGCTCAGCCTCAGAATCAGGACCAGTTACTCACACCATCATATTGGTCTGTGGCTTTAATTCTTCACTGTTTATCTCTTTGTTGTGGTTTATCTTTACATGTACTGTAGTTCTGGATGTGTTTATAGAAGTTTCTTTATGGATCTGTTTGTAGTTTTTATGGACCTGTTTGTAGTTTTTAAGGACCTGAGGCCTGTACCACAAAGCTGATTTTCTCTCATCGGGGTAACTTAAGGGTTAACCCTGGATATTTGGTCCTATGAAGCTGGTTCACTTCTTACCAAGATAATCACCATGGTAACTGATGCTGAACCGCTAACCTGCTCCGGAGCAGGTTAAATTCTGAATAAGAGATCAACGAGTATAAAAGCACCACCTCCTGACCAATCAGCTCTCTTTAAAGAAGATCCTTAATTTTATTTATTAACATTTAACACAAAATGCGCTCACACAGGGGGCGGAGCCTCAGAAGAACTGAATAAAAAATTTCAACCAAAGTTTGGACACTGATGAAGAGCTCTTCTCCAAACGTTTGTGCTGTAATAAAGTCAAACTGAGTGATCAGAGTCTGTTTATATTGTCCCATGAATGAATCCTGCTTAATCTCATGAATTTACACATTAACAGCGTTCCTTCCTGGATTTTGCTGCAGGGTTCCTCCTGTTTCTCCATGTTTGTGATTGGTCAGACGCTGCAGACTCCACCCCTTTAATGTGAGCTTTTGTTGAAACGTGCTCCCCTTTAATGTCTCTGAGGTAGATTTAAACCTTGCTCTGTTTCTGGTTCGGTGTTGTCTGGGCCTGTTTGAGGCGTGTTTGTGTTGATTTTCAGTCTTTTTGTTGTTTTTTTATTTGTTTACAGCTGCAGCATCAGCCTGGTTATTCAAAGACGGGATGATTGAAATGAATATTTTATTATAACAAACAAAAAAAATCAGTCCAATACAAACTGAGCGGATTCAGAAAAAAAAGGCACTTCAATGCTCCCAGAATTCTTCACTTCAGAAGGGTCAGCAGTCCTGATCATCTGACAGTACAGTTGGAGGAGTCACATGCTCCACCTTCCTCCTCTTAGCTGCTGTGAGGTCGATGAACTCTCTGAGCCTCTTCCTCATCCTGTTCAGTTTACACTCCTCCTTCACCTCCTCCACCGCCACCACTTTGACTTCCTCCTCCTCCTCCTCTTCCTTCACCTCCTCTACCTCCTCTACCTCCTCTACCTCCTCCCCCTCTGACCACTCAGATGGCGTCAGAGGGTGTGTGTATTCGTCTGAAGGTGGGGAAGGGCTGTTGAAGGTTTCTTTAACTTTGTCCTGGAAACTGTCCTGCAGGTAGTTGAGGTTATGGTCCTCCTGGAGACCAGAGCAAAGGATCAGCTCATTCATTCATATATTCATTCATTCAGAGCACGCAGCACAAACAGAGCAGAAGACGTCCTCAGGTCTCCTGATGGAAACAGGAATCATCTGTAGAGATCTAAAGTCCTCTCTCATCCTCACCCTCCACCGTTTCCTCTGCCGTCACTACGCCTGATAGATCCAGGGTTGAATACCCGTGTTGATTCGCCTGATGCTAACAGAAGCTAACAGAAGCTAACAGTTGTAGCGTGGTAAATGCTCAGTCTCTTTCTAACCAGAGTCCAGATAGTCCTGTCTCTGCTCAAAGAGTTTGATGCCCCCTTTGGGAGACAGGATGTGAATCCGGGCTAGGGATAGACCGATTATCGGCCGGGCCGATTATCGGCGCATATATTTGTCATTTTGACCCATATCGGCATCGGCCTTTTTTTTTAATACGACAGCCGATAATGGGTCACCTCAAAACTTGGCAAAGGAAAGCTATTCTTAACTACTTTGCTTCGGTTAGCGAAAGTCCGCTAGCTTAATGCTAATGAATGGAAAATCCCATTGACCGGCTAACACAATTAGCATCGTGACTATCTCACAGTCTATGAACTTATTATAACTTTCACAGCTAGCTTGGCTCTTGAAAATGATATTGTTATTGTTATTGTTTGAAGTTAAAAAAAGAGATAAACATTTTAGTTGTATTGAAATTTTGAAACAGTTTATATACTGTAGAAAACTTAAGGAAGCTATTTATTTGTTTAAATTTTTATTTACCTTTAGAAGACATGCTGCTGAGCCATGAAAATGTTAAATAAACATGTGCTGAAAGGCATTTAAACAAAGTTAAGGATCAGAGTTTGTATTATTCAAAATTTTGCTGTCAATATATTCACTTTTACCGCAAATGAAAATCGGCAGCAAATATCGGTTATCGGCCTCCCTTCACAGCTAATAATTGGAATCGGTATCGGCCCTGGAAAAAGCATATCGGTGTATCACTAATCCGGGCTCATCGTGAGTCCCCTTCAGGACTGTGTGAGACCGCTCAAAGCTGGGTGTAAATTAGGATGATCATTTATAAAACTCAGCGAGCAGGATTAAAGCTCTGTGTTTGAGATTTGGAATAAAGTAACAGAATCACGTCTGAGCTCCGAGCTGGACTCCATGTGGTCCCGTTCACAGCCCTCTCACCTGAATAGCGTCTTTGAAGAGCCTCCAGATGTCGTAGAGCACCTTAGCAGACGTCACATAGACGGGAGAGCGATGAAGACTCAGAGACTCCGACATTATCTTCAGACGAGACCAAATACCGCTGAGCTGAAAGACACCGACAGGAGCTGCCGTTAGACTCTAATCCAAGAGATTCAGCTTCAGTCTGCTCACATCACCTCTGGACCAGGAGACCAGGGTCACCAGGTACTGACCTGAGAGAGGCGGCCGCAGCCTTCAACCTTCAGGCAGAGCAGCAGCTTCTCACACTTCTGAAAAAACACAAGGTTGATATGAGACGAAGCAACAGATTCATCACAAGGACAAGACACCAGCATGAGATGGACACCAGAGGGCGCCATCACACGGTGGTTTCTGATCATAGTGACAGAGAACTTAAATCCTCAAGTTCAGTCTCTACCTGGTTTCAACACTCAAAGTATGAGACTACATTTATACGAAGACAAAGAGGTGTGTATGTGTGTGTGTGTGTGTGCTCTGACCCTTTGCTCCAACCCACTCAGACAGGGTCCCTGAGGTCTTGGTGGTCTGGTGGAGCTGTAGGGGTCTGTGGGGTCGCTCAGGTCCTGGCACAGGGAGCAGATCCACTCCCTCCTGAAAGATGAGAGCGTCCGACATGTTAACGACCACAGACGATCAGCTGATCAGGATTTGGTTCCATGGGGGTCAGAGCTCAGACCACTTCGCTTCATCTTAAATGTGCTTGTCTTAGGTTTTATTAATGGGAAACACTCCATCCCCACAGGCTCTACAAGTGTGTATGTGTGTGTGTGTGTGTGCGTGTGTGTGCTCTCACCAGATGTCACAGCCCACAGGAGGAAGGTGACATTCTCTGTGGAAACCTCGACCACACGCTGAGCAGATCATAGAGCCGTTAGCTGATCCACAGGCGGAGCATCTGACGAGCCGCAGGGTGAGAGGAGACTCTGGAGGGGACGGCTGCTCCACGGGGTCTTCGTCCTGGGACATGAGACATTAGCAGAGCTATGAGACCAGAATCCACCTGAGCTCACCTTCAAACGCGCCCTGAGGGACAGGTGAAGCTTCACCTACCTCAGAGTCCTCGCTCATCTCCTCCACGTAAATCTCATCCTCAGCCTCACCCTGGACCAGTCGGAACCCCATCAGAGGACTCCCTTGGTGGGTCGGACCCAGAGGCAGGCGGTACAAGGAGACAATGGGCTGGCACTGGTTCAGTTTAGAGTCCGGAGGTGTCAGCTTCTCAGTGTTGCTCTCTGGTTCCTCTGGAGTCAGATTCTCTTCTGGTTCTGGTTCTTCAGTCACGGTGGAGGTCGGTTCGTTCTCTGATGGCTCCTGCTGCCGCAGCACCACCTGCTGGACGCTGCTGTCACAGGCTGAGTCCGCCACCGCCCTCACCACAGGACTAACCTGATGGGGCTTCACAGAAGAGGGTGGGAGGAAATCAGAGATGAGGCGCTGAGACAACGAGGGTTTTAAACCACGAAGGCCCTTGGTGTGTCTGGAGGCTGGGAGAGGAGGAGGTTTAGGAGACAGTTCAGAGTCCGGGGATTGCTGGGTTTCAGTGGGTCTGCAGGTCAGCTGGTGGTCTGGTTTTTGTGTTTGCAGCAGCTCATTCGTCACAATAGGATGACGTTTAATGAACTCTTTTTGGCGTGGAGACAGATGATAAGCGGACGGAGGGGACTGCTCCTGAGGGTCTACTGAGCCACCATCCACATATGATTGGTGGTCTTGGGATTGGATGTGGACTGGCTCTGGTTTTTGGTCTGGTTGTTCTTGGGGAATGGGTGATGGATGGTATTTTGCTAGTGTGTGGTCTGGCCTTGGTCTCTGGTCTGCTAGTGTGGGGTCTGGCACTAGCTGTTGATTAACCGTCCTCTGGTCTGCCAGTCTGTGGACAGGTTCTGGTCTCTGGTCTTTCCATAGCTGTTCATCTGCTGGTCTCTGGTCTGCTAGTCTCTGGTCTAGTTGTCTCTGGTCTGCTGGTCTGCAGTCAGGCCTTAGCTGTTGATCTGCTGGTCTCAGGTCTAGTTGTCTCTGCTCTGCTGGTCTCTGGTCTAGTTGTCTCTGGTCTGCTAGTCTGCAGTCAGGCCTTAGCTGTTGATCTGCTGGTCTCAGGTCTAGTTGTCTCTGGTCCAGTAGTCTCTGGTCCGGTAGTCTCTGGTCCGGTAGTCTCTGGTCTGGTAGTCTCTGGTCTGGTAGTCTCTGGTCTGGTAGTCTCTGGTCTAGTTGTCTCTGGTCTGCTGGTCTGCAGTCAGGCCTTAGCTGTTGATCTGCAGGTCTCAGGTCTAGTTGTCTCTGCTCTGCTGGTCTCTGGTCTGGTAGTCTCTGGTCTGGTAATCTCTGGTCCGGTAGTCTCTGGTCTGGTAGTCTCTGATCTGCTGGTCTCTGGTCTGGTTGTTGGTGGTTTGGGTGTGTTGGTATTTGTGTTTTTGGATAGGGTGGTGGTGGTCGGCACTCTGGTTTCAGATTGAACCTTTCTGACTGTTCGGATCCAACCGGAATCTGGTTCCCTGTGGTGGTCAGTAGGGCAAAGGTCTTGGGGTTGAGTTGTTCTAGGGGTTTCTTGGATTTGGACCAGGTAAGGATAGGTGCAGAGGGAGGGGCGCTCTGATTCAGGAGCAGAGGAACCTGTAAACAGGGCATCTGGTACACAGCCTGGTTTTTTAACAGTTCTTGGAGGGTGGACTGGATCTGAGGGGGGGTGGGCTGCTTGTTCAGTTGGACCAGTTGAAGGATACTGCTGGGCTGTGTAACAGGCTGAAGGACCACTGAGGTACCAACAGGACCAGGATTAATGTTTTGTTGCATCACCTGTCTCTGGTTGGTGCTCATGGTCCCTGAGGTCTTAGGGGGGGGCAGGAGGGCGAGGACAGAAGGAGAGACGGAGGAAAAGAGGGGCAGGGAGGCTGACAGGGGACTGGAAGTGGAGGTGGAGAGCTGGCCGGACCCAGACTGAGGTTCAGAGGTCTGTTTGGGGTTTGGATCTGGTGACTGTTCAACCAGGAAGGGGACCCATGCCACGTTCAGGGATCCTGGAACACAAAGATCAGGTATTACAGTTCCATTAGAACCCGCAGAGTCAATCAGAACCCCCTGAGCCTATCAGAACTTTCATGGAGTGGATTTTAATGCAGTGAGCTCTACTACAGAGTCATGCCTGTTTCTTATACCAAACTGTGATCCTGCTCAGAGTAAAATCCTGTGATCCTGTAACTCAGGAGGTCTCAGAGAAGACCAGAGACACTGAACCCACCAAACTTTAAGACGCTATCCAGAACGAGCCGGTCGGACACGATCTTCATCTGAGACATCCTGTGAGGAGGGGACAGGTCCTGATTAGAGAAACTCTTCATCCGTACCTGAACCTGCAGACAAAGACACACATCAGAGAGGACCTGTTGTTGCTGTTTCCTGGTAGTCTGTTGCTGCAGTGCATCATGGGCCAGCATGTCTGTGACGCTGGATCAGAATTAATGGTTTCGGTGCAGCCCTGAGGCTGTGAGACCTACCTGAGTGAAGAGGGCCAGAAGCTGAGGCAGGTCGTTGGTGTTTCTGGCTGCTTCTGCCAACTCACACGCAGTCTGATGGTCCTTCTGCATCTGCTTTATCTTCGTCATCCTCTGCCTGATACTGTCCCTCTCAGAGTCAGCCACCTTCTGCTCCCACAGAGAGAAAGAGAGAGAGAAATAAACAAGCCTGTACCTGGTCAAGGATCTCCTGAGCCGTGGATCGGTCACCGTGCTCAGGTAATCTGCCACAGTGTACTTCCTCTTCAGGGCTAAGTCTAGCTCCAGTTTGCTCTGGCGTTGAGTGGATTCCGTCTGGTGGTTAAGGAAGTTTCTTTCTGTTTCTCTACCGTTTGGTTCAGTGTGATCAGGTTTCTGTTTGGTGGCTCTGCTTGTGTTTGTGAGTGGACTCCCCGAGTCTGTGTGTGAGGGCCTTGTAGTGGAGGGTGTTGGACTCCCTCTCCTTACGTTGGTTGTGGAATTTGATTGCTCTCTTCTGGATTTTAAAAATTAGAAGGTATTGTCCTAATTCTGCACTGCATGGACTGTTTGGCGTTTGGGACACCAAACAATGACCAACAATGTATTTGCAGAGTTCTGCATGCAGAGTCTCCAATTTATGTTTATCCCATTTTGGATATAGTAGTCTTGGTTGGCGAGTGGACCCCAGACTTCACAACCATCGAGAGAAACGGGTTCTATAACAGAATTTAGTATTTTGAGCCAGGTTGGAATTGGGATATTGATGGAGAAAACAACATTTTGGCTGTTCACAAATTTTCATTCACCCATTACATAAACATACAGTGCCTGAAGGTCTGACAACAGCTTTAGTGAACAGAAACCCTTGAAGACACGGTATCCTCAGACAGGGCCCCATGCTTGACGTCGCTGTGGAACGTGAGATGCCTCTGACTCTGTCCCTAAAAGACACCTGTTGTTATCGCTGTAGTCTGTACTCACAGCAGTAACTGTCATGAAAAACAGAAAGACAGCATTAAATAACAGCCAATTAAATGTTTGTTAAACCATAGAAGGATAGTCTCCAGATTGATTTGTAGGAGTAAAGACGCCCATTTGGGGTGCTGGGGGCTGGGTTCTTTTGGAATATCATTATTTTTGTTTTGGATTGGTTCACTGTCAGGGTCCATGTCTGGGAGAACTCGTGCAGAAGCTCGAGGTGTTGCTGTACAGGTTTTTGCACACTGAGTCCATTCTTTTCATCCGATTTTGATGCATGTTAAGAAAGAAATTCAATCTCATCTTATGTTGTTTCCACACTGATGCTGAAACTTCTGTCCGTCAAGTTTTTTTTTTTTTTTTTTAGGTCAGGTTTGATTTTCTGCTGAGGTTTTTCCTGGATTCCTTCCATGTCATTTCGAGGGTTGTATCCAGCTGTCTCTCACTGCAGCCAACTGATACCCCTGCAAAAAATAGACTGGGGGCACCCAGAGCAGGTGATGTAGCTGTTTACGAGCCAAGTGACAAGCTCGCTGGCTGTTCGAAGCCCGGGGGTCATCTTATTGTGGATGGAGGGTGAAATAAAATCACAGAGGCTGCTCCACCAATCAGAAACATTCAGCACTGCCCTGAGAGCAGGAACGTTTCACAAACACGTGGATGAAATAAATCCTCCTCTGTACCTTGGCCTCCGTCAGTAACTCCTGCATCCTGGTCTTGATCTGCTGAGTCAGGATCTTGTAGGAGTTCTCCAGCTCCATGGCCAGCTGATCATGGCTCTGAGTGATGTCCTGAAGCCTGAAACACACACACACACACACATACACACACACACACACACACATACACACACACACACACACACACACACACACAAAAGTGTAAGGGAAAGTCCTGGGACTAAGACCTTGGAGTTTTCAAGCAGCTGAGGCGTGTTGCTCTGTGGGTAACGTGTATCATCTGTTGTCTTGGCGTTTGTAACGGAGTGTGTCTGGTTCAGTGACTCTGCTCTGCTCTGCCTGCATGTGATGAAACTTTGAAGATAAACTCTGTCATGTTAGGGATTCTTATTTCTCTGAGATTTTTCTTTTGTTGGGTAAATAAATTTCACACCAGAGACTGTACCTGGTGTCCATGTCCTTCAGGCTCTGACTCATCATGTCTCCAAACGATCTGACTGGCTGAACCAACGCCTCGAACTTCCTCTTTAGCCCGATGAGGGCTTCATTGATGAACAAATACCTGAGAGGAGAGGAGAGGAGGTGGAGAGGAGGAGGAGGAGAGGAGAGGAGAGGAGAGGAGAGGAAGAGGAGAGGAGAGGAGGAAGAGAGGAGAGGAGGAGGATCAGACTGTTACCCGCTCCTGCAGGTCCTCTGTGCGTGTCTGAGGAGCTGCTCTCTGTGACTGAACTCCTCCTACCTGTGGTTCTTGTGAGTCATGAGCTGGCAGTCCCTGCAGGTGAGCTCCTTACAGGTGGCGCAGTAGAGTTTGAGCGGCTCAGACGGGTGGAATCTGCAGAACTTGGTGGGCGGAGTCACGATGGCTCCTGGTCACAGACAGAAGTAAAACTTTATTGACATTCAGACAGAGGACAAAGACACTGACCTCAGTTTGACCTCTGTTTGACCTCTGACCTGCAGGCGGCTGTTTCAGGATCTGGTGAGACCTGGTGAGCTTCACTCTGCAGTGAGCCGACAAACACGCAAAACACAGAGCATCATTACAGTCGATGCACCAGCTGCACGCCGGGGCGCCGTCACAGCTCGAGCACTGAGGAGACAAGGAGAGGACACAAATTGAAGGAAGGAGAGGAGGAGACAAGGGAGAGAGAAAAAGAGGAGAACAAACAAGGAAGGAGGAAAGGAGCAGAGGGTGTGTTTCTTGAAGTGTTCCAATCTGAGATTGGAGGATTTCAGGAGGTGAATCCTGACGGCCCTCTGAGGGTCCCTGAACCACAGTTTGTTACCTTCATATTAAAAGTGTTTCCTGGAGCCGTCAGAGTCTTCATGCCGAAGGGGGCGTAGGAGGAGGCATCCTGCAGGAAGACAGAGAGATGAAGACGTAAAGATGTGAATCAGACGTCAGAGAGCGCGTGGTGGACTCTCTGGAGAGGGTGACCCATGACTGAGCACAGAAAAAAGAAAACCGAGTTAAAAAAAAAACTTCAGTGGACTGCAACTGTGACTGAATATAACTCTAATGAAATGTTACCTACAGGACCCTCTGACAGCTTCAGATTTATCTGAATTTGAGTTTTTCATTTTTAAAAGGAAACAAACTGTAAGAACGATACTGAAAATAAAGCAAACAAAAGAAAAAATCCACCCCAAACTGACAGATTCTGAAAATAACGTCTACACAGACATCAGAGAAAAAAAAAAACTGTAAACTGTTGGAAACAGTTTTCACCATCCTGAAAAATATCCGTCTAAAACAAAGAATCTGACTCCTAACTACCTTTGACCATTTCCTGTGTAGAACACAAGATGTGAGTGGAAGAAGTAGAAGGAGACGGCCGAGTTCTCAGTTTATGCCAAATTTATGGATTAAAATGGATCAAGAATGTGTGAACAGAGTCTCTGAGTTCAGAATTACCTTTACCTCTCTTTAATACAGAGTGTAAGGGTCTGAGCAGTCCAGAACCTCAAAAATTTTTGATTCCTTTAGCGATACCGACACCGGTTCCTGAACCACACGTTTTGATACCAATTTTTATATCCGTTCATATTTTTCATCTACACCTAATTTTCTACTCTGAGTATTTTAATACTATTTTCTTCTTAAAATAAAAAAAATAAAAATTTGCTGGTGCAAAAGAACAGGTGACCAGTCAGTTTATACTGAGTCCACTGTAAATGAACTTTCTTCTGTGGATTCTTGTTTTTTAACGTTAAAATAAAAACCCTCCTCCTTTACTGGGCCGATAAAAGTGACCTAAAAGAGACAAACAGTGTGATTCATTTGCACACAGTTGTCCGCTCTGGCTGCAGCTTGGAGGGTCTGGAGGAGTCTGTGTTTGGAGGGGGGAGGGGCTCAGCGCCCGCTGCTCGTTGAGACTCCAGAAAAGTCGCTGGATTTGTCGCTTTTAAGAGAAAAAGGCGCTGAAGGTGCCTGAAAGTCATTACATACAGAGACAGAGTCACTTAGTTGGTAACACTCATTCTCATTCAAACTTCAAGTAAAAAACTTAGTTTCTAAAACTGAGGGTAAAGCACGGCTTCTACTTTCCTGAGTCGTTATGCCTTAAGATAAGAGCTGCCAAGATTAGTCGACTAGTCACGATGACGTCGACGATCAAAATCATCGGCGACTTATTTAATAATCGACGTCGTCAATATTTTTCTAAACTTTATTTTTCCCTCAAAACTGCCGCTGTACTTTCACCTGTCTCATCTGCCGTTCTGTCCTTGACGCATACGTGCAGAAGTGGTAACCGGGGTAACCCGTGATGTCACTGGAAAAGTTATGCCAGTACGACAGTATGACGGCGATGCACGAGCATCTGAAAAGACAGCACGCCGTGGCTGATTTATTTTCTGACGAAGAATGACAATCTCGGTAAGCTAATTGGCTAGTTGGCTGCTAACATTAACGTCAACAGGGAGCTACCTACTTAATAGCGATGTCATGTTTGAATAGAAAATTGGTACATTAAAAAAATGTCAGAAATGCTGCTACAAGCTGCAAAGTTCATTAAAAGCTGAATGAACTATGATATTAACTGTCTTCATTTTTAGTTAGCACATACCTTAAACACTTGAAGCTGGAAGCTAATGATGTTAGCTGTATGCTGGTGCAATAAGCTGCAATTTATGTATGATCCGAATAGTCGACTAATCCCAAAAAATAATCAGTGACCAGTCGATTATCAAAATAATCGTATGTGGCAGCCCTACTACCGAAGCATTTCAGTAGGTGCCGAAGTTCAGTACCCAGCCCTACTATGAACCCCTTCTGGAACCCTCATATAGCCGAAGTCTCCACCCATCCAATACAACATTCATCTAACTCTTGGGTGGTGTCTTCAGGTGCAGGCTGGGTTAAGGATGTTTCCCATCAGCGTCTTTCGGTGCATCCCTTAAAGGAAGTGCAAACTCAGACATCTCACACGTTTATCCTTCCTGCTCAGAGAATGTTATCTGGTCCAGGCTCTTCCTGCTCCATGATTTAAAGGCAGACAGTTTTACAACCTCCAGCTCAAGACCTGCAGCTGGATCCCTCTCTCTAACATCAACCCCACCACACACACGCTCACACAGACTTCCTTCCCCTGTAGCTGCAGAGTCAGCATTAATTTTTATAATGCTCTGTAATGCAGTTATTTGTTACGCACATTGGTAAACAAGGGTTAACTGATTGATTAATGCACAAAAATAATAGTTAACACAGCTTAACATTATGTTTCTTCAAAACATAAATAAAAACCATCATTCACACATAAACAGTAACACCGCAAATAAAGCAGAAAATAAATTAATGAGTCACTCAGTAAGGTTTGCGGTTCAAGTTCTACGGTTCATGAAGAACGACTGAAGGAAAGAACCCAAAGGCTCAAAGATTCATCATTTTTATGACTGAGGTCAGGAGTCACTTCCTCTCAAGTGATAAAATAAAAGAAGTTTCATGTACACAGATGCACAGAGGCAACCTTATGTGACATGCATGCAGCAGGTGGCGGTAATGCACCTTTCAGCTGGTTCGCCAACAGCCAAAAATCTCTGAAGAAGAACGAGACGCGTACGAGCGGGGATGAAAAAAACAACTTCAGCCACGTTAAGATTTGATTTGTTGTTGTTGACAACATCTTTAAAAATGGCCTCAGAAGAAGAACCGAGAGAGGACACAGGAGAGGAGACTTTGGTGTCAAAGAGAGGAATAGCACGTCGGTTTTGGATGCCTAGTTACCGTAGCAAACCTGTTCCAGCATTTAAGAAAGCAGCACAAGGACGTGTATGACAACTGCGTGATGTATATCTAATGGATTTACCAGCAGACTTAACTCAAGGATTTACAAGCTTTTTAGACCGTGTTAAATCTTGGGGGGGGGCTGTCCACCCTCCGTTTGTCTGCCCTCCGTGAACGTTTGGATGTAAATCTGCATGAACTGTGTGTGAATGTTTCAAATTACACCCTGAGGAGAATTTTCCACCCTGGATGATGCGTTGCCGGGGATGCCAGGACATGACCCTCTAACCTCTACCGTGTAAATTTACGAGGAAGACAAAGACTCTTTCTGCACACGTGTATTCAAACACACAGATGTGTGAAATGTACAAGGTGCTATAAAACGTACACTAGGGCCGAGCGACATGACCTAAAATTCATATAAACTGAATCCCTTCACAGTAATGGTAGATATCGCTGTAATATGAAGGTACAAACTGTGGTTCAGGGACCCTCAGGGGGCCATCAGGATCACCTCCTGAAATCCTCCTACCCGTAGCTGATTCGCGCTTAGCTTTGACTCTTTCGGGTCACTTTAGCGGGTTCAAGCCCAGATAAAGGAGGAGGCGTTTTATTTCGATGTTAAAAAAAACATTTGACAGAAAAAAAAGTTCATTTATAGTTACAAACATACTTACAGTGTTTTTTAAAATTGATAAACTGAGTTGAGAGTGGATTAATCACGCCTCAACCGAAATTGAGGTATCGTGATTTTGATATTTGCCATAATTGTCCAGCCCTGCAACTGACCAACAATTTCCTGTAAACAATCTAAATTTCCAGTTTGAGGTGAGAGCAGGTAGTGTCACTCCTTATAGAAGTATGAAACAACTCAGGCCCCGTTTACAAGACAACACGACAACGGCGTTTCATGTCGAAAACGCAAAAACCGCAGTGAAGAAAATCTGCGTCTACACAGAAACGCTGAGGAACTGAATCCGCAGTAAGTACGCATGTCAGACCGCTCTTTGAGCAGCGCTCCACTGAAGTAGAAATGAGCTGAGAATTCAGAGCCAGAGTCAGTCTGCTGCTGAGGAGGAGCACAATGAAAACGTGGTCCTCCTCCTCCTCCTCCTCGGATTGCAAAGGACAAACTGAACCCTCCCTCTGGATCCTCCTGAAGGACACACACATCACTCCTACACACACTGACTCTTATCAGCCTGTGGTTGAAAAACGATCTCACTGCTCAGGCTCTAAAAAGAGGAACTCTAACTCCCACGATGCATTTCATTCAAATCATTTCCTCCTCTGCTGTGCGTCAGCCCTCATACAGCCAGAGAGACAAACTGGGTCATCTGTGATAAAGAGAGTTTGGAGTCCTGTGAACACCCACTCCATTTGTGAGTCCAGGACCAGATGTGAACTGGACCCAGACTGAAACAGCTGCCACACCTTTGTTCTCTGATCCAGCTGTGATCTCAGGTTCCAGCTGGAGCCTTAAAACTACCAGTTAGTCTTCAGAAGAAGAACCAGAATCCAGCAGAACGGGGGTCTTGAAGCGAGGTCTCAGTGATTTAGCTCTTCTGTGTCTGACTACGTCCACATTCTCAGAGAGTCCCGGTCTGTCCAGGTCGGGTTTCTGTCAGTTACAGTTTTATGGTTTATGGTGTCCAGTTTCAGACTTCCAACCCCCTTCACAAAGCCTCTCATTCAAGTTAGACCAGGACACCCATTTCCTGCTGTTTTCATTTGAACATTAACACACAGCGCGCGGGTCTGTCAGTGGAAAAAAGAAATCACCTCGTCAGAGCTTTGCGCTTTACTGCTGTTCCCTCTCAGGGTCACCACGGGTCACCAGGGGTCACAGAGACTGGAGACTGGAGGGGTCTGGAGACTATCCAAGCTGTCATTTGCTTTGCTTCAGGCTTTTTCAACCATAGGAACTCGAGTTTAAATTTAGGTCCTAGAGTTTTAAATGCAGTCTCTCCCTGAAAAGTTCCTGCTCTGAGGGTGGTACTTTCAGAGGTCCAGGAACTGCAGTTCTGACTGTACCGCAGTGTTTTTATTCCCCCTCCAGCTGTGATGGACTTGGTTTAGTACCTCCTAATCAATTGTCTTCTTTGAGCATGATAGTTGAACGCATCTCTGTCAGCTCATGGTGTTCCAGTTTAAAGAGTGACCCTGTAAACTGGTGACCTTCAGCTGAACGTGTCAGTGGCTGGTTGAAAAAAAAGAAGAAAAAAAAGTCCAATTCTCTGATTTCAGCTTTTTTAATTGTGAATATTTTCTGGTTTCTTCACTCCTCTGTGACCGTCCTGAATATTTTTGGTTTGTCAACAAAACAAGACATTTGATGATGTCATCTTGGACTCAGAGAAACAAAAATATTTCTCATATTTTAGGACATTTTATGGACCAAAAAACTACTCAATAACACAAAGAGGAACTATTCCTCAGTTCAGACTCTGTTTACGTGACACAATGTTTCAAATAAACGAAAAACAATCTGCGTTACCATAGAAACACTGAGGGACTGAAAACACTGCAGTATTCCCACAGCTGGTGACCACTTCCCTTGGGATTCACCGATCCAACTTCTCTGGTCCTGATACCGATACCTGGGCTTTGGGTATCGACTGATACCGATCCCAATTCGATACCAGTGTTAAAATAGAGGGAACGTTCAAGTGCAAAACTGTTACACAACTGTTTGTAAGCAAAACAACTTTGTTTGATTCAATCATAATTTAACCTCAGTGTCAAGTTCTCCAAGTGACAACAAAAAAAAAAAAAATATGAGAGTGCGGGTTAAAAAAGGCACAGAGCTGGTTGCCTGGATCGGCCCTTCCCTACCGATACCAGCTCTGAGGGGTCCGATTCGGCTGATACCAGGATTGGGATCGGTGCATCCCTACACGTCCCCTCTCTCCACAGACCGCTGAAGTAGAGGTGGGCGGATCATCTGGTGTATATATTGAATGCGTCATCTCTGCTGACTGACAGTTTTCCCAAACACAACTCTTGTCAGGTTTCAGGAATGTGTTCGAGGAGTGTGTGTGTGTGTGTGTGTTGATTAACCCGTGTGATGACCTTGAGGGAAAGACTTCACAGACAGAAGCTATCTATTTATCTGCTCGCCATAACAAAGACACACATTGACTCCAAGGCAGCGCAAGACCAGACACATGCTGAAACATCCTGGACATAAAAAATAATAAAACTTCGTAAATTTATGATAGAATAATTGTACATAAGTTGATCCCACATTCGCCTTAGTGTGTCTGCTTTTCTTTAAATGTGTTTGTTAACCTTTGTTCCTCATCTAAGCAGGTGCTGCCTAACCAAGGACTTTTACCTCCACATGTGATGATGGAAAAGTACCTCTACGTGGAAAGTTGTGCTGATAAGATCTGCGTTGCACTTGCTGTGTTAATTGACCATGGGAACATGCAGTGAGCATGCATGTGCTATGTGACATTTTCTGTGATCACCACATCCTTTAGATTGTAAATGTGTAACTAGGGACCTCCCTAAGGAAAAAACAATGAGGAAAACGAAGGATGTGCTTCAGATCTGTAACTGGGCACATCTCTGCGTTCTCCATGCAAGTAAAAACTTGAGACCGTTGTCTTTGCCTCATTTGTGTGTTTTTTCTGATGTTCTAGGTTGCTTGAACCTGACACTCTACATGGACCTGAACCTTTGACACACACAGTGTCAGGTTCAAGCAACCTAGAACATCAGAAAAAACACACAAATGAGGCAAAGACAACGGTCTCAAGTTTTTACTTGCAAGGAGAACGCAGAGATGTGCCCAGTTACAGATCTCAAAAGGCTCTGAAGCACATCCTACGTTTTCCGCTCTATTTATTTTCCTTAGGGAGGTCCCTAGTTACACATTTTCAATCTAAAGGATGTGGTGATCACAGAAAATGTCACATAGCACATGCATGCTCACTGCATGTTCCCAAGGTTCAATTTACACGGCAAGTGCAATGCATCATAAACATGTTATCTGTATGTTCAGTTTATCTTATCAGCACAGCTTTCCATGTATAGGTACTTTTCCATCATCACATGTGGAGGTAAAAGGCCTTGGTCAGGCAGCACCTGCTTAGATGAGGAACAAAGGTTAATAAACACATTTAAAGAAAAGCAGACACACTAAGGCGAATGTGTGATCAAACTATGTACAATTATTCTATCACACAGATAACATGCTTGTGTTCCCCTTTAGATTTGCAACTATGTAACTAAGGACCTCCTAAAGGAAATAAATAGAGAGGAGAATGAAGGATGTGTGTCTTTTCTGATGTTTTAGGTTACTTGAACCTGACAATCTATAATCAGTTCTCCTGATCTTCATGTGAAAACAGTCCATAAACCTCTGAGCTCTGTAATCCTCTCACCTTTCAAGACTCAATAATACATTTATAATGATTGAGGAGAAGATCAGGAGAGTCTGCACACACCTCTGGATGTCTAATGTTCTCAACAGTTTCACAGACCGAACAGTTTTTATGGAACTCTAATGAACACACTGACTGCTTTTACTCAGGAAGGATGAGGCAGCGGATCGAGCAGGAAACAGGGTGAGGGTGGGGAGTGATATGCGTGGCGCGACTACCAGACCATCTGCACCCCAAATCCTGCTCTATTTCCTCTCACCCTGACACACAGAGTGTTAATGATTTAAACACTGAGTATTTATCTATGAAACAGAATATTTATAATAAAAACACTGAGTTTGTGGGTCACATTAGGGGACTGGTTCACAGACCGGTCAGCAGCTGTGTGTCAGTTTAACGTCAGTTTAACGAGAACCAAACTCCAGAGTCTGGATTAAAATGAAGACTGAACGTGATAAATCTCAGCCAGCAGTCCGCGGACTCTCCTCAGATGTTAAACTCCGTTAGCAGCCTGTGTGTTGTTAGCTTACCATCAGTTGGCCGCTCCGGGTCTCTGCTCCACCACACGACGAACAGGATGAGATCAAACTTCACGCGCCTCCGTCAAAGAGTCCACATCCCGCCACGGAAACTACGGCTACATCACTGTTTAAGATCTCTGGAGGTGTGAACTTTGTTTACTGAGTTTAAAAAAAAACAAAACTTTAAATTCTTTCTTCCTCTTCTTCCGCCCTCAGACGCACCGTTACTTCCTTACCCGAAATCCTCCTCTTCAACATCTTCCTCTGTGGTTTCACATTCAGAGACGGTTCATCAACCAGTAACACTGACGCGTGCGCGTTACTGCCCCCTGCTGGAGAGGCAGGATGTCTTAAAAACAGTTTCTTCATTGATTAGGGAAAATTAGAACCAGAATATAAACCCTAGAATTAAATATAAAATAATTAAGAAATTTAACTGTATAGAAACAATATGGATGGTCGCCTCGGTACTGCGCTCTCTTGTACTTCGTAGGTTTTTGCGGGTTTTGTTACGCTACACAACAATAAAGAATGCTTATCACTCAGTTCCCCGTGCAGCTTTGGGACTCTCTGACCAGGAGAGTCAAAACAGGAGCTACAGGACTGTTTTGACTGCACAGATTGGAGCGTCATTGAAGCTGCAGCTACAGACATTCATGGACTTTGTGACACTGTGACATTATACATCAGCTTTTGCGAGGACCTGTGTGCAGACCAAGACATTCTGTAACCAGGCTTCTGTACAAACAGGCCAGGAACATGCTTACACCATCCAGAGATCAGGAGGTTAAAACGAGGAGTAAAGAAGAGTTCCCATTTACGTGAAAATCAAAGTCTGTTTGAATAATTTAAATATCAAATGAACCTGATAGAGATTTGTTTACAGAAAGAATCAAAGGCATCAGAACAATCGAAATGAGAGTTTCAATCAAATGACAGAGAGCGGGTTCAGGAGCGTGTCAGCCGCTCAGGTGAAACAGGTGGGACCTGGTGGTTTAAAAAAATATCCGTTACAGAAACATTTAACCTTCTCTGAATTTACTGTTTTAAATCATTAATGCAACAGGTTACATAGGGTCCTCCTTATATTCTTATTAATTTATCCCAGCATGCTCTGCAGTGATCCTTTGAAACCATTTCCTACCTCTGCTCTTTAATATTACTGTGATTTATTTTTTTATTTATAGGACTTTCTTCATATATGTATGTTTTTAAATTTAAAAATTTTTTTGCTAAACCTTTAAACTCTTTTTGTAACCCCGCAATTGAAAAGTTTCTTTCATGATTTTTTTTTTTTTTTATATTTAATACCTTTTTTTATCATTAAACACTATGTATTTTCCTCTGGATTTCCACAGAAAGAAAGAAAGAGTCTAGATTTAATCCAGATGTTTTGGTTAAGAAGGTCGTCCAGGTGATCAGGTTTGCATGAGTTAAATTTCAGATTTGAATGAACCATGAAATCGTCTCAGAGTCATCAATCAGAGGGATAAACAGGTGATGTGTTCGTGTTTACCTGCTGCTCAGACTGGAGGTAATGTGTGATGGGCGGAGCTTAGAGGAGTATAAAGCAGACAGATGAACAGGTAAACTCTCTGAAGGACTAAAGCTGCTGTCATCAGGTATATTCACATCTCACCTGGACTTTTAATTTTATATATTTTTAATATTCTCACATTTGAATCTCTCACTACATTAAAATCAGACATAACTCTGTAGTGGAGATCACTGCATTGAAAATAAACAAGGCTCTGTGGATGTTTTGCTGAAGCTGATGTCATGATGATGTCATGATGATGTTCCCACAGACTCCCAGCTGAGTCACTATGATGAGAGGAGGCTTAATCTGCCTGCTGCTGTCAGGTGAGTGAACCGAACTCCTCCACGTATTCAAAAACCACTTTATCAACTTCTTCTACTTCTTTTTTTTCTTCCTTCCACTTCATTATTTTTGGCTTCCTCAAAATTTCATTTATATTTTATGTTGTGCAAACAAATCGTTAGTAGTAATAAGAAAGCCTTGTACTGTTTGCATATTCAAAATAAATAAATTCAAAAAGTAAGCTGCAGTTCCCTGAGTGTCCACTAGAGTTTGTCTCTAGCAGAACGTGAGTTAGCACACTTGTTCTCAGTCCGCCTTGTGTCGTCTCTCAGCTGTGTTGGTCCATCACTCTCAAGCTGATGGTATCAGACAGTTCAAACCTGTCTTGACACCAAAGACCTGGACCGAGGCTCAGAGTGACTGCAGGGACAGGTTCACTGACTTCGCAACCATCCAGGATGACACGGACAACCAAGAAGTGATGGCGCTGTCGAACGAGGTGGTTTGGATCGGTTTGAAAAGAGGATGGAAATGGTCTCCAGGGAACCATGACCTGATCGAGAACGCCTTCACCAGCTGGTCCAAAAATGAGCCGGGTTCAGGAGACTGTGTGACAGTAGGTCTGCAGGGCTGGTCTGCCAAAGACTGCAACACCAAAAATCATGTGCTCTGCTACAATGGTGAGTCAAAAGGGGTAGCCTACCCTGAGTCCCTACTCAGAGGTTCTGTGAACACAGTCTAACTGTTAAACCAGCAAAACACAGACTGGATGAGTGTCAGAGGGAGAGTGGGTAGGCAGGAAGTGTGTTACAGTGATGGCAGGCCAACAGGAAGTGTGTCAGAGTGAGGGCAGACCAAAAGGAAGTTTGTCAGAGTGAGGGCAGACCAAAAAGGAAGAGTGTCAGAGTGAGGGCAGACCAAACAGGAAGAGTGTCAGAGTGAGGGCAGGCCAACAGGGAGTGTGTCAGAGTGAGAGTGGATAGACAGGAAGTGTGTTAGAGTGAGAGCAGGCTAACAGGAAGTGTGTCAGAGTGAGGGCAGACCAAAAGGAAGTTTGTCAGAGTGAGGGCAGACCAAAAGGAAGTGTGTCAGAGTGAGGGCAGACCAAAAGGAAGTTTGTCAGAGTGAGGGCAGACCAACAGGAAGTGTGTCAAAGTGAGGGCAGGCCAACAGGAAGTGTGTCAGAGTGAGAGTGGGCAGACAGGAAGTGTGTCAGAGTGAGGGCAGACCAACAGGAAGTGGGTCAGAGTGAGGGCAGACCAACAGGAAGTGTGTCAGAGTGAGAGTTGGCCAACAGGAAGTGAGTCAGAGTGAGGGTAGACTACCAGGAAGTGTGTCAGAGTGAGGGCAGACCAACAGGAAGTGTGTCAGAGTGCGAGCAGGCTAACAGGAAGTGTGTCAGAGTGAGGGCAGACCAACAGGAAGTGTGTCAGAGTGCGAGTGGGTAGACTTTGTCAGAGTGGGACGGGCTTTGTACTTAAACTACAGGTTGTACTTAAAGCTGCAGAGCCTCAGGGGAATCTGCTCTGGCTGAGAACAGCTGCAGGACTCTGACCCGGGCCCTGATGAATCCACTTCATTATTGTTTGTTTCTGGCTCGTTTCTCAGCTAAAACTCAGAAACACGTTCTACTGAATCAGCCAAAGACCTGGTCTGAAGCTCAGCGTCTCTGCAGCGCCTTAAATTTACGTCTGAGCAGCATTCTGAGCCGGAGAGACGCTGAAGAGATCAGGCAGCTTCTGCAGGGAACTGCTGGGTCTAAAGAGGACACCACAAGCACAGAGGACACCACAAAGACAGGAGGCACCACGAGAACAACGGTCATCAAAAAGACTGAGGGCAACACAGAGACTGTGTCACATGAATCGGCTATCATAGGTCCTCAACTGAAACCTCTGGGCCTCACCTCTGTAAGCATAAACGCCTGGGTGGGTCTGCGCAGAGGAGAATGGGCGTGGTCAGACCAAAGCCACACCCCCTACAGGAAATGGATGCCAGGTCAGCCAGTCGGTGGTGCAGAATGTGTGGTGATGGAGACAAAGACCGGGACATGGCGTTCAGCAGCCTGCAGTGAAACACACAGCTTCATCTGTTATTCAGGTGAGTCCTGCAGAGACCATATGATCTGGACTGGTCCGGTCTTGATTCGATCTCTAAGACGTCCCTGCTCTTTTCTCAGCTGGCAAACACTCTATTTTGACCTCTCTGAAGTTCCGCCTGACTGGAGGACCTGCAGATCTGAACGACCCGCAGCTTCAGCTCGCTGTCCTGCAGCAGGTCAGAGATTTTAGGCTCTTACCCCCCACCCACCACCACCCATTTAAAAACAACACTGTAAAAAATTACAATGTTAAAATAACAACAAGATTGAAAAAGAAAGAAAAAAAGAATAATTTTAAACAAACAACACCATGGCGAGCAGATGGCCCAGTGGTTTAGGTTGTGCTCCATATAGTGAATAGTTAGTTTCCTCCTCTATCCACTATCCTGTCCTCTCTTATTTAAATTTAAAAAAGCCTGAAATATATATTATACATCTTTAAAAAATGCCATAAAAAAAAAAAAAAAACAACACTGTAAAAAGTGACAATGTCAAGGAAAAACATTGAAAAAAGAAACATATTTTTGGAAAAAATACAGCAAAACTACATAACACTACAAAAACAACACTATAAAAAATACACAAGAATTACACAGTAAAAATAACACTGGAGACGACTGTATAAACATGGTAAATACACATTTATTATCACTAACAGCTCTCTGATTCACTGATTTAGACAAATTTCTTTGACCTTCTAAATTAAAGCACTTATATTAGTTTAAACATGAGCATAGATTTTATTTATAGATTCATTTAACAGATTTTCAGATTTTTTTTATTTTTTTTGTGTGTGTGTGTGTGTGTGTGTGTGTGTGTGTGTGTGTGTGTGTGTGTGTTCCAGCTGGAGCAGAAGCTGCAGGAGGGAGGGGTTGGAGGACAGGTGAAGCTGCGGTGGAGGAAACAGCCTGATGGGAAAGTTTTCCACAGAGAGGAGGAGCAGAGAGCGCCCTCTTGTGGTCAGAAGGGGGATTGTATCTGTGACGGTTCTGGTCACTGATCATCTGTTGATCATCTGATGTTTCTCAGCAGGTAGTTAACCCCCAGTGTCTGGTTTATTTGAGCTAATTTGAGCTGTTTGCCTCTGAGCTGGAATATGATATCCTTTTCAGTTTTATCCATTTTGTTTTTATCTCTTTCTTGCAGTAATGTCCAGCAGGGGGCGACTCTGCTTGTTGAAATCAGTCTTTCAGAAAATGTTTCTTCTCTTGGTTTGAAATAAAACTTGCTGATATACCTGTGTTAAGCTGTGAAGTGTCTCAAACAAACAAAATGAGTGGTTGATTAGAGTTTTATCACAGCAATGAGTCTTTATTCACAGTGAAAACATGGATCTGATCAGAGCTCAGGTGATCAGAGGTTTAAAACATTGATATAAAGTCATGTTAGTATCAAACATCATCAACACTTTAAAAATGAGATGAAGCAATGTAAACAGAGTTTATGTGGCGTCAGGTTACACATGGAGCTCAACATGAAGTTTATTAGTAAAACATGCTGAATAAAGGACCTGTATGGAGTTTAAATCCGTATAAAAGCATGCAAACATTAAACCAAAGGGTCGATTTTTTTATTTAAAAAAAAAGACTATTCTGAAAATCTGTTCAAGTTTCAGGTGTGGAGAACAGGACCTGAAAAAACTGATGTTTATGAGCTGAATGTGGTCAAATGTTCATAAAAGATTAATCTGAATATCCAGTTTAATTAAAAATACACAATATGTGACTTTTTAATGATCCGCAACACAAATTAAAGCTCTCTGAATTTATGAAAACATATTGAAATGAAGGCATCATGATGTCTTTTACGCAACTGATGGTTTAGCCAAACACATCTCTCTTCCCTCTTAAAGGAGCAGAAACATTACTTTTATTCTCTGAGTGTATTTAAGGTCTTCAGCCTCTTTTTTCATGAACAGCTCGTAAACATCTCACAATGAACAGCTTATGATGAACAGCTCACCGTGAACAGCTTATGATGAACAGCTCACAATGAACAGCTCATGATGAACAGCTCATGATGAACAGCTCACCATGAACAGCTCATGATGAAAAGCTTGTGATGAACATCTCACGAGGAACAGCTCATGATGAACAGCTCGTGATGAACAGCTCACCATGAACAGCTCACCATGAACAGCTTGTGATGAACAGCTCACCATTAACAGCTCATAATGAACAGCTTATGATGAACAGCTCACCATGAACAGCTCAATATGAACAGCTCACTATGAACAGCTCACCATGAACAGCTCACCATGAACAGCTCAATATGAACAGCTCACTATGAACAGCTCACCATGAACAGCTCACTATGAACAGCTCACCATGAACAGCTCACTATGAACAGCTCACCATGAACAGCTCACCATGAACAGCTCACCATGAACAGCTCACTATGAACAGCTCACCATGAACAGCTCACCGTGAATAGCTCACTATGAACAGCTCACCATGAACAGCTCACCGTGAACAGCTCACCATGAACAGCTCACCGTGAACAGCTCACTATGAACAGCTCACCATGAACAGCTCACTATGAACAGGTCTGTCTTACATATCACACAATGATCTCAGTCAAGCTTTATGAACTATTTATTTAAAATAATTATACTTATATAATATCACTGACCACTTCAACAACTGATCAACTGGTACCCCCCCACTCGCCCGGCCCTGCTATCAGCGCAGTGTGTTGGCTCCTGGCTCAGGTGGTCTCAGGTGGTCTCATGCGGTCTCACTGCAGCAGGCAGCTGCACTTGACGTTCTTCTCTTTGTGCGTGGAGCTGAACAGCTGAACGGCCTGTTTGTTGATCAGAGTCCAGAACTGGTTGAAGGAGATGTTCTGCCCGCTCTCCACGCCCATCTGCTGCAGGACCTGAGCCAGACCGTCCTCGCCCTCCACTGTCTGAGACAGGAAGAGAGGCAGACCAGCACACATGGACATGATTAACAGACATGACATGTGGGACTGAAGACTCACTGAGACACAAAGAATTCAACTCCAGATAAGCTTTGACTGGTGGGTTACTTTCAACCCATGCTTCAGAATTCTACCAAGTCATTAATTTCTAAGATCAAGGGCAGAATTCTGATTAGTCGCTGCTCCTCAGATTACAAACAGGAACCACAATGCTTTGTTCTTATCGTCGTTTTAACATTTAAAAGCTAAGTTTGACTATGTTGAATTAAAAGTGTAGATATCAACAACGTCTAACTAGTTGTAAATCAGTTTGACTCTGTGAAATGTTAATTAGATCTCTCTGATTCGATATATATAGATATCTATGATGTCATTTTGCCTAGTCAAAATTAAATTAAAGATATCTGAAAAGCGATCCGTAGATATCTTGAATAGAGGTGAATCAAGGGTATCTACTTCATGAAAATGTAATTAGAGATATCTCGAATTGGAATTACGGATATCTACAACTTATTTACATATATCCATAACTTACATTTCGGATATACAAAATGACATTGGAGATATCTGTAATTAGAAACCCCATATGCATGAATGGCAAAAGTGATGTAATGTTGCCTCGTTAAAATGATGTTGTGGATATCTGAAATGATCTTTTTGGCTGGATAGAACTGAATTACAGATATGTGCAACACATGTTTTGAAGTGGAGTCTGTGAACAGAGATCAGACAGAGAGCTGGAATGCGATTGGACAGGAGCTGTGATGTCACACTGTGTACCTTGGAGAAGGCTGGCAGCTGATTGGACAGCATGGTTTGGAACTGGGTAGTGTTCATGGTGGGTCCATCGTCTGCAGACTTATGAAACTCTGTCACCAGCGTGTTGATGGCCAACTCCAGATCTGAGAACTGAGACAGAATGAGGCTTCATGGTTAGTGACCAATCAGGACAGAGCAAACCTAAAACAACAAGAGCCTGTGAGGGACAAAAAGTAGGACTGTTAGACCAGTGGTTCTCAACTGGTCTGGATACGGGACCCACCATCAAACCTAATGACTAGCTGCGACCCAAAGCGATTTGATGAAGAGTTGGTGCAGTTCGCACCTGTGATACAGAATATCAGAGTTCGCCAACACACAAAAAACATTGCGTTCCATTTTAATATTCTTTTAAATTAATTTTAATTAAAAACATGAAATAAATAAGTCCAAGACCGAAGAACAAGTTTCGAAGGGACTCAAAATACGTCACTTTAGTACACTGTGAAATGAACGGTGTTACTTAGCATTACAAGAAATTATCGCCAACTACTGTTTTGGAGTGGAAAGGCATTCTGCAAAAAAAAAAAAAAAAAAATCCCCTTCAAAATAAAAGCACAGGAATTTTAAACAAATTAACTTTTTTTCCAGGCAAAAGCCCATGACCCACTCAAACACTGTGTTGAAGGACTGACCTTGGGATTTGGAGTGTTTTTCATATTATCTCCTAAAGTGAGCTCTGTGCTTAGTGTTTTTGATGTCTGAACTCAAACATACAGAGAGTTCCCATACGGGGGCAGAGATCTGCTGAAGAGGAGCTGAAGTTTGTTTCCAGCTGTGAGATTCTGGGAGCAGAAACTCCCCACAGCTGGAATCTCAGGAATCTCCACAATCTGAGCGAGCCAGGAGGAGTTTTTACACCCGGAAACTCGGAACGCCAAAAACAATGGGATGAGCGCAGACAGGAGAGCTGACAGACGTCTCACTCTGATGGAATTTACAGGAACAAAAAAAAACCCCCACTTTAACTCAGAGTGAGTCAGAGAGGAGCACAAAGTGTGTCTCTCCATCTGATGAAATCTGAGTGGACACACACACCTAGGAGAGCACACACAGATGTGTACACACCAGTCAGGCATAGGAAGTGATCATCAGCCAATCAGAATGATGATCTGTGGCGTGGTTTTTATTTGATCTGTCTAACGTACGTCTCGACTTCACTGCAGAGTTTACAAGCTGACTGTTACAGACTTTGGTTAATCATTGACGGACAGGTGAAGGTGTGCAGAGAGCAGACTGTAGGTCAGGTGACTCCTTCTTTAACTCACTTAAACACACACACACACACACAAACAGAAAATATGTTTTAAAGAGTTTAACAGGTTTTACATGAAGAGCAAACAGCGCTGACTGTTGACATATTTACTGAGGGAGTCACTGCGAGCTGTTTGAGCAGCACTGAGCTCACGCTGAGCTCACGCTGAGCGTTCGAATGATGAGGTTAGACATTAATAATAAAGATTTTATTGTTTCAGAAAGAAACTGATCCTCTGACCTCCATCATCAGAGTGTTTAACCTACACACTGAGTGTAAAGTGTTCAGCAAACACACCGAACAATGACTGCAGAGAGACCAAATATTAACAGGAATAACACACTTCAGTGTGTGTCTGTGTGTGTGTGTGTGTTTTCTCTGTAAGGGGAAACGTTTAAACTCTTCAGATGTTAAAATAAATCTTCTTTCTACTTTGAATGTCATGCATTTGTTTTGAAGAGCTGATCTTCGTTTTAAAACTACTTTTCTATGTTCAAGACAACTTTTCCCAAGATGCAAAGCGACAAAGTAAGGTATTTACTATTTGTTTGAAAGGAGAGAACAATCAGACTTTGTGGACTCAGTTTGTAGTTGAGAGTCCCGACGGTGAGCAGAGTCAAACTCATCAGAAACTCTTTAAACTCTCCTCTTCAGCTCTGTCTTTTCTCTCCTGAACGTCCTCCAGCTCACAGCCGCTGGATTTTGAGGGAGTGTCTCTTTAAACTGGGACAGAACACGGAGGCCCCTGGAGTGTGAGGGGCCCCGAGCAGCTGTTTGGTTTCTCCTGCGCCTCGGGCTGAACAGTTTAACAGCTGAATGAGATCAGAGCTCTCTGAGCTGCTCTCTCAGGACCCGAGCTGTTGTGAAAGAGGGGCGGCGGCTGCAGAGACGCTCGGACAGCGTCCAGCGGAAATCAACTGATCACGAAAACAGACGATCCTGTCACACCAGAAATACAGACAAACAACAACACAAGAACAACAATGCAGCTACACAACAGCTACACAACCAGCTCAGAGGCAGCGAGCAGCACATCACAACACGACTGTACAAACCACCACACCATACACTCCATCCAGTTACTGTCTCTCTAAGAAACTTCAGGAACTTCTGGAAGCCTCCTCCACTGTTGCTTCACCAAAAAGTGTGTTTCTCTTTCTTCACTAACAAATTAACTCTTTTAAAGGAAGATTCTCCACCTGGTGATGTCACAAATTGAGTACATCTCGTGCTGATCTTGCTGAACTCTCGTGTGGCTGTTTGAACCGGTGGTTCACACACACCTTTACCTCACAATATGAAAAGCTGAAATCTGTGTGTTACAGGCGTATCAGCAAATTGATGTTTTAAGGATCTCACACACGTTGAGGGAGGAGATTCAGTGTTTGTCACTGCTTCAGAGATTAATCCTTTAAACCCTGAGTGTTTTTTTTTTTCATCACATTTCAGGTTTTCAGTTCCAGGTTTCTGCCATATGTTCCACTCTGAAGGAGTTTACACGGTTTAAATCTGTTTGTGCTTTAAACTTCATGTTATTTCCGTATACAGGGAATAAAACCATGATATAAAACATGTATAAAGTATTACAGATGACACAGAGCTGTGTTTTTGCTCCATCAGCGCTCATAAAGTTGATCCATGTATACAGTTACATCTGATTTAATAAAGTTATACATCTAGAGGAGCTGATTAAAAGGGTTAAACCTGAGGAATAAGATGAACGTGTTCAAAGTGACATGTGAGGGAGAGCTGAATTAAAACATTCACACACACACAGAAAGAGGTCGAGTCTGTGCGCCCTGCAGAGCCTCAGACACACCTTCAGACTGAACTCAGCTCAATGAGAAAAATAAAGATCAGCTGTTTGACATGGAGCTGGATCAGGTCCAAAGATTTCTGTTTATTCAAACCTGCAGACAAAATTAACTAACTCATTAAACTAATACTCTAACCCCACAAACTTTAATTACAACTAATCAAGTTTATATGCTTACTCATCAAACTCTAGCTCACTCATTAGACTTTAACTCATCAAACTCTGATTTAAACTCAACAAACTTTTACTCTGACCCCCCCAAAAATTAATTACAACTTATCAAATTTATATGCTTACTTATCAAATTCTAACTCATCAAACTTTAACTCATCAAACTGTAACATTAACTCATCAAACTAACTCATCAAACTGTAACTTTAACTCATCAAACTATAACTCATCAAACTGTAACTTTAACTCATCAAACTGTAACTTTAACTCATCAAACTATAACTCATCAAACTGTAACTTTAACTCATCAAACTTTAACTCATCAAACTATAACTTTAACTCATCAAACTAACTTTAACTCATCAAACTGTAACATAAACTCATCAAACTAACTCATCAAACTGTAACTTTAACTCAACTAACTGACTTTAACTCATCAAACTTTTACTCTACCCAACAAACTTAAATTCCAACTGATTAAATTTATATGCTTACTTATCAAACTCTGACTCATCAGACTTTAACTCACCAAACTGTAACTTTAACTCACTAAACTCAAACTCATCAAACTGTAACTCATCAAACTGTAACTTTAACTCATCAAACTGTAACTTTAACTCATCAAACTGTAACTTTAACTCATCAAACTGTAACCTCAACTCATCAAACTGTAACTCATCAAACTGTAACTTTAACTCATCAAACTTTTACTCATCAAACTGTAACTTTAACTCAACAAACTGTAACTTTAACTCAACTAACTGTGACTTTAACTCATCAAACTTTTACTCTACCCAACAAACTTTAATTCCAACTGATTAAATTTATATGCTTACTTATCAAACTCTGACTCATCAGACTTTAACTCATCAAACTTTAACTTTAACTCATCAAACTGTAACTTTAACTCACTAAACTCGACCTCATCAAACTGTAACTCATCAAACTGTAACTTTAACTCATCAAACTGTAACTTTAACTCATCAAACTGTAACTTTAACTCATCAAACTGTAACTTTAACTCATCAAACTGTAACTTTAACTCACTAAACTCGACCTCATCAAACTGTAACTCATCAAACTGTAACTTTAACTCATCAAACTAACTTTAACTCATCAAACTGTAACTCATCAAACTGTAACTTTAACTCATCAAACTGTAACTTGAACTCATCAAACTGTAACTCTTACTCATCAAACTGTTACTCAACAAACTCTAACTCACCAAAGATTAACTCATCAAACTTTAACTCAACAAACTCTCACTGAAGGATCTTTATCTTTGACTCTGACACACCTCTGAGCCCACCATCACCAACCAAACACCGAGCGATCACACTGCGCTCGCAGAGCTTCTTACCTTGGTCGCCATCTGTGCAGGTTTGCTCACAAAATCCCCCGAGACACACACACTCACGTCAAGAAAACACACTCACACACACCGAGGGAGAGAGACAGAGTGAAAGAGAGGGAGAGGCCGAGCAGAGGCTGACTGAAGGAGGGTTCACACACTGTTTCCTGCACAGTCCCAGAGTCCTCCCACTACACACACACACACACACACACACACACACACACACACACACACACACACACACACACACACACACACACAGTGCAGTGTGTGTATTAACTGGATGTTGCCATCTTTCTGTTTGTCCTAAAGTTTCTGTGTGTTTTATATTTTACACACACACACACACACAGAAAGAGAGAGAGAGAGAGAGAGAGAGAGAGAGAGAGAGAGAGAGAGAGAGAGAGAGAGAGAGAGAGAGAGAGAGAGAGACTGGGAGCTGACCAGTAGGACTAGTCTCTACCTGAGAGCCTTCAAGGTGTTTGAATATTTCAGATTCTTCACTGGTGGCTCCCTGACAATCAGACAGGTTAAAGACTTAAAACAGAGATTAAACTCAGATTAATCACAGATTAAACAGCTTAAAAGATAAAATAGATTAATAAAATTAAACTGAGATTAAAGACATTAAAATCATACAAAACAAACTAAACAGGTTAAATGGATTAAACAGCTTCAACTCAGATTAAACAGATTAAAGAGATTAAACACAGGTTAAACTCAGATTAAAGAGATTAGACTCATATAAACTCAGATTAAACGCAGGTTAAACATATTTAATTTAGGTTAAACTCAGATTAAACAGTTTATGAGATTAAACTCATACAAGCACAGATTAAACACTGATCTCCATCAGACATTAAATAAATATTTAATCCTGCCGTCACCTCTGAGCCTGTCTCAGGAGTTTAATCTGAGCACAGACAGATTCCTCCGTCTGTGTGAAACACGGAGATGCTCTGTCTGACCTTCGTTTCTCATACAGAGGTATGAAGAGGCAGGTAGCCTGTAGCAGAGCACCTGGTTCTTCTGATGGAACAGGTGTATGAGAGGGTTTTTGGAGGTCTAACAGGCTCCTCCTTCTCTGACTGGTCTCCTGATGAGCTGCAGTCCTCAGTCTGGACCAGCAGAGACTCGATGATGAAACATTAGACTCAAAGTGAGATGCTCTGATGCGTTTAATGTCAGACAGAAGCTGCTGAAAGATTCTTAAAGAGATTTAATCACAGACTCAGTCTTAAATCTGGATCCTGAATCCTGGAGGTTCGGAGGCTCTAAGATCTGTGTGTGATGATGGTCTCATCCGGCGGGCGGATGGCATCTCTGTCCTCTGCCCCGGGCCGGTCCTGATGAGTGTCTGCTTCACTGACAGTGGGAAAACAGAGTTTTCAGTGTGTTTAGTTCCTATGAGCAGTTTGTGTCCCTGCTGATGGATAAGTGGTCTGAGGTGTCTCACCTGAGCTCACAGCCAGAGGACACACTGACTCTGTCCCCCCCGACTCTCTGCTCGCCGTTTGGCTCCACAGTGATCTGCTCTTCATCGCTGGAGTCTCTGAGAAAGACCAGAAACAGAGTCTTTCAGAGTCTGATCCAGGATTTAAGGACCACAGTTTTTAGGGGTTCTGGAGTAACTGTACGTCCTCAGAGATTCAGGGCTGAGACCGGCATGAAAACCACCAGAGCTCAGCAGCCTGAAGCTCATCAAACATCACACACACTCACAGCTCCTCCTCGCCGTCTTCCTGTGAGGTCAGGGGTCGCACACAGAGAACACATGTGTTTCCCAAGCTGTGGAAACACGGCCGGCAGAACACGCCTGAAAAACAAGAGAGGAGCTGCTCGAGAAGACGGATCAGAGACCACCACAGAGCTGGATCAGGAAACATCAATAATCCACCACAGACACTTCAGATAGGTCAGATAGGGGGGGGGGGGCTACAAGGGGACTCTAACAAAGGACTCTGGATCTGGATCTGGTCCCAGTCTGAGTTGATCTACAGCAGACAGTGAAGGGTTAACAGGTCTCAGCTTCAGTTACTGCTATCAGGGAGACCACAGCTGAGTCAACAGGAGCTGAAGGACACTCCTTCAGCACACACACACACACACACACACACACACACACACACACACACACACACACACACACACACACACACACACTAACAATAGATGGAGTGGTTACAGTTTCACAGTGAACACAATGAGACAATGAGCTGGTGAATCTGATCCAAACTGTTATTACTGACAACAATGAGGCTCTGACATCACAGGAAGTGACATCACCAATGTCCATCACTGACTGTTACACCTGTGTGTGTGCGAGTGTGTGTGTGTATGTGTGTGTGTGTGTGTGTGTACCTGCACACTGAGGGACGTCACAGACCTCCATGTTGTCCCGTCTCCCCTCCTCACTGCACATCAGACAGGTGAGTGAAGACAGACCCAACAGGTGAGACAGGAGAGCTCCTCCAGGTAACCTGAGACACACACACACACATGCACACACACTCTGATTTATTCCTCTGGGCCTTACTGTTTGAGGAGGACAACTGAGAGCTGTCTGTTTGTTTGTTTTTGTTTGTTTTTGTTTGTTTTTGTTTGTTTGTTTGTTTGTTTGTTTGTTTGTTTGTTTGTTTGTCTTCATGTTTGATCATTTCTAACAGAGATACTTTATAAACTTCACTCTGCAGACAGAGGTCTGTACCGCAGCAGGAGAGCCTGAAGACCTCCTCCTCCTCCTTCTCCTCCTGTGGTCCTCCCTGCAGAGCTCCTCAGGGCTCTTCCCAGAGTCCTCCTCTGCTCCAGGATCTGCTGTCGGAGGAACCAGATCCTCTCCTGAAGACACAAACAGCAGGAACATCACACCCTGTCCGTTTTCTCCTCTTTCTCTGTGTGAGGACCGGACTCTGTGCTGAGCGGCTCACAGGGGACAGATCTGCTCCTGAGGATCAGTGTGTCGAGTTTAAAGCCTGAAGAGTCTCAGTGTGTGTGGGGGAACATGACACCGTGTGTGTGTGTGTGTGAATAAGAGAGAGACAGAGAGTCCTCTCTGCTCTCACACAGGTGAGTTAACCTGCTACAGAAACAGTCCAGGTGTGTGTGCTTGTGTGTGTGTGTGTGTGTGTGTGTGTGTGACGCGTTCAGTGAAGGTTTCAGGTGAGTCCAGTCCTGTTCCAGTCCCTGAGGTGTCTCAGAGTCTGGTGGGTTCCTGTGAGCAGGTTCAGACGTGTCCTCCTCCTCCTCCTCCTCCTCCTCTCTCATTCTGCAGATTCTTTACATGCCGCTCTGCACGCTGACCTCTCACCCACAGCTAACACATGAGTGTGTGTCTGTGTGTCTGTGTGTCTGTGTGTGTGTGTGTGAGAGAGTGTGTGTGTCTCTGTGTGTAACTTTTACACATTAATTCCCAGAAAACTTTATAATCACAGAGAAAGATCTGTGAGTTCTCTCTCTCTCTTTGTGTGTGTGAGCGCGTGTGTGTGTGTGTGTGTGTGTGTGTGTTTGTACTGACCCTCTCTCTGTCAGGATGATATGAAGCACAGATCAGTCGTCTGCAGCGCTGAACCAAACCTCCACCCAGAGAGAGCAGCAGAGACAGACCCAGCAGGAAGCCTAAGGACCAGAATCAGTGAGACCAGAATCAGTGAGACCAGAATCAGTGAGACCAGGACCAGTAACTTTTAAGGAGTGTGTTCAGATTTTCTGCTGTAAGGCTGAAGCTTTGTCAGGTCAGGTGTGATGATGTCACTTCCTGTGTGAAGTCTGACCCAGGATGAAGCAGGCGTTGTGGTCGGGCTCCGACGGCTCCAGCAGACACTTCCTGCTGATGACGGTGACGTTTCCTCCCTGCAGGATGTTAAATGACATCACCAGGTCTCTGAAGATGTCTGAGGCGTAACCCGACCCGTTCACCTGCACCTCCACCGTCAGTGGGGCTGGAGGGGTCAGAGGTCATACGTTAGCGTACAGGTAAGTCAGCGTTTGTATCCTCACTCTCATTTGTGTATCAGAGTTTTCACCTCTGGCCACCACGTCCCCCTTCATCTGGTGGTGCACCTGATCCAGCATCCAGAACACCAGGAAGTCCAGAGCCACCACCAGGCCTCCCATCACCAGGTGTCTGAGCACGGAGACCACGCCCACCAGAACCTCCCGCAGCTCCCTCCCCGTCAACTGGAACGACACTACAAGAAGAGCACAATTGATGACATCATTCATCAGCAGCCAATCAGAATGAGGATCAGACAGGTGAACTGACAAGGTGTGATGTAGGTTTTAGCCTCTCTGCGTGTGATTGGCAGGACTGAAGCCCCGCCCTCTGAGGTCGCCTGATGGTCGATCTCTTCAAACAGAGCGCTGATGTAGACGTTATCAAAGTCCAGCTCAGAGAGGTACCTGCGCCTGTACCGCACCGCCCTGTCGACACATCACAGGTTAAAGGTTTGAATCCCGACAACAACGATGATGATGATGATGATCAGAGGATGAAGAAACACGCTCTGAGCTCTGACCTGAAGAAGGAGAAGGCGAGCAGCACGAGGCTGGCGTACGTCAGCGGCTCGCTCAGTTTCTGGAACAGGTGCAGCTCTGATGAGACCTCCTCCAGGATGTCCTGAGACACCTGCTGCAGGGAGCGGCTGATGTTGGCGTCCAGGTCAAAGGTCACCGAGGCCGAAATGTTGAAGTCGAACTCCTGCTTCAGCTTCTCGAACGCTGCGACGGCGGCTGGAGGAGCAGAGACAAAAGAGGACGAGAGAGGTTTGGGTTTGTTCCCACTGACAGGGATAATCTGTGTTAGCATCTTAGCTTTAGAGCTAACTGATGCTCTCTGCTTTAAATCAGGTCACCTGCAGCAGCTCAACACCTGAGAACCACACATTCAAAGATGGAGTTCAGGTGAGTGAGATAAACTAAATATGAGATATGAACTGAGTGAGGCTGAGAGTAAATCATCAAAACATACATCGATCCAGACGCGGATCATTCTGGAAAGGATCTTAAAGCTGGAGTCACAAACTTACGAGCTGCCAGGCGTTTCTTCAGATGTTTGGCGATGTAGGAGGGGATGGTGCAGAAGAGCTCTCCGGCTGAAAGAGTCAGAGTGACGTCAGTTTACAGACCAACTATGATTTGAACATCTCAGACATGACAGGCTCCATATTCTGCCTTTTTCTTCTTTACAGCGCTGTAACAAACGTGATGTCAGTGAACGCACCACGGGCGATGCTGCAGAGCGGCAGGAATCCGTCCACGATGTCGCACAGGAAGTCAAACTCTCCCAGCAGGTCGGAGCAGTCGGTTCGAGCCTCGGCGAACACCGCCCGGCACTTCTTGTACGGAGATCCCAGTTTGGCATTACACATGTCCCCGATGTCCACCAGGAAGTGAAGGACGTTTCTCAGAGTGCGAGCTGCCATGTCAGGGGTCAGAGGTCACATCACATTGTAAACATATAGATAGATCTATCGTTTATTATCCTGATGGCTCTCCCTCACCAACATGGCGGACGCTGTCGGTCAGAGCGTGGATGAAGTTCTGAACGCGTCCTGCGACGGCGTGAGCGTTACTGCTGATCTGTTTGATTTTGTCCAACGCAGCTGAAACACGAAAACAAAGTTAAACACGCCACAAACGAAGGAGTGATTCAAACACATGAAACGTTCTGTTGGGCGGGTCTTACAAAAAAGGGGCGTGGCTGATCGCTGCATCAGTTCTCGTGTCTGATTGGCTGCCAGCTCGGCTCCACACAGCAGGCTGGCGGCGGCTCGCTCCGTGTTCTCCAGCGTGTTGGTGAGGGGACCTGACAGCAGCACCGAGGCGAAAAGGAAGAACAGGAAGCTCCGCCCACGAGCTGACACAAGAAAAAATTATGGACTGTGATTGGCTGAGCAGATATAAATCAATAAAACAGAAACTGAATAAGAGTCAGAGCAAAGATTAAAGGCGATGATAGTTTGAAATTTTAGAGATGCTTGACTCCACCAAAGCTAAGAAGACAAATCAACTGAACTGAATCCCTCTGGCGCCCCCTGTGGAGGCTTGATTAAATACAGAGTCCCGTCCTTCAGTCTCCGTCTGACAGGAAGAAGACCATCAGTGATGAACACCTGACGTTCACCTGAGCAGAGCGAAGGCAGCATCACCATGACGTCAGCACGCACGCTGGCTGACAGACCCAAACCGAAGGCGGCGAGCAGCGCCATGATGAAGGTGGTGTAAACGCAGAACCACAGCGGCTGTTTCTGCAGGAGGAGAGCCGTGACGCCGTACACGGAGGCCAACACCAGCCCGCAAACAAACGCCACGAGGCTCCAGCCCCCCTCCTTCAAATGACCTTTGGCCTTTCTCCATTTAGGGCGGCGTTCAGAGCGTCCTGCTGACCTGAAGATGGAGAAAACCATAGATGTGAATTTTGAATTCATGTTTAGAGACTTTTCAGGACACAAGCGTCTCTAACATTCATCATTAATATTAACTAATTAAATATGTAATTATTTATTTAACTGAAATTAGTTCAGCAGATTAATAATTAAAACATGATTCAGTTAGCTGTTTGATATACACTCCATCTGTTGCACACCTTCAGGGTCAGTTAGCATCATGTTAGCCTTTAGCTCCGTGCTAACTAACCCTCAGCCTCACTTACCTGCGCAGCACACCTCCGACTGTCTGAGTGACCCCGCCCCTCTCCACCTTCACGCTGACGTCCGTCTTCATCAAGTGTGTTAGTGTGTGTGTGTGAGGTATGTTTCCTCTCCTCGTCCTCTCTGAGTCTCTCTAACGGTTCGTGTTTCTGTTTCTGTTGCCAAGGTAACCAGAAATCACCTCAAACTTCCGACACTATCCAACTGAAAACACACACACACAACACACACGCATACACACGGAGTGTGTCCCTCAGCATCATGAGTCAGACTCACCTGAGAGCACCTGCAGCTCCTCACAGCAGTGAGTCAAACCTCAGTCAGCTGATTCTTCTTCTTTGACCGTTTTTAATCCGAAGCTAACTTTAAGCTAACCTTAGCAAGTTTGTTGTCATGTTTCTATTACAAAGAGCTCTCTCCCCCTCTCTCTCTTTCTGTGTGTGTGTGTGTGTGTGTGTGTGTGTGTGTGTGTGTGTGTGTGTGTGTGTGTGTGTGTGTGTGTGTCTCAGCCATAGCGAGGATCAGTTTAGCCCTCTTGCCTCATGCCGTCCATCGGTTCCTCTTCAGCCAATCAGAGGAGGTTCTGGTGTCTCACCTGGTGGTCAGAGCGCTGTTTGGAGCTCTGAGCGGAGCAGGTAACACCAACAGAGCCTGAAGGACAGATAATCCGGATAATATTTAAAGATATTCAATTGTTTCAGTCAAAAAGGTTTTTTTTTTTTTATCATCCCAGATTTAGAGCAGCAAAAAGACTGTAGAGTGCAAACAAAACGGCCATAAGAATATTTAAAGATAGAATAATTTAATATGTATAACTTCAGAAAAAAAGCCTGCACAAACATCAAGATTGAGCTTCAGTATTGAAGGTTTATTATCATCTTTTCTTTTTTTAAGAGCTGTTTGAATTCTTTCTGTTGCCCAAATAGTAGAGGAGTTACGGTAATTTGAAGAGCACTTTAGTGGGAGCGCTGGGTTTCCGATAGGTTTTTAAGAGTTGGTCTAAACTGTGAATCTATTGATTGGTTTTGATGACAGTCAGAACAGAGTCTGTCTAATGATGAAGACATCATTAACCCTTCCTGTCCTCTAGTTCTGTACCTGGGAATCTCTCACAGCCTCCCACTGACCTTTAACCTCTGGCTGGTGGCAGGTTTCTTCTTCATCGGTGAGAAAAAGTAACAAACACCATAAATTTAAAGATTCATAAAAGCATGAAACTCTTTTATGATCTTTTTTTTCCTTTTCACACGTTCACCTGTTCCAGGTGTGTGTGCTGTGGGCGGAGCTCTGTCCTCCTCCTGCAGGTGTTCAGTCCTGCTGATGTTTCCCAGCATGCTCGGCTCACGGGGTAGATCTTACCTGATGCTGCTGATCCTGACGGTGCTCTGCAGAGGTGACAACACACAATCTGACCAGTAAACACAAACACACACTTACGCACATATACAAAGGTATAAATTTGTACACACATTTCTCTTCACTGTGTGTCCAGCCATGGACTTGGTGGATTTTTCTGGGCTGGTTTTGACACCAGAAGGTTGGAACTCAAACCCTAAACATGATCACTGAACTGTACAGTGATCTGTTCGAAAAGATACCCTGATGAGCCTCTCTGCTGGACAGGCCATGGTTATCAGCTCGAGGAACAATAAACAGCTATAATACACTCACTGATCACAAAATCCAGATGTTTTATGATGACAGCTGTCTGACTGAAATGTGCTTTAAGGAATAAAAACAGAAACAGAGTGAAAAGCTGATTGTCAGAGTGAGCTAATCCTGCCAACAGCGTCATCTCTGGCTGTGTTTTTTAATGTCTGTTTTTGAACGTCAGGTCCTCTCTCCAACATCCAGCAAAACGTAGAGACGGCGGCTCTGTCCCTGAGCTGTAACCTGGACCTGCAGGTTCATCACAGCAAGCTGCTGTGGAGGGACGCCGTCAGACCGTTCATCCTCATCACCCAGGAGCTCATGGTGAACTTCATCACACCACAGAACGTCCAACAGCTACGCTACACAGGCTAACAGCTACGCTAATCAGGCTAACTGCTCAGATAGGATGGACATTGAGCTTTAAGCTCAATGATCCAGAAGAACATCATCTGTCTGTAGGTTTGGATGAGATGATAAAAAGAGCCGGCAGAGCTAACACACATACACACACACACACACACACACACACACACACACACACACACACGTTGGTGGAGTGTCAGTGTGTGTGTCAGCTGAGGAGAGGTTTAAAGGGTGGATCCGCTCCTCTCCTCCTCAGGACGATGAGGCAGAGTTTCAGTCTGAGGCTCTGAGCGTCAGCAGGAAGTTTCAGAACATCAGAGACGAGGTCGTCCTGCAGTACGGATACGACCGATTCAGACAAACGCACGCCGTCAGCTCCGGAAACAGCACGCAGGAGCAGTTCACTACAAAGACCATGATGCAGTGCGACAGTGAGTCCATCTCTGCACACGATTCATGGGGTGATGAACATGTTGGTGTTTGTATGTGTATTTGTATGTCATCCAGGTGTGGTGGACGAAGGCGTGCAGCGGTGTGCTGATTGGTTCGGTCGCAGGTGGGCGGAGTGTATGGAGGCCATCCCCGTCCCTGTCATCAACCACATCCTGTGTGTGTCCATGAAGTTCCACTTCCTGTGTGAAGTCATGAGAGGTGAAAGGTCACAGTGGATGTTCATACCATAGATACACACAGGGTCTCAAAGTGCAGTCTCCTCTCTCCTCTCTTTATTTCCTCGTTTCCTCTTTCCTTTCTTCATTTCCTTGTTTACTCTCTCCTATATTCATTTCTGTGCATCTCTTCATCATCTCTGGTGGGAGGGACTAAAATGCAAGTGGAGGAAGGTAGGATGACATACGGAGAGCCATCAGGCACCGACAGAGGACTAGATATGTCAGCGTGCTTTAGCGGCCATCTTTGTCGGGGCAATGTTCCCATTAAAGGCAATGCATGTACATGGAAAATAAATCATAACTTGCTCATTTCTCAGCTGATTTTCATGCAGTTTACTTTATTATCAACATTAAAACATGTGCAGTTATTACAGAACGTTTCAACCGTACTGCCAAGTGTGCAGGTATTCGTGTTGTTTTGGTTTTCGACACTTTGCCCCCACTAGCTTAACCTCGCCGTAGGCACACAGCTCAAAGGGGTCGTAGCAACTTCTTAACATCTACGGTTCATATGATAAACATAAAAACGATGCTGATTTGGTGAGCCACCTCACATGAAGCCGCCAGTAGTTTTAGTTAGCTCGGTTATTAATAACTTTCCTTCTTCTCCTTCCTCTCTCTCTCTCTCTCTCTCTCTCTCTCTCTCTCCTGTGGGGTCAGTGATGACTCCGTGGTGCAGAGATCAGATTCCTGTGGAGGGAAACTTCGGCCGGCTCTTCGACCAGTTAAACAGTTCAGTTGATCTGCTGTCCAGAGAGTTCAGCGCAGAGCTCCTCCTGCAGGTAAACTCCTCCTCCTCTAACACACCTGAGTGTTTTGACCCTCAGTGTGTTGACCCTGAGTGTGACCTGTGACCTCCTCCAGGAGCAGCAGCAGCAGGAGGTGCTCGTTGGATCCGTGTTGGAGGAGGAGTTCACTCGCGCTGTCAGAAAGAGCTTTGATCACCTGCACAGGAACATGAGGCTCCTGCTGGACATCCTGCAGCTGCTCCTCTCCCTCACCTTCATCACCATCTTCACTCAGTAAGACCTGACGCATTACTTCCTGTTCCTGCTGAGTTTCCACCTTCATCACTTCCTCCTCTCCTCCTCAGAGCCTTCTCTTACCTCAAACAGTACCTGAGGGACGTTCATTTCGATAACATCTACGTCACCTCGTACTTCAGACAGATCGACGCTCACCGGGCGACAGCGGTAACCTGCTCCCACCGTGGTCATGATTTGAATCAGCTGCTCGCTCGCTCTGTGTTTGAATAACTTAATTTGTCACGTTCAGGGGAAGGGTCACCTGCTGCCTCTGACACAAGCAGAGAAGAAGAAGTTGATCGATCCCTGGAGCCTAAAAATCCACCCTGAGGAGCTGAAAGGAGCGGTGAGTTCAGCTCAAACAATCACTACATCACTGCTGCATCCTGCTGTCTGACTGACAGGCTCCTCTGTGTGTGTGTGTGTGTGTGTGTGTGTGTGTGTGTGTGTGTGTGTGTATGTGTGTCAGACCTCAGGTGTGTTTCCGGTGCTCTCCGTCTCTCTGCTGTGTGTCGTCCTGCTCTCCGTCGACTTCTCTCTGTTCCACGTGCTGGACATCATCAGCAGACACACCTTCACCCAGCTTAATCTGACCAGTAAACACACACACACCCACACACACACACAGAAAGAGAGAGAGAGAGAGAGAGAGAGAGAGAGAGAGAGAGAGAGAGAGAGAGTCTGGCTCTAGCAGACAGTATAGGTAATATTCCTGTCTCCCCAGCCTTACTGAGGGTTTCTGGGTAATGGAGTCCTCTCTGCAGGTAGTCACCAGGTGGACATTAAAGTTGACGGGGACTCCATGATGGCCCGCCTCCTGAGGAAGACGGTGTCGGCTTTCAACAGCTCGTCCATCCTCGACATCCGCAGTGACAACCAGGGTAGGTCAAAGGTCAAACACAGGCTCACCTGCTGTCTGACAGGTGAGGGTCAGGGGGGGGTGACCTCACAGGAGGAGGTGTGTGTGTGTGTGTGTGTGTGTGTGTGTGTGTGTGTGTGTGTGTGTGTGTGTGTGTGTGTGTGTGTGTGTGTGAGACTCACTCTTTTATTTCTCTTTCTTCAGGGTTTTAGTTTGAAGACCAAACTTGTTCAGATCAACTCGAAAGTTAATTCTGAATTTAACCAGCAGAGGGCGACAGAATCAGTTACATCCTGTCTCTCTCTCTCTCTTTCTTTCTCTCTCTCTCTCTCTCTCTCTCTCTCTCTCTCTCTCTCTCTCTCCTCCTCAGTGTGTGTGTCTCCCCCCTCCTCCCTCCCTGCCGGTGTGTATGTCAGCTGTGTGTTCTGCATCCTGCTGGTGGCGCTCTTCAGCTGTCTGCAGGTTTACTCCAACCGCCTCCGCCGGGTCATCGCTGCCTTCTACTATCCAAAGGTATACACACACACACACACATACACACACGCAGAAGTTCAGAGTTCAGGCTGATCCCTGTGAGACACCGTCACAGGTGAAGACTTTTACAGGTGAGCCAGTTCACCTGATCACTGCTGCTGTCCTGAGCAGGACGACGGGACCAGGATTAAAACCAGGAACACTACAGGTTCACCTGAGGAACAATAGAATCCTTCAACACTCTCTCTCTCCCTCTCTCTCTCTCTGTCACACACATACACACACACGCACACACCTGTGTTTAAACTGTGTAAGTTGCTGTAAATCTGATCAGATTAATGTAAGAGCATTAAAGGAGAGCGAGGGTAGAGAGACAGCGAGAGGTAGGGAGAGAGAGAGAGTGGTAAAGAGAGGTATAGCTCACAGTAAACATTTGTTTAAATGTAAAAACTGAATTAAAGTGAGTGAGCGGTCCAACCCTCCGTCAGCGTTCAGTCACATGAAGCTTTAATAAACGTCTCTGCTCCGTCAGATACACACGTGTGGAATAAAGGGACCTGTTAGACCTCAGGTTCCCAAAGGTGGGGGCCCAAAAACATGCTCATCAGGTTAATTGGTGATTCTAAATCACCCAAAGGTGTGAGTGTGTGCGTGAAAGGTTGTCTGTGTCAGCCCTGTGATTGGCTGGAGACCAGTCCAGGGTGTATCCCGCCTCACACCCCAAGACAGCTGGGATAAACAGCTGAACTTTAATTTAACAATTTACCACAACACTGTTTTTGACTGTAGTCCAGTGACTGATGCATCAACGTGATGATCAGTTTTTATCTTCGTACAAATTCAACACCTTTCAGGAAACACCGTCCTCCATCTTTAACCCTCTGAGATCAAATTAACTTTATGTTGATGTTCAGCCGCAGGTGTAATCACCTGCAGGAAACCCTCCGTATCACAGTCCTTCTCAGGAGGTCTGAACCTGAAGCAGTAATATGTGAGGTAAAGACCTGAGGCCTGAGCTGAGGTCTGCAGCTGCTCCTGGAGGATGAGATTAAACCCTCTCCAGTTCACGTCAGCACCTCGAATCAGCAGCTTATGTTCGCTGCGTTAGCTCGCACAGTTAGCATGCTAACGAGCTAATTATCAGTAATCACAGCTGAGCCTGACCACAGAGGTTTGGACTTCTCTCTGAGGGAGTCAGGACTGAATCAGAGGAGCAGAAATGGACCACTCTTTTTTTTTAGTTTAACATTTTAGTGTTTTTCAAGTTTAAAACATTTCAGTGTTCGTTTTTGAGATGATGTGAGGATACGGTTAAATTTAACCTCTCTCTCTCTCTCTCTCTTTGTGTGTGTGTGTGTGTGTGTGTCAGAGGGAGAAGAGAAGAGTGTTATTTCTCTATAATCTGCAGCTCCAGAGAAGAACTTCCTGTCCTGACAGAAGAAACATCATCGGTGGTGGACAGAGCATCAGGACGGTGAGCGTCTGTCAGTGATGGAGACGTGTTCAGACACCACACTGACACCAACAACCTGTTGACTCTACGCTGCAAAAACTGAACTCAAATCAAGTGTTTCTGTCTGATTTTTAGTAAAAACTGTCTATTAGACTCAGTATGAGGCATATTCAGCTGACAGGTCCAGAAAAGTCTCTGATTGTCAGATATTAAAAACAGAAATGAGGCCTGCATTGATTAAAAAGAGTAAATAAATAATCTGCTTGTTTGTCTGTTGGTTCGTGTGCAGGTGTCTGAGTGCGTGAGCAGATGTGCACGTCGCCTCTGTAACCACACAGAGCAGGAAGAGTCCAGCTGTGAGGAGAGCCCCCAAGACCCCCATAGACCAGGACCAGGACCCTCCTCCTGCTGCTGACTTTAAAATGAAGATGAATAAAACACTCGTACAGGATAAACGTGTCCGTGGATTTTAGAGTTAAATCTCAGCGCTGAGGTTAATCTGAGGAGCTGATGAGTCAATAACTCCGCTAATAACTTAATAACTGATCTAAACAAACTGCACAGGCTTTGTGTGTGTGAGTCACATGATCAGCTCACACACACTCTCAGAGGAGTTATGTAAGCAGCTGATCCTCAGCGGCAGCACGTGCAGTTCTGCTTCATTCACAGATTACAGCTGATCCTGATGTTGGAGCTCAACCTCAGCGCTCCTGGCTGTGATGTCATCATCTTCAACATCACACACACACACACACACACACACACACGCACACACCTGGACAACCTGAGTCAGCAGGTTTTACATAAACAGATGAAATGTTCCTCTAACTGTTCACACTGCAGCTCAGAGCTTCATCATAATGATATATTCATTTATATATATTTAAATTCATTTTTATTACAAAACTTATCAAAGTGTTTTTCACAGCTAAATTATTTTATTTGCGTCCTTTTTTTACCAAAATTTTCCTGATGTAAAACCTTTGAAGTAACACCTGTAAACACAGCAGTTAGAGACAGGAAGTGGGTTAAATCCAGAGGAAACACCTTGTGTGTGTGTGTGTGTGTGTGTGTGTGTGTGTGTGTGTGTGTGTGTGTGTGTGTGTGTTAAGCTTCTTATACTGTATCTATGGTTAGATTTCAGTTTAATACAGTTAACTAATGCTGCTGAGATCCTCCACACTGACTGAAATTTATATTATATATATATATATATATATATATATATATATATATATATATATATATATATATATATATATATATATATATATTCTGTTCAAATTATTTAAATTGATTTTATTTTGATTTATATTGTTATTTATAAGATATATATTTTGTGAGTTACCAATTTTAATAGCTTTGTGGTTATAGAGCTGTTTTTTTTTTTTTTTATTTAATAGCTTCAGAGTTACAGCGCGGCCTTTATTTTGGAAACCCTATCTCGGAGTGTTTCCGGTCCCTCTCCTGTTAGCTCCGGTTAGCTTCACTGAGCTAAATGACGTCAGCGTTAGGTCTGGTTAAACAGTAGATGATCGCTCCTCTGTTAACGAACAGCCTCAAACCCTCGGGACTTAAAAACAGAACTTTATGCGGTCCGGAGCAGCCCAGCGGACTCCAAACGACCCGTTCCGAATCTGGTTAACGGAACTTTGTGGCTCCAGAAACTGTTTGTCCAGCGCTGCGTAGATAAAGGAGAGGACCGGAGAACCGGGCGGGCTGCCTGCTCAATCACCGCCGTAATAACGGTCTCTATCCCGGTAGCGCAGCAGCTCTGACCCGCTGGTTCCTGTGGATGTTACCGGAGAGAGCAGCAGCATGGAGTTCCCCAGGAGCCTCCCCCGGTGCTCGGACACGCTGAGGTAACGGGACGGGACGGGGTTGCCTCATACATCACACAGCAGCAACCTGTTGCCGGTTGCCGGTGACGCAGGAGGATGAGCGGGGCTGCCGCGCTGCTGCTGCCGCTGCTGCTGCTCAGCGGCCGGGCAGTGCTCAGTGCTGCCCGGTCCCTAAACGTACCACAGCACGGAGCTCTGGAGCCCGTGGACGAATCCACGGACTGGACCGACAGACTCACTGGGACAGGTAGCGTGATGTACTTCATCCGGTCACCGCCTTGTGTCTAACCTTTGACCTACCTGGGCTGGGTGCCCAGGTCTCAGAGTAATAATGACGTCTTCAACCTGTTCAGTCTTAATCACTGCTGCGTTCAGGTGCTCACTGGATGGTCCCTTTAACTGAGGAGATGTTTCATTATTATCACTCTATCATCATTAGTTTAATGATAAACTTTAGGTTTTTAATGTCAAAATGAAGGAATGAAAGGTAAAGACAGGTCGTCTTGATAAACATGAACACCTGAGCGCCTCTTTAACTCCAGCACCTGTTCTATTAAAACATGTTTGGATCCATCAGAGAGCTGTCAGGTGTGTTTCACCCACTGTCTGTGCCCCCAGGTGTGGACAGGACGTGGCGCCCCCTGCTGGGGAGAACTCGTCCCTTCATCCTGGTGGACGGACAGAGGAGGAGCCTCGCTGAAGCTCTGCAGGTGAGAGACACCTGTGCTGTCCTACAGCTCGAAGGTCAGGGGTCAGACAGGTGATGGCTAGTTCAGGTTTATCTGTGTGTTCTCGCTGTGTTCAGGTGTGTTTACCTGCTGAGGTGAGGTCATCCCCTCACCATGCTGACTTTATAACATTATGTCCCAGGTTTTGATCACACCTGACATCAGTCACCTGATAAAGACTCACTCAGAGGTTATTGACGCAGAGACTCTGTCAGACGCAGTTCAGAGAGAGAAACTACAAACAGCAAACTCGGAGCGTTCGACTTTGATTTTCAGTCTTTGTGGGGGAATAAGGAGCAGGTTTGATTCCGGAGGAGGAGGAGAGGAAACCACCTTCTTTCTTCCTCTCCTCTCCTCCTCCTCCTCCTCCTCCTCTCCTGCCTCATTAGCAGTCAGCCTGAAGTTCAGACAGGAAGTTGGAGCGCTGACAGCTTTCACCAGCAGCTTCCTGTTCGAGGAACAGGGGAGGGTGTTAGGGGACGGATACTTCCTGTGCAGCTGACAGAAGCTCTGAGATCATTTCCTGTGAAAGCCCCCGACCCACCCCGGAGCCCAACTGCCTCCCAGACCAGGAGGAAAGAGGAGTGTTAGATTAAAGGAGCATTACACTAGTTTTTTCCACTGAAGGCAGCTGACAGTCTGGGGACCTGTCTCAGATTTTATTTATTTATTTACCAGATTAAATTTATCACTAGGGTTAAATATCAAGGGTCAAAGAAAGCCGAACTGAGTTGTGCACATAAAATGTAAACGCTGAATCCACTACCACCTACAAGGGCTAACATGATGGGTTAGGAGTAATCTCAGAAATCTTTAAAATGGAAAAATTGACCTACAGTCTAAGGATTCAAAAAGACAAATTTGATCTCATAACACAGTTATTTCTTTCTATGAGTGATACCAACATGTGGATGTTAAATGAATGTTTGGAAGGTAAACCATAGAAATGAATGTACACAAAGTCTACATGTAAAAAGCAACAGAGGAAGACGTTTGAAATTCTGTTTATTTGTGTAAATATAAAAAACTGGAAAAGGTCTTTGTATAAGAATCGTCTAACTGTATATTAAAGTAAATGTCTTTTCCAACAAGAAATAAAGAATTATATTTAAAAAAAAATAGAAAATTAGAAATCAGGATTATCAGGTAACAATGTTGCTTAAAGAAACAGAATAATCAACTGCTGCTCAACCCTGAGTTATTTATTCAAATACAACATACAACGGAATCCCATAATCCTTCAGTCCATAAAAAAAACAGTTCAGTTCAACTCAACTCAAAAGTTCAGTCCAAGTTTTCTAGAATTCCATACAAAAAAGTTTGAAGGCTTCTGGTTTCAGCACTAAATTAACTTTTAGATTCTTTTGAAATCAAATAACAAAAAATGACCTCAAGAGGCAAAAAACATAAGACTGTTTAAAACATGGACGTAGTCTCTGTGACGTCACCCGTCTGTTCCTGATACAGTCAAATGAAGCCAATCATTGGATATGACATGGACTTTGAGCTTCCTCTCTAACAGCTGTAGGGCTCCTGTCAGTCATGTGAGCTGAGCTGAGCTGAGCCTCTGATTGGACAAACTGGTAATCCTAATATCTAATAAACTGCTGAGTTAGAAAAAAAAAACTCATCCCCTGTACAGTGTGTGTCGATAGCGAAATTAGCATTTTAAATCCAAGCTGTTTTTTGAACCAGGCTGTAAATATTTTTTAATATTTTTGATGTGTTTGTGGTTTCCGGTCTTTCCTGCAGCCAGCCTCTCGTAGATTCTCCATGAACTTCATTTTTCTCTACTGGATGTCACTCCTTGGGCAAAAACTAACAAAAACAGAGTCCAAACCGTTGAATCCGATCCAGTCTTTCTAGAATCCAGTCCAGGTTTTACTGCTAGTTGGTGGTGAGTTGACAAGGCTCCTGTAGGGACGATTCAGCCCACTGGTACCCTTTTTCAGTAGAGCTGGTACTAGTGCTGGTTCCAGGCTAGTGCCTGGGTTAGCATCGGTTCTTTGTGTTTCCACCAACAAAGCAGCGGTTCCAGGTGAACTGGACAAACGCATCTCTTTGCTGGGCCAGAAGCAGCAGCTACATCTGAAGCAGGAGGCCGTGACCAATGATCGGCACTGAAAAAGAGCCATTTTTAAAAAGAAAAGCTGCAGTGTGAGTCATTAGTTTCTGATTCCAAACCTCCAGGTTTGATGTTAATGGTTTACTGGAACACTCAGCACTGGTTACTGTTGGTTGTAACCACGGAAACTAAACAACAACCCTACTCTATGTAGAAAAACACAGAGCCTTGTTGTTCTCAAGCACACGATAACTCACCTCAACAGTAACACATCTCCATTAACTAACAGGACAACACAACAAGTCTGTTACAGTCTGCAGTGACGTACTTACGCTTCACACTGACGATACGATGTGGCTCCAACTTGACGATGAAAAACCAAACAAGCAGTGGTGAAAAAGGGATATGAGATGAAGCATGAATACCTTTTTGATCATCAGGGGGCGCTGTCTGCCTCTGACATCACCCGTTCTGTGTGTGCTGATGGAGAAATGATCTATGAGACTAACATCCTGCTTTGGAACCGGACTGTAAATGTGTTTATTTCTGCTGTAAAGATCGGCTTTTTGAATGGGTGTGTATGTGGCTTCTGTTGTCTCTGCTCGCAGCCTCTAGTGGACACTCCGGGAACTGCAGTTTACAAAACTTGATGTTTTCAGAGAGGAATCAGCTGATCTCTGCGGCTTCACAGCGGGATAAACAGGGTGAACAGAGACCCCTTATTAAAACATCAACCAGCATCTGAAGAACATGTGGCTCTGAGTGGGTTTGACTCTCCCCCTCTCTCTCTCTCTCTCTCTCTCTCTCTCTCTCTCTTCGTCGTCTTCTCCTCCTCCTCCTCCTCGTGTTGTTGTGGTCGATGGTTCAGAGCCTCGCCCAGAGTCTGCAGCTCTGACATCATCTGGTGAGAGGGTGGGAGACATGACCTCACCACAGAGAAAGAGAGGGAGAGAGAGAGAATTTAGGGGAGAAGAGGGAACAACAAGTAGAGGGGGAGGAGGTGGAGCAGATGGTGAGAGGGGGCGAGAGAGATTTAAAAAGAGTGTTGAAAGAGAGAGAGAGGTGATGAAACAGGAGGACTTTTTAAAAAAAGTTTTATGTTTTTAACTCTTCGCAGGTTCAGTTTCATCCCACATGAATGAACTTTATTACAAATCAAATTGTTTCCGATCACACACGCTGACTCCTGATTGGTCCGAGCTGAGAGCGTCCAGGTGAGCTCAGAGACGGTTTCCTGATTCCACTTTTATTCTGAGCACAGCTGAAGATGTTTTTGGAACATCAAGGCTCTGAGACTCTCTCTCTCTCTCTCTCTCTCTCTCTCTCTCTCTCTCTCTCTCTCTCTCTCTCTCTCTCTCTCTCTCACTCTCTGTGATCGTTCAGTCGAGAGTCCAGGTCCTGATCCTGTTGCTGAGGTTTTTCTGTGTGTGTGAGCAGCAGCAGCAGCAGCAGGCATTAATAAGACTTCATTAGGTTTGTTTACAGCCTCAGAAACAGTAAACATCTGAGGCGAGGGATCGTTTACAGTGAAAGTCTGAACCTGTGACCTGAGGAAACCGGGTCAGCAGGATCACCGTCCTCCTTTAATCTCCTTATGAAACTTTTATTAGAAAGATTTGAACGATTACGCTGCGTTTTTCTGCTGGATCTTTTATTTCTGATCCTTCTCTGTCTGTAATTACCTGCAGGATGTGAAACTGGAAACACTCTTAGAGATCCTGAGAGACATTTAAGGACTAAAATTAACCCTTAAACCTCCGTCACGCTTGGATATCAGGGTGTGTCCATCTCCCATACTGCCTTTAGAGCCTGGGGGTTCGAGGAGCAGACTGCATGCTGGGAGCTCCGAGGGTAACACAAAGCCTCGTCTGTTTGACCATCACAGAAATCTCCTCCCGACATGGTCTCTGAAGCTCGGCCAACGTTCAGATCAAAGCTAAATTAATCCAGTTTAACCAGAAAGAGAGATGAATACATCCCTGACTGACAGAGAGCTTCCATTTCCCACACAGAGCAGGTCAGTGAACGCCTCCTCTGAGTGTTGAAACGTCTTTAAAAGCTGGAGAAAGATCCAGATTTCTACTTCCTGTCTGTGAATAACTGTCTCCTGTTTGAGGTCTGAAACCTCAGAGTCTGAGCCGTCCTCCATGACTCAGCACCCCCCCCCCCCCATCTCCATCCTGCTGCACAATGACCTGACCCCAGCACCGCTCAGTACAGAGGACAGGGTGGAGAAAACAAACACGCATTGGAGGGGAATTCTGCTCCATTAAAGGAGCACTCCACCCAAAATTCCTCCATGAAAGTCAAACGTGCTCCACCCTGCAGGGCCGGGATCACGTCCTCAGACAGGCGGAGGGCGCTGAACCCATCCAGATGTTCGTTTAAAGGATCAGTCCGTGATTTTCTCTAAATATGACTATGATGTATTTTAATCTAAATCCTCTCACTGAGGTTTATATTTTAATAGCTTTCATGTTACGATCTCAGAGAACTCCTCACCCCTTCATTCACTCTCAGGTGACATCACCTGACATCACTTCTTCCTCTCTGCTCTAAAACAGTCGAATGCTGAGACAGCGTTGACACCTCACTGGTAACAGGTAGCAGATGACGTGAATTATAAAGACTTGTGAAAGAGAAACTCAGGATGATGGATCTGTGTTTGATGAGCAGACACACACACTCACACACACTAACACACACACCTGGACATCCTGGGGAGCTGAGAGGAGAAAGCTTGGAGGCGTTGGACAGGAAGTGTCCTCTTCAAAGAGCTCCTGCATCAATAGGCAGGAAATCCAGCTGATTGGTTAGCGGATGTCCGTAGCCCCGCCCACTTCCGAAAGTACTAAAAATGGATGTGAGACGGACCCTAAACGATTCATTAAACTCAAAACCCCCAAAAATAAAAATCCTTCAGACTTCGAGACCTCATTTGTGCCATCAGCCTTAATTTTCCTGTTTGTGTGTGTATGTGTGTGTGTGTGTGTGTGTGTGTGTGTGTGTGTGTGTGTGTGTGTGTTTCAGGATGGCCACCCTGACAGGCTGCAGTGTGGGCTGGAGGTCGGAGGTCGACTCTTCCTGCTGGACCTGGAGAAGAACCAGTGAGTGGGATTTACAGAGGGACACTGAACACATCATGAACACATGGAGTGTAATTTCATGTGTGTAATATGTGTGTGTGTGTGTCTGCAGTGACCTGCTGCCCAAACCACCAAACGTCTTCTACTACCTCCCCAACGGCACCGGAGTGTCTGTGAGAGCCAGCCCTGTGGTGAGTCAGTGAACGCACCGTCAGGCTGTGTATGTGTATGTGTGTGTGAGAGAGAGAGAGTGTGTGTGAGTCCAGCAGTGACACGTGTTTGTGTTTGTGTGCAGACTCACTGTTATTACCACGGCAACGTCCGAGGATTCCCCCGGTCCAGAGTGGCTCTGAGCACCTGCTCCGGACTCCGGTCAGTCACCTGTCTCTCTCTCTCTCTCTCTCTCTCTCTCTCTCTCTCTCTTACACACACACACACACACACACACACTTACACACAGAGCTGCAGAGAGCTGGGTCAGAGTGGTATGGGAGGACAGCTCGGACTCTTTAACACTTTTACAGAATGCTGAAAAATAATCCCTTCTGATCCGGTTTGTACAGAGTCCAGGATTTACAGTGGTTCAGGTCTTAGTGTTTGTGGGCTGAGCTCAGCAGAAAACGTGAGCGAACAGAGCGGCGTTCCTCCGCAGGTCAAACTGATCCGGATCACTCAGTGACCTCTGACCCCTGCAGGCCACAGCGTGGAGGCCTCAGCGGGATTAAAGGGGGGGTCTGAAAAGCAGCGTGATCAGAACCTGGTCCAGTTTGTGTGTTTGAGGTCAGGGACCTAATGAGGGGGAACTTTCCACACACCACGTCAGATTCTTTGATCCGCGTCTTTAACATTCAGGTGAGATTAAATCTCTGCTGGTTTAGCATGTGGGTCACATTCTGACAGCTTTAAGGATCCAGATGAATTAAAGTTTGAAGTGTTGGACCGGTCCTGTAGAGATCTTCATCCTGCTGCACACAAACAGTCTGTAACTGACACAGACCCACACAGACACTCTGCACACTGAAAACAGGAACTTCATTCAACATCTGCAGTTAAAAGCTGCTGAGATCAGCACCCAGAAATAAAAGCTTTATGAGTTTAATCTGACGCATCACAGGAGATTTTATTTATCGTCTTTATTTTGTCCCTCTGGTGCCCCTGTAGTATCTCTCCATGATTCACAGCTCAGTTAAATCTCTGTTTTTCTCTCCATGCTGTTTTATAAACTCCTATTTCAGCTTCTGTCTGAAACCCTTTCATTCAGCTGCTGCCTCTTTAAGGCTCCCTGCTCCACAAACCCAAATCACTCTGATTGGACAGCCCTCTGGAGATCTGTCAGAGGGTGAAGCTGTGGACATACCTTGGTGTTTGAGGCCCGTTCCTTCAGTGTGTCATGGAGCAATTAGGAGATCCTTAAGTGTTGACCTCATCATTCCTGGTGCTGTTTTTAGAACGGGGCGTTTTGATAAGTGTGTTCAACATTTGGGCCCCAAAATCTGTGAAAAAAAGGGGCCAATGTTTAAAAATACAGAATAAACCTTTAATCAGATTATGAGCGGGAGAGGTTGGCCTGATTCTGAGGGTTTGTCGGTGAGAGTTCGGAGCGAGCTGTTTGAGCTGTTTGAGGTTAGATCATCCTCCGTTTCCTCCCGCAGCGGAGTCATCGCCATCAACTCCACCCTGAGCTTTGAGCTGAAGCCTCAGGAGGACCAACACCACCCCCACCACCACCACCGGGGGGAGGAGCAGGGAGCAGGAGGGGAGAGCGGAGGAGACGGCAGCGGAGGGAGCGGAGGAGGAGGAGGAGGAGAGGAAGATGGAGAAGAAGTCCACCTGCTGTTCTCCACCAGCCCTCGAGAGGGGGGCAGTGCTGGAGGCTGCGGGGTGTCTCACACACCTGTTCCCCCCATCCACAGCTCCACACACACACACAGGGTGAGACAGAGAACGGGAAAACTACAACTCCCAGGGTGCATTTCACCCACAAACATAATCACAGGCTGAGCATGAACACTGAGGAAACTTTACTCACTGGACTTTAGGTTAGTTTCTTCCTCTCTCTTGAAAAGCAGCTGAGCATCATGGGTAATGTAGTTTTGAGCTGTTAATCAAACCCCTCCTGTTTCTCAGATCAGAAAATTTAAATCTTTAAATGATTCGAACTCTTTGATCATTTCAAGCTTCCAGCTCAGCAAACTGAAGTCGATATGCTAACATATTGACTAGCATACATTAGCATAGTCCATCTGTAGTACATAAAGGGTTTAGCTTCATGCTAACTGAGAAAAGGTGAGACTGAAATCGAATCCTCTGAGAGTCTGAAAATGAAAGTGTCTGACCTTTGACCTTTGACCTTTGTTTGTCTGCCTGCAGAGGAAGAGAGACATTCTGTCAGAGACCAAATACATCGAGCTGGTGCTGGTGGCCGACCATCAAGAGGTCAGTCTGAGTCTTTGACGGAGAGCAGAACCAGTTTCTGACAGCAGGTGGCAGCACTGTACATAACCGTCTCTGTTCCTCACAGTTCCTGAACTACCAGAAGAACAACAAGACCATCATCTACCGCATGCTGGACGTGGCCAATCAGGTGGACTGGGTGAGTGACCTCTGACCTCTCTGCTCTGTGAGTGTTTTTAAACGTGAAGAAGAAGAAACAAGCGTCTCTTGTTCTCCCTCTTCTCTCCAGTTCTACCGTCCTCTGAACGTCCGCGTGGCGCTGACCGGTCTGGAGATCTGGAGCGACAGCGATAAGATCAAGGTGCAGAAGAATCCCACCGACACGCTCACCAACTTCCTGAACTGGAGGAGCCGAGAGCTGCTGCCACGCCTTCGCCACGACAACGCCCAGCTCATCATGTAAACCAGATACTAAACTAAAACGCCAGATTATAATCCTGATCCTGCGTCTAAAAGGTTTTTCGTCTGCAGGGGAGAGTCCTTTGACGGTACCACGGTGGGGATGGCGTCTCAGTCCTCCATGTGCTCCAGAGACCGCTCAGGTGGCGTCAACGTGGTGAGATCATACAGCTCCGCTCTGAGACTTCCTGAGATTACAGATGTACAAGAAGAGCTTTGACTGCTCTGTCTTTGGTTTGATGGCGCCTCGGTCTGGATCCAGGTGTCACCTGTGGTAGTTAAAGCGTGTTAAACGTGTCGTTAAATCCAGATGATGGTCCTCTGATGTCACACTGCTGATGCTTTGAGGAGCAGCGATATAAGACACTGACCACCTGTCTGTCTCTCTCTCAGGATCACCTGGTCAGCGTTCTGGGCGTGGCCTCCACCGTCGCCCACGAGCTCGGTCACAACCTGGGGATGAGTCACGACACCGCCGAGCGCCACTGCTCCTGTGAGAACGAAGCGCGTCTCGGAGGATGCATCATGGAGCCGTCGACGGGGTGAGAGCGTTTGCTTTGTTGAACTGATTCGTATGACCTCAGGTGTGTTCATCTCCAGGTAACTCTCTGTTTCCACTCCCACCTGTGACCTTTGACCCCAGCTTCATGCCCGGTCAGCAGTTCAGCAGCTGCAGCGCAGCAGATCTGTCCGTCAGTCTGCTGCACGGTGGCGGGATGTGTCTGTTCAACGTGCCGCAGCCGGACCGCCTGCTGGGAGGACCGCGCTGTGGAAACCTGTACGTGGAGAAGGGAGAGCAGTGTGACTGCGGACTGCTGGAGGTACACACCTGAACCCCTGATCACATGACCACCTGTATGATCAGCTGTTCACTTGTTCACCTGAAGGTCGTTCTGGTTGTTTCTGTCAGGAGTGTGAGGACCCGTGCTGTAACGCCTCAACATGTCAGCTGGTTCCTGGAGCTCAGTGCTCGTCTGACGGCATCTGCTGCCAGGACTGCAAGGTGAGACACACACACACACACACACACACACACACACACACACACATACAAAGCATAAATGTGTGTAATATACGTCAGACTTTCATATCTAACCCTCCTCCTGGTCCTGGTCTTGGTCCTGGTCCTGGTCCTGGTCCCCCTCAGCTGCGCTCTGCGGGCTCCGTGTGTCGTGACCCCCTCGGAGAGTGCGACCTCCCTGAGTTCTGCACAGGCTCCTCCCCTTACTGCCCGCCAAACGTCTTCCTGCAGAACGGAGAGCCCTGTGAGGACGGCGCCTCTTACTGCTACGGAGGAGTGTGTGCCAGCATGAACACGCAGTGCCAGCTGCTGTGGGGACCCAGTGAGTTTGACCTTTGACCTTTGACCTTTAGAGCAAGAACCCGTTCATACTGAACGTGTCTGTTTGATCTGTTTCATGTTTATAAACGTTTTTCAGTGTCCTGTAGCTCTGAATGTTTGCCTCAGAGAGCTCCTTCTGTAATGACCTCTATGACCTTTGACCCTCTGACCTCTGTCTGTGTGTGTGCAGATGCCACCAGTGCTCCTCCCGTCTGCTTCTCCTCCGTCAACAAACAAGGAAACAAGTTTGGAAACTGTGGTCAGCTGACCAACGGCTCCTACATCCCCTGTGCAAACTCGTGAGAACACACACACAACACACACACAACACACACACATCACACACACACTTTAATTATAACCTAGACTTTATGGAATGTTTTTATCTGTAGCTTTCTGGTCCTTTGAGTCCTGCTGATTCGTCTCTTCACTGGTGTCTGTATCCCGTTTCCCTTTGTGTCCCTGCAGCGACGTTCACTGCGGCAGGATCCAGTGTCAGGGCGGCAGGCAGCGCCCCCTGCTGGGCACCAACGCAGAGATCCTCACCACCAAAGTCAAGTTCAACCACAGCGACCTGGTCTGCAGAGGAACCTTTTTCCACCTGGGAGACGACGTGTCCGATCCGGCCACCGTGGCCCAGGGCACCGCCTGCAGCCCCGGAAAGGTCAGACAGCGCCCTCTGCAGGCCAGGGGGAAAAATACTTATATGGTTATGATTTAGAGGGAAAGATTAGAAATAGTTAAAGAGAATAACTTAATCAGTGTGTGTGTGTGTGTGTGTGTGTGTGTGTGTGTGTGTGTGTGTGTGTGTGTTCCAGGCCTGTCTGAACCAGCGGTGTCAGGACGTGTCCGTGTTTGGCGTGGATGAGTGTCGCGCTAAGTGTAACGGTCACGGGGTAAGTGGACGTTTCCTCCAGGTTTCATCCCTCCACTGCTCTAAACTCACTTTGTTCTGATGATTCGTCCTCTTAGAACATCTTTAAACTCTTTTACTGAGTAACCTGACATGACGCTGCTTTCTGATTGGTCCGTTAGAGCTGCAGGTTTACAGACTGAAGATATGACTTCAGGTGTGAGGTTTGAATCCTCAGGAGTTTATGTGTCTGTGTTTTTTATATGTGTGTGTGTGTGTCTCAGGTGTGTAACAGTATGAAGAACTGTCACTGTGAGGTGGGCTGGGCTCCTCCTGACTGCAGGTTCTTGGGTCACGGCGGCAGCGTGGACAGCGGGCCGGCCCGTTCCCCTGGAGGTATCGCTCTCACACACACACTTATACACACACACACACACGCATGCTCTGTGTATGACCCACTGACCCTGTCTAACCCCTCAGAGTCCGACCCGGTCCGTGTGGCTCTGCTCATCATCTTCCTCTTCGTCCTGCCCGTGGTCTTCCTCTTCCTCGCTCTGCGTTTCCCTCGCTTCAGAAGGGCTCTCCTCTGCAACAACGGACCGTTCACAAAAGCTCGCCAGCACAGCCGGTAACACTCAGCAGGCGTGTGTGTGAGGGTGTGTGTGTCATGGTTTCTGATCAAACGCTTTCCTTTGGAAAGAGCTTCTCTGAATATTTGTCCTTGTATCTCCTGGTGCTCTTACATCAAGTGTCCAGCAGGTGGCAGTGTGTGACTCACTAACAGCAGAGAATCAGCTGTTCAGTGCTTCCTCTTTCTCCTTTTGGCTGTTTTTTTTTTTTGTTGTTTTTGGTCTGTGTGATTTGAACGCTGTGTGTTTTTCTGTCTTTTAATTCTGTTTTTGTTTTAAATTTATTTATATTTATATTTATTTTTACCTCTTCTACTGACAAACTTTGAATCTCAGTGTTGTTAAACAATGATGATAGAGATTTATTCCATTATTTTCTATTCTTTGTGTTTCCCATAATGCAGTGTGACTCACTTTGAGAATTTGGGTCATGACTTTGACCCCGCCCACGTCTGCAGGTACAGCTGATCTGTAGTCCCGTTTCCCGTAGACTCAGGCTCAGGTGTAGAGTTTCCTCACCTGCTGGAAGCTCCTCCTTCTCCTGAGGAAGTCCAGACCTCTCTGATCCTCTCTTTCAGTTTCAGTTCTGATCTATAAGTCTGAACTTTAAGAGTATTAAACTGTGGTATGAGGTCAGCAAGGATTCTGGGTAATGCGGTCCTAAAAGCTTTCAGTTCAATTTACTCACATAAGTAAATAAAAGTTTCATACTTTAAATCCAGCAGATCAGAGCTTGAACGGCTCCTGGTGTTAACCTCCTTCTGGTCCTGGTCATGTGACCCCGGTTTGTCCTTATTTTCTGGTCCCATTCATGTGAGCTGTTTGGTCTTTATTTCCAGGTTCCAGTCATGTGACCTGTGTTAGTCTTTATTTCCTGGTTCCAGTCATGTGACCTGTGTTAGTTCTTGTTTCCTGGTTCTGGTCTTGTTCAGGCCCCTGTTGCTCCATGCTGTGTGTGTGTGTCAGATGTGAGATGTGGTGTTGGGCCTCACGTTCATCGTATGTTTCTGTTCTCTGTCGGGTCAGGACGCCGGTGATGGAGCGAGTGGACGGCAGGAACGGAGAGCAGGTCCGGCCTCTCAGATATCACCTGAAGCCTCAGACGGACATCCCTCTGACTCCACCCTGCCCTCAGGTAACCACGGACACCTGTCCTCCCCTCTGACCTGAAGGAGACACAACTCACCTTTAAACATCCAGGTGTTTCAGGTATCAGGAGAGTCCATATGAGCATGTTCAAATCCTGCAGAGAGGAAATGCTCATTGCCCCGATGCTCTAAAGTCCTACACTCAGCACAGTCACTGCACACACCTTTCAAACCTCTGATGGTGTAAGGGATTCTGGGAAGTGTAGTCTATTAGAAAATTAGAGCGAGAGAGAGAGTGAAGAACACACTAAAATCTTGATCTTCTGCACAGTCTGGACGACAGAACCAGAACCAGTTATAGGATCAGAACCAGGGACAGAGAGAGGACCAGAACCAAGATTGAGTCAGGAACAGAGCAGAAATCCAAAACACAGTTTATATCTTTATAAATCAGTCGGACCGACGCTCTTATTCTTTCAAGCGAGCTTGACTGGAGAACCAGGAAGCGCATGTTCTGAAACAGGAAGTGAAAAGTTCCTGTTTGACTTCTGCTTCTCAGTTTCCCAATCTGATGAACTGTTATGTAAGAAAACATGTTTCATCATGCTTTTATTGTGAAAGACCCAGCGACAGGAAGTTACAGGAAGTGTGTGTATATTTTATTCTTCGTCCTCACATTAACACACCTGCTTGTTTGACCTTTGACCTCCTCTGCATGTGTCACTCTGCTTCCTGTTTTCTCTCCTATCAGGATCATGACAGACCTGCTCCTCCCTCTAAGCCACTCCCCCCTGACCCTGCCCTAAAACCCCCGCCGCAGGTAACCTCACCTGACCTCAGCCAGAGGAGCTAACGTCTGTGTGTGTCTGCTGCTAATAAACAGGCCACCATACAGACGGTCTGACTGTTGATGTTGTTGCTGGTGTTGTTGTTGTTGCTGTTGTTTGGTCTGTGTCGTGCTCCAGCTCTGCATGTTTGAGTCAGTGTGAAGTCTGTGAAGGTCCTCACAGGTCCACACAGGTCCTCACAGATCAAAGTGTTAGGACACTGAGAGGTGTCCCCTCATGTTCAGACCTGTGAAGACCAGCAGGCTGCAGAATCAGAGAAATATACAAAATCTGAAGAGACCCAGATTAAAGAGAGGGTATTTTTCTTTTTGTTTAACTCTTTACCCTGTCCCTCTGGTGCGCCCATAGTATTTTTACATGATTTAAAGCTCATAAAAATCTCTTTTTTTTCTCCCTAATGTTTTATAAACTCTTATTTCAGCCTCCATCTGAAAGACTTTGTTTAAGCTGCTGTCTCTTTAAGGCTCCCTGCTCCACAAACCCCTGTCACTCTGATTGGATAGCCCTCTGGAGACCTTTCAGGGGATGGAGCTATGGGCAGACCTTGGTGTTTGAGGCCCTGGCCCTCCAACATGTCATGAACCAGTTAGGAGATCTTTATGAAGGTCTGATGAAGCTCTGGCGCTATTTTTAGAACAGAGTGTTTTGAACGGTTTACAGACACATTCAGGGATTTCTGCAACAACATGATATGTTTGAAAATCTGCACACGCTCAGTCTGAACATCCAGCATTAGTACTTTATATCCGTGATTTAATGGGAAAGCAGAATACCCCCTCTTTAAAGGGACGGTTCAGATCTGAATGAATCTGTGAGGAATCAAACCTCAGCGTACTGCCCTGATCATGTGACCTGCTGACGTGTCTCTCTGCTGTTCGATCTGTTCAACAGCGTCCCGCCCCCCCCACCAAGCCTCTGCCCCCTGACCCCCCCCAACAGGTACAGTCACCTGTAGTGTGTAGTGTTGCTGTCTGTCCTGTGTTTGTCCACACTACGTGTACAGATGATTGGGTTTATTCTAACGGCTGCAGCAAGGTCGATCGAGGGAGCTTAGAGTCTGGAAGAAAACTTAAAACTGATGATTGTTCAAAATATTTAAAGTTAAGATCCCAAACGATAAACTAACAGTTTGTGTTCCCCGAGTTTATCACCACAGCCAGGTCCACTGATCAAAGTGAGCCCTACACTCTGAGTCTTTACTCGGACAGACGTCTGTCTGTCTGTCGTCTGCCTGTCTGTCTGCATGCAGAGCTAAAGATGTCGATGTTTCGTTTGATTCTCTGTCGTGTTTTGATCTGTAAAGTCCGAGGCTAACAGAAACCTCACTGCACGCTGCTTCATCTCCTCCTCTTCCTCTCTCAAGCTTCTCTCTTCCTCCTCGCTAACCTTCCAGCATCCGGTGAGCCGTCCGGCTCCGCCCAACAAGCCACTCCCCCCTGACCCCGCCTCACCTGCACAGGTACACCTGCATGATGGGGGCTGCTAGCATGTAGCTCCCGTAGCATGTAGCATGTAGCATGTAGAAGTACACTGAGGAATGACGAATGAGAGGGGCTCTCTGATTGGTCATATTGTGTGAATCAGGTGTTTGTAGATTTGGATGCTGGGTTGTGATTGGTTGTGAGCTGGCTCAGGAACAGGAAGTAGCCTCTGCCTGGATTAGGATGTCTTCTGTGTTTACATGGAGATAATAATCTGATCTGGATTAAAGCTTTTTGTAAACAGTCTCAGATCAGAAGGACGTCCTTCTGACGGCGGCGTTGAACTGTTTGTTTGTTTCTCTGTGTAAACACCCGATATGATGATGTACTTCCTGTCCTACTGAGCGTGTGCTGAGTCTGAGCTTCTTGTCCTGTTCTAACTCTCCTTCCTGCTGCTCTCATCTTATTTCCCATCATGCATCATTCAGGTCCCTGCTCCACCCAAACCTGTGGTGCCCATTAAGCCCCGCCTTCTGGTCCCGACATCCCAGCCCCCCCTCCCCCCTCATCCCGGCTACACCTGCAACACCAAACCAACCATCCCCAGAGCTGCAGCACCTGCAGCCGGACTCAACAGGTATGGCCGCTTCAGCCAATCAGAGCCTCCGAAATCCGAGGGGCTGACGTGTGAAAAATAAATACACAGACATTTATTTTCAAAGTTGGAGGAGTCACAGCTTTACTCCACAGAGAGGAGAGGAGGAGGGTTTCAGAAGGTGTCGGATAAATCAGACCAGGAGTCGACTGATCTGTCACGACTTCAAAACGACTCCCAACAGTTTGACGAAATGAAACATCGTCACATTTATTTATAACTCATTTTAAATGATTGTAGACATTACCCAGGAAAGATTACTGATGCTAACTAAAACGAGATAACACCGATCAGCGATGACATCATGACCCCCGTCTTTAATCTCTCGCTCTCTCTCTCTCTCTCTCTCTCTATCTCTCTCTCTCTCTGCAGACGACCTCCTCTTCCTCCCATCCGTCCCGCAGCTCCTCAGAAAATCGACTCGTCTCCACTCTGACGTCAACGCGCTCCGGAGGGCGAGTCAGTGCAAGGCCGAGCTGAGTCAGCGGAGAGACGCCATCTTTAAATGAACTGATGATGATGAAGATGAAGACGACCTGTGATCCTGGTCCCTCATGGTTGTCTGATCTCTCCCCGTCCTCCTGAACTCGACTTTATGTTCGTCTGACCTTCAGTGCCTTCTCTGCTCGGGGAATCGAACCCTCGTCCTTTGACTCACAGCTGCTTATGATGATGTCACATTTTAGTGTCCTCATGGAGGACACAGCGCCCCCTGGAGACAGACAGGGATCAGTGCCTTTATAAGGACCCTGAGCACTTCCAAAGCTGCGGTCCTCGGCCCTGAGGAGGTCGTCAGATATTTTTATACGTTAAGAAACTTTTTTTAGCAAACAGCCAAAAGTGGACGATCATCGTGACAGAGATCAAACCTTCAGATGGACTCAAAGAGGACTAAAGTCTCGTCCTCAGAGGAAAATATAAGAGGTCACAGAGTCCCGATGAAAGACGTCAGGAGTGATGAGGTTTGGGATGAATTCAGGGAAAGATCTGAGATCTGAAGAATGAAGTTTAAAGATTTTGTTCTCTCATAAATCTTTTCCTTCAGAGCCCTGAAGTCCCCTAAAGGATCACTTTAATCAATCAAATGAAATCTCTCTAAAACCAATCAGATCAATCAAATTAAGGTCAATCAAGTGTTTGTCCTTAAACCTGAAGCTTCTCTGAAACACACCGGCTGATGTAAGGATCTCTTCATATCAACACAACATGGGGCGCATCCTGTCTGTTCACAGAGGCTCCAGCAGAGGGCGCTCCTGCTACAAACTGGTCCCATTGTAACGTCACAATAAATCACACCACATCCCGGGAGCTGACTCAGCTAGATCCTCTCTGTCAGGACTTCAAGAGCTCCACTCACTCAGTATTTAATCCTGATGATGATGATGATGATGATGATGATGAAGAGGAGGAGGAGAGAGAGTTATAGATTCTCCTCCAGCAGCTTCACTCTGACCACGTTTCTGATGCGTCCTCAGATTTTCAGACTGACGGTTTTTATTTCTAATGTCGAACCTTCACACAGTTTTCACCTCTTCACTCTCCAACCTCAGACCTCCAACCCAACACCTGAAAACCTGATAAACACAGAGACCAACAGTTCTCCTCCCTCTGCTGGATCAACGTTCCTGTAAACCCCAACAGGTGATGTGGTTCAGTCTTGGTGCCTGTTCGGGTGGAGGTGGTGGATCTGGATGTTGTTATTGGACTGAGCTGATGTAGAGATGAACCAAAGATGCTGTAAGATGATCTGATCTGTGCTTTCACTGAAGTCAAAGACTTCCTCATGAATAAACGTCTCAAACCAAAGGAGCTCTGTTTGGTTTCTGGTCTCTGACGCTCTTCACTCAGACCACCTGGGAAATCTGAATCACTCAGTGTCAGAGGGTTTCTGATCAGTCACTGACTGCTCAGAAACCCTCAAAAGCCAATCATTGGACAGGGCTATCTTGGATATGAGGTGGGCTTTGAACTTCCTTTCTAACAGCAATAGGTTGACTGTCAGTCACATGAGCTGAGCTGAGCCTCTGATTGGACAAACTCGTGATCTTAATATCTTCTAAACTGCCAAGTTAGAAGAAATTCACCCCCGTTTAGTGTGTGCTAATAGAGAAATTAGCATCTCAGACCCAGGCTGCTTTTTTGAACCAGGCTGTAAAAAGTCTGTGGTTTCTGGTCTTTCTGCAGTCAGCCTCAGACAGTTACTTGATGAACAGCAACTTTTAGCACTTCCAAACAGGCTTCATTTTTCTAAACCAGTTACCCCTTGGTTCCATCTCACCAGTTGCTTACACAATTCCTAAATATCGCAATAAAAATTGTAACAGAAACACCAAAATGCTCAGTTTGTTGCAGAGGATGGACTCTGTCTGCATTTTGTTTAAGAATCAAAGGAAGAAGAACCAGCCTCATCAAGCTCTCTGATTGGATGAAACCCTTCAGGTGTTCAACCAGAGGTGTCTGACAATGAGACAGAGAAATGAGGCTCCTCCTCATCTTCTCTCACTCTCTCTCTCTCTCTCTCTCTCTTTCTCTCTCTCTCTCTCTCTCTCTCTCTCTCGCTCGCTCACTCTCAGAGTAAAGAGGAAGTTGTGGTTTCTCGCTCTTTAACCCTCTGACTGTGTCCTGTCAGTGTTTCTCTCTCAGCGCTCAGTCGGTGTGTTCAGAGCTGTTGAAGAACAGATCTTCTTTTCTTCATCATCACCATCATGGCTCCATCACTCCTCTTCATCCTCCTCTTCATCCTGGGCTCCTCCAGCTCCCTGCCTCCTCCTCGAAGATCCTTCCCGCTCAGTGAGTTCATGTCTGCTTTAAAACTGATGATCATGGTGTGTGTGGGCGTGTAGACCCAGGACTGTGTGTGTGTGTGTGTGTGTGTGTGTGTGTGTGTGTGTGTGTGTGTGTGTGTGTCTGCTCCTCTGTAGAGCCTGTTTGTTAAAGAGGTGATGGTTTCCAGGGGGTTTGATCTGTTCTGGATTCATCCTGACTTGGTATCCACCTCTACTCTGAGTCCTCGGTGTTTCACCGTCCCCTGTGGGGGGTTTGAGCCTGGTCTGGGAATGCCTCGGGATCCCTTAGGAGGATCGGGGTCAGTTACTGTTGGGGGAGACCCCACCCAGAAAAATCTGACCTGTGCCTCAGATATCTGAGACCATGAGGGGGGTTAGATGAGGAGCTGGTGGTGAAACTGCTCAAAGAGGTCCAGATGTTCGTCGATTCCATCGTGTTGAAATATCTCCAGAGTTCCTGCTGCAGCTTCATATTTAGAGAAATCTTCCTCACACCTCCCACATGCTCAACATGAGGCTACAGCTAGCACACTGATAGCTTAGCTTAGCAGAAGGACTGGACACAGCTTGCCTTGCTCTGTTCAGAGGCATCAGAGTATCTTCAGGTGTCCTGTAGAGGCATTTCAGAGTACCTGATGGGGTTCAGTTTGACCTTTATCTTTTCTTAAGTTATATTTTAGCCTTTTATTTTGAAAGGACAGGACATGGACAGAGCTGCCACAGCCTGTTCTCAGGAACCCCTCGAGTTATTTTACAAACATCAGGAAGCATCTGTTTCATGGTTTCCTTCAGAGGGTTTGAAGTGAGCTTTTTGACCGTTCTGATCCCCCGTTAGAGGATTATCAAGGTTTGAGTCTGTCTTCAGGTACCCCAGAGTCTGTTTCAAGACAAGCAACCTCCGCTCTATAAATCTGAAACCTCTGCTGAAGTGTTACAATCTGCAGTTCCCTGAGTGTCCACTAGAGGCTGTGTGCAGAAACAGCATGAACCACATGTCACAAAGCAAATCTTTACAACAGACGTCAGCATGAGCAGATCATTTCTCCATCAACATACACTGAACAGGGGAGGAGTTATTATTGTAACCAGGTATTTATGAAGTTATGAAGTCCATATAAGGTCATGGCTGATTGACTGACAAGTGGGCACCCTGTAAGTGAGGAGGCTAAAGACCCATCTCTTTGCCTCAGACTGACTCAAACAAAAATAATCAGTCCCAAAGTGTTTAAAGATCCACATTAATGTAAGTTTGCTCCCTTACAGTTTGTCTGAAGCTTCCTGCAGTGCCTGTGTCATGGTACAGTGGAGCGCCTGAACTGACAGACAGGAAGTCAGAGTCTATTTTGAACACTGATGTCAGTCAGTAGTATTAAACTAGAGTTCAATTCCTGTCAGATGTGAACTTGGTGTGAAATCAAAGACGTGATTTAGGGGAAACTTGAGGTTTAGAAACGTTAACATAAGACGGTCAATGATGCTCTGCTTTCAACTGCCATCCTGATAACGTCACGCTCTGCTAGATAAGGTCACAGCTCTAATGTCTGAAGGCTGTCACCTTGTACCTTTACGTCCGGGTGTCATAGAGAATCAGACACCTGGAGGGTCGTTCACCAAACAGGATCCTTTCTGGTCAGCTTTATGTCTATGACCTGACACTTTCTACAGAACTCCAACCTCAGAGCCTTTAAAGTGTAAATTCCCGCAGTTCAACCAAGCTTTATTCAAACAGCTCCAAATAACAACAAACATTTTTTTTTAGTTAACAGAGACCCAACATGAAGACCAGATCTGAGTCTGATCTCATCCTAACTCTCCATGAGGACAAACCTACAGTTTCAGTGAGGCTAAACTTAATTTCATGGACAGAAACCTCCAGCAGAACCAGACTCATCAGTCTCATGGTATGGTCAGACTTGTTCTGGCTGCTTTGAATGGTCTGGATTCGTTCTGACTTATCTGACTCGTCTGACTTATTCTTTTACATCTGACTGGTCTGGATTGATCCAACTCATCTGACTTGTTCTAACTTATAAGACTTATTCTAACTGGACTGACTTATGCTAACTAGTTCTGACTCGCCATGACTTGCTCTGAGTGGTCTGGCTCAGCCTGACTTGTACTGACTTGTTCAGACTGGTCTGACTCACCCTGACTTGTTGTGACTGGTCTGAATCACCCTGACTCATTTTGACTCGCCCTAACTTGATTTGACTCACCTTGACTTGTTTGACCCGCCCCGAATTTCTCTGACTTGTTCTGACTGGTCTGACTAGTTCTGACTGGTCTGACTTGCCCTGACACGCTCCAACTCGTTCTGACTGGTCTGACTCACCCTTACTTGTCTGACTCGTTCTGACTGGTCTGACTAGTTCTGACTGGTCTGACTTGCCCTGACACGCTCCAACTCGTTCTGACTGGTCTGACTCACCCTGACACGCTCCAACTCGTTCTGGCTGGTCTGACTCACCCTGACACGCTCTAACTCTTTCTGGCTGGTCTGACTCACCCTGACACGCTCTAACTCGTTCTGGCTGGTCTGACTCACCCTGACACGTTTAACTCGTTCTGACTGGTCTGACTCACCCTGACACGCTCTAACTCCTTCTGACTGGTCTTACTCACCCTGACATGCTGTGACTCGTTCTAACTGATCTTACTCACCCTGACACGCTCTAACTCCTTCTGGCTGGTCTGACTCACCCTGACACGCTGTGACTCGTTCTGGCTGGTCTGACTCACCCTGACACGTTTAACTCGTTCTGACTGGTCTGACTTGCCCTGACTTGGTCCAACTCGTTCTAACTGGTCTGACTCACCCTGACATGCTGTGACCTGTTCTAACTGGTCTGACTCACCCTGACACGCTCTAACTCCTTCTGACTGGTCTTACTCACCCTGACATGCTGTGACTCGTTCTAACTGATCTTACTCACCCTGACACGCTCTAACTCCTTCTGACTGGTCTGACTCACCCTGACACGCTGTGACTCGTTCTGACTGGTCCGACTCGCTCTGTGTTGGTGTCTCTCAGAGCTCTCTCGGGCTCTCTGGTGAACACATACGGGGTAAAAATACTTCCTTTCTCTGAAACTGAACCACATCCTTTCCAACCTTCTACCCAGATCCTTCGCCTCAGAAACAGGAAGTAGGGCTGTCTCTGAGTGGGTCATGTGACTTCAGAAGCAGAGAGTTGTGGGTCATTATATTTATTTGCTTCCACTCTCTCACCTCTTGAAGCGTCAGTCTGGTTGACCTAACTCCACCATCACCCTCTATAATAATAACCAGAAGTCATTTTAGTCCATCGGCGTGGGAACAGGTGCATTATGGGAAAGTTTTAGACCACTGAAGACCCTGACCTCATTAAGATACACATAGATGGGCTCTTCTCCAATCTGACCCCCCCCCCCCCCCTCTTCCAGACTCTGCAGACAGACCTGTGTTCCTCTTCAGCCTCCCTGACGTCAGGAACACCGCCACGCTGCTGCTCAGCTCGGACACCTCCACGCTCTACGTGGGAGCTCAGGACGCTCTCCTCTCATTGAACGTCAGTCAAAGTGACGTCATCACACTAAATAAGAAGGTACTGAACTCAAACTCCCATGATGCTTTGCTACAAAGTGACTGACAGATTAATTCATATAAGGTTTTTATTCACCTCTGATGCCTCTCTTCTTTCTCTCTCTTCCCTTCTCCGTTCCTCCTCTTTTTCCTTTCTCCTCATCCTTTCTTCCTTATCCCCTCCCACCCCCTTTTCTTCCTTTTTTTCCTTCTTTCCACCCACCCTCCCTCCCTCCTTATCTCCTTCCTTCCTCCCTTCCTGCCTTCCTTTATTCTTCTATCCTTCCTCCCTCCCTCCCGTCCTGTAGGTGGCGTGGCGTCCGTCTGACTCAGACTTTGAGGGCTGCAGTTTTAAAGTGAAGAATCCTTCGGTAATCTGAACTCTCTCTCTGTTTTTAATGATTGATCAGATGCTTCAGATTATTTCTTTTTTTTTTTTAAATGTGGACTCTCAGAGACAGACAGTGTGAAGGAAAACAAATAGTATGTCAGATTTAGTAGAGGAGGTTTTTATTTTTTACATATGGACGTGTTCACACAGAAGGCTGATCCACAGATATTTATTTATTGATTTATTAACTTATTTATTTAACAGTCAGTCAAACTTAAATCATAGAGCATACACAAAGGGGTACCACAAAGTGCTTAACAGAAAAATCATAATAACCCCCCAAACAACCAAACCCGAACACACCCGCACACAGCTCACTCCTGTGCATAAAAAGTTTACAGCATGGTTAAAATGAGAACTGAGAAACTTACTGATTTTTACAGACGCTCAGCCTCACGCACAGAAACCACTCTGACTTTTTATAAACCACAAACCATTGTGTGTGTGTGTGTGTGTGTGTGTGTGTGTGTGTGTGTGTGTACGTGCAGGTCAACTGTGCAAACTTTGTCAGTGTGTTGCTGCCCATAAACTCCACCCACCTGTATGCCTGTGGCAGCTACGCCCACAGCCCCCATGATACCTTCATAGTAAGTCCACTTGAATCTCTGAGCTCTCCATTTCTTTTGGTTCAGACATGTCTCTGAAGTGTCACTGACTTGTCTCTGACATGTCTCAGATGTGCCCCACTAACTTGTCCCTAATTAGTTTCAGACATGTCTCGCTAACTCATCTCTGATATGTCTCTGAATCATTTTAGACTCGTCTCTGGTGCCTCTGACTTGTCTCTGACATGTTTTAGACTCGTCTGTGATGTCTCTGACGTGTCACTGACTTTTCTCAGATGTGTCTCGCTGACTTGTCTCTAATTGGCTTCAGAAACGTCTCGCTAACTCATCTCTGATATGTCTCTGACTTGTTTTAGACTGGTCTCTGATGTCTCTGGCATGTTTGCCGACTTGTTTCTAACATGTCTCAGACGTGTCTCTGACTCATCTCTGATGAGCCTTAGATGTGTCCTGCTAACCATTGCTAACATGTCTCTGACTTGTTTTGGACTCGTTTCAGACATGTTTCTAACTTGTCTCTGATGTATCTGACTTTTCTCTCTGATGACTCTCGCTAACTCATGTCTGACGCATCTCAGACATTTCTCACTGACTCGTCTCTGACATGTCTCAGATGTGTCTCTGACGAGTCTCAGACAAACCTCTTATTTATTTCTGACGAGTCTAAGATGTGTCTTGCTGACTTGTCCCGTCTCTGATGTGTCTCACTGACGCATGTATGACGTTTCTCAGACGGGTATCTCTGACTTATCTCTGACGTGTCTCATATCTGATGTCCCTGACTCATGTCTGATGTGCCTCGCTGACTCGTCTTTGACTTCTCTCTGACAGTTTAATACCCTCACCCTGTGTTTTTCTTTCCAGGACACAGAGAACTTCTCAACGCTCCGTCCCATCGACGGGAAAGCTAAGTTACGTTGTCCACACAGCCCTCTCCAGAGGAGCAGCGCCCTCACCTACGGTCAGCTGACTCACCTACTGTCACTTCACTTAGGTGTTCATAAGGTTCAGAGGGCCAGGGTCAGAAAACACACCAGACTATAGAGAGAGAGGGAGAGGTTCAACTTGATGCTCAGATAGTCAGGGGAACAACAGCCAATCAGCTGTTAGCTTAGAAACAGAGCAGCCAATCAGCTGTTAGCCTAGAAACAGAGCAGCTAAGATACAAAAAACAATAATACTAAACCTGTCAGTGGAATAAGAACCAAACATCATGAATGTTCTCAGGTGTCCGGGTCTGAAACAAACAGCGTCCTTTCTTCTGTTTGTCCATCTGTAGACGGCGAGCTGTTCACCGCCACAACCACAAATTTCAAAGGAAGCTTACCACAGATTTCTCGTCACTTCAGCAAAGATGGCCGTCCAGACATCTCCCTAGAGTGGACCATCAACTTACTGAAGGGTGAGAAAAAAACATGGCTAATGCTGATGCCAGCGAGACCCAGTGACCCACTTCATGTTTCAAATTAATCAGCAGAAAAAAAGGCGGTCAGAGAGAAGGATGGGAGAAAAGAGGAAGAATAAAGAAAACTGGTTCAGACTCAGTGACACAGAGGACTGTCGTCTGCATACAAGCCCAGTTTTCAAACCCAGTGAATTCATCGGTCAGAGTTATGATGAGAAAAACAAACCTCACATACTAACTTCACATGCATCTCTGTCACCACATACAGCCACACCACACTGTCAGCTTCCTCCTCGCTCTAACCAGAGACTCTGTTCCTTTATCTGATCTTCAAACAGCTCTCACAAGTAGGTCACTTACATCAGTCTGTATCTGAACAGACTGTGTGATGAGTCTGCTTGAGGATCTGTCCAAAATCTGAGGACACCTCGTTATCCCCAGAAATAAACAAGTTAGATCAGGAGGAAGAAGTGCATGGTGTCAATGTGAATATTGACTCTCTTAGTTAAACTGTATCTGAGTGATGCGTATTAATGATGATAACAATGAGCTGCAGAGAGAAGGCTGTAATATTAAGACCACAAACAGCTGCCCATCGTGTTGTTCTCACACGGTGGTGAGATGTCGAGAAAGAGTTGAGGTACACTCTTTTTAAATCTTGAACCACTCTCAGATTTCTTTTCCTGTTTTCAGACCACACGACATGACGCCCTCAGCTTTCTCATATGCCATCACTTCCTGTTTTCAGAGCCAAAGTTTGTCAGCTCGTCTCTGGACCCATCAGACAGAAAACTCTACTTCTTCTTCAATGAAGTTGGGAAAGAGTTTCACTTCACAGATGAGCTGCAAATCCCTCGAGTGGCCCAAGTCTGCAAGGTGAGGCAAAGACACAGAGATACAGAGACACAGAGGGCAGCACGATGTGATTATATATTCACAGTCTCTGCCCTCCTTTCACAGGATGATGTTGGTGGACTGAGGACTCTGCAAAAGAAGTGGACGTCCTTTGCCGAAGCCCCTCTGCTCTGTCAGACTCCCAAACAGCTACCCTTCAATGTTCTTCAGGATGTTTTCACCCTCCAACCACCAGAGGGCAGCAGCTCCTCAGAGACACTCTTCTACAGCGTCTTCACCTCCCAATGGTAGGACGAACGTTTAACCAAACCATCCCACATCCAGCAGACACCCAGCAATCAGATCAGATTTATAGAGTTCATAAGGAGTGTTTAGTTTCATAGAGAAGATCTCAACTGACAAACCAAGACTCACAGGAGAAAGACAGTGAAACTGAGATTTAGTGAGACAGATACGGTGAAACTGTGGACTCAGTGGAGACAGATACAGTAACACCTTGATACAGAGGAGACAAGTGGATAGAAGCTCAACATTAACTTTATCTCTTCTCCTCTCCTCTCCTCTCCTCTCCTCTCCTCTCCTCTCCTCCTCTCCTCTCCTCTCCTCTCCTCTCCTCTCCTCTCCTCCTCTCCTCTCCTCTTCTCTCCTCTCCTCTCCTCTCCTCTCCTCTCCTCTCCTCTTCTCTTCTCTTCTCTTCTCTTCTCTTCTCTTCTCCTCCTCTCCTCTCCTCTTCTCTCCTCTCCTCTCCTCTCTTCTCCTCTCCTCTCCTCTTCTCTTTCAGGTCCTTGGGCTCAGAATCTGCCCTTTGTGTCTTTAAGATGCAGGACATAAGGGATGTCTTCAGTGGGAGCTATAAGACCTTCAATGCTGGGACCATGGCGTGGAATCCAGGGCCAGAGAAATCAAACCTGGGGAAGGTGAGGTTGACACTTTTGTCTTTTATTTTGACATGTTTCTCTGACTTTAAATTTTGCTTTTTTTATCAGGAGATGTGTTGAGGACTAACGGATAAATATGATATTGAGTCAAACAACAAGATTATAATCAGTAAGTCTTAAAGAGCCAGCAGCACCTGTCAGAGTGTAACATATGTAAACGGCGTCCCTCAGGGTTCGATTCTCGGCCCAGTTTGGTTGTCAGAAGTTTGTGCTTTGGCTCAGTTTCAGTAATGTTCCAATATGAGACTCTCCCTGAACCTTGTTCCCACAGTGTGGACTGGAAACAGCTCCAGACCAAGACCTAGATGAGGTGAGGAGGAGTTTCCTGACTTCAGATAAGGTCAAACCTGTCGGAAATGCTCCAGTCCTGGTTTCCTCAGAGCAGCGGTACAGTCGTGTGGCGGCCATGAGGGCGCGGGCAGTGAACGGGAAACAGTACACAGTCCTCTTCCTGCTGACAGGTGAGATGATGTGTCAGCAGGTAAAGAGGACCACGAGGTGGTGAAGTAAAAACCTTTATTCTGTTTTAATAACCCGTTCATCGTCTCCTCCCCGAACTCCAGACTCTGGCTTCCTGCACAAAGTGGTCCTGACTGACGGAGGTGTGCAGGTCGTGGAGGAGATTCAGGTGTTCACAGAGGCTCAGCTGGCGAACAGTTTGGTCCTCTCCTCCGCCAAGGTAAACCTCACAACGCTTCACAGGCTGCAACTTGTCAGCACTCACTGACTCTGATTACTGGACTGTGAGTCGGTTCACATTTATGATCCGTCATCGTGGAGAAACCGAGCTTCCTGTTTGTTGTAAAGAGCGTGAGAGGGTGTCACTGTGGGGCTCACACACACACGGACGTATACACAGGCTAATGGACTGCTCTGAGAGCCTTTCAACCACTCAGAGTCCTTTACATGTCGTACACACAAACACACACACTGATAGCAGTGAGTGTGTGAAGGAAGTAGAGATAACTCACTTAAAGCACTTTATAGTCACACATCAGTGTGTCGTCTGCATAAAGAGCTCAGAGTATCATCGGTCAGACACAGTTAAAGTTTAAAGAGTTCTCGAGTTTGGACTCTAAACCTCAGAAACGAACCTGATTGAGTGTGTGGAGACCCAAACTAAGCCCAAAGGTTCAGAGCTGACGTTTAATCTGGAAACCCTCCGTCCGTCGTCTTCACCTTTGTTTGACCTGAGGACATGCCAATGTGTTTTCTACTCCTGTAGGGGGCGCTGTATGTGGGGACCTCAGAGGGCGTGGTCTCTTTACCTGTGGCCAGGTGTTCCATCTACACGTCGTGCAGTCAGTGCGTTCTGTCCAGAGATCCTCTGTGTGGGTGGAGCCGGAGCAGGAGGGTGTGCAGCCCCCTGGTGGACGGTCTGGAGGACATGTGAGTGAATACAGACCCTGTTTATCAGACTGAAGACTGGCCTTCAGAGTACGGACTCACAGGGTGATTCCTCCTCAGGGCTCAGGACGTGGAGCATGGCGATGTGTCGGTTCAGTGTCGGGGACAAATCAGGGCCGTACGCAGCAAAGGTACCCTGTTAAACCTGTTTAACGACTCCAGATAATCCAGGTCAGGATCAGCCTGGTTCTGTCCTGACTCTCTTTGTTTTACAGAAGTTCCTGTGCAGCTGAACGAAGCGGTGAGGCTTCCTTGTCAGAAACCATCCAACCCGTCCACGCTGACCTGGACCTTGTCTCCATCCAGACAGCTGTCAGAGAAACTCTTCATCCAGTCAGCTGATGGCAGCCTGAGGTTCCTCTCCTCCCACAGCACCTTTGGGACGTACAGCTGCACAGCAGAGGAAGGCGGGCACAAGGAAGTGGTCGCACGCTTTCACGTCACACCGACTGCTCCCCCTCGAGCCATGAGTCCACCACCGAAGGACGACCACAAAGACTCGTCCATCCAGGTTCTCCCTGAGGAACCAGAAACTACTTCAACAGAACCTTCAGGAGACCAAGAATCCCCCTCCATGACAGACTACAATCAGACCATGACAAATCTAACAGACCCCGAAGATATCCAGTCAGAGATTCACTTCATAGATGGAGGATCCAGTTCCACCTCAACCCCCAACAAAGACCTGCACACCTGGAGGAGACCTCAGGATGATGTCCCCAAAGAGAAGAGCTACTACAGCGAGCTGGTGGTGGTTTCCCTGCTGCTGGCGGTCTGTATCTGCGCCCTGATGCTCACAGCGCTCTACAGGTGGAGTCAGAGTAGAGCTGAGAAACGGAAGCCTCTGGTCCACGAGGACGGCAGCAGAACAGACCAATCCATGGAGAGCGTCCCCTCTCTGAGCAGCCCTGAGGACTCTGGTCCTGAGCTGACAGAGGTCAAGTAACATGGACTGATACACCTTCAAGAGCTCGGCAGGTTATTCCTGCTTCCTGTTTCCTGTGTCTGTTCAGCTGTTCCATCAAAAACAGAAAAACACCCCCAAGATTACCTTTAAATAACAAACCTGTCCGAATCTGTGATTGGCTGTTAGCTGAGTCAGGGGCGGGGCTTGTGTTCAGACCCACCTCTCTGTCATTTCTTCAGGCAGCTGGTAGCCTCACTTCAGACCTCATGGACGTGACAATGACAGACTCAGTGAAGTGTCCTTGAGTCCTCGTGTTCTTGAGTCCTTGCGTCCTTCTTGCCTCAGTTCAGGTCATGTTTGCTCTCCTCTTGGTTCAGAGCTGTGTAAACATTTCATTTTGATTCTGCATCAGTTGAAGTTTCAGGCTCAGATTCAGAGTCTGCTGTAGGAACAGGTTTACAGTCAGTACGTTTACATGTAGCAGCAGTCCGGCTAAGGTCATAGCTCGATCGTAAGAGAAGTCTTCTCTCACGCTGTGTCCTTCTTTGATGAACGAAGCTGCGTGCGTATCAAACTAGTTTCCGTTCACCTGAAGAGATGGATGCAGCTGTAGCTCTTCATGTTTTTTCATGTATGTGCCATGAGGTTTGCTGTGTTTGAGCCACAGACTGTATGAGCATAGCGACCCTATTCGTCATGGTCATCTTCTTCCTCTTCTGGCTGAATGCCGAGGCTTACTGAGACCTGCCGAATCCAGCCACAGCCTGATAGCAGCTGTATTATCTAGGTGTGTCAATCGAGCTATGCTGAGTCCATGTTCAGTCTGGCTGAGCTGTTTTCATGCATTTTAATAGTCCGATCTCACGCTGACTAAGCTCATAGTCGGATTTCTGAAGCTGCATGTAAACGTACTGAGTGGAACTCTCCAGGTTTTTATGGCTGACCTCTGTTTCTCTCTGAATGTTAGAATGTTAAATCAGAACCACGTGACCACGTGACTCAGGTGCTTTAATGTCGTAAACAGTGAATGTTGACTGAATGAATGTATGGTTGCTTTAAACCACTCTGATTTAAAGTGTTAAATAAGTGTGTGATATTTTTTTCTTATATATTTTCACAGGATGATTGTTGTATCTCTGTGTGCACAGTGTCGTTCCCTACTGTTTCTGCTGTAAACATGTTGGATCAATCTCTCTCTCTCAGATGTCTGTCTAACATGAGTCTGGTTCTGTCTGAGGTTTCTGCCTGTTAAAGGGAAGTTTTTCCTCTCCACTGTAACTTGTTAAGTGATCCAAAGCTCTGTACTCATGGTGGGTTAAGACGAGATCAGACTTCTTATCTTGTCTTCATGTTGGGTCTCTGTTAATAAAATTTATCATCATTTACAGGTCTAGACCTGTTAACCCTTTTGGAAAGCATCTTGAAATAACGTTTGTTATGAATTGGCGCTATATGAATAAAGATTGATTGATTGATTGATTTGTGCTTTTATTGTGGTGTAACGATTGTTCATGTCAGCCCCAGCGTTGTCTAACAGATGTTTTATTGATGACTGTTGGCCTCTAAAGGCTAAAGTACGGTGGCCCTGAAAGCTCAGCACTGCAACTCAAGAGAACACGTGCAAAAAGACAAAACACAAATAAATTAAGAAAACATCTTCATTTATTTGACAATACGTGCAGAATTTAGAAAAACACGCTGTAAATAAACCACAACATAACAGAAGAGTTTCCAGAGGACACTTAAAAGTGATGCACAGGCTGTTATTAGCCACAATGCTAATATCTGAATCATGTGATCACAATGTTAAAATAATTCAAAAACACTTTTATCTCATTTTCCATCACCACTGACAGAGAGAGAAACTTAATATGACTGTGACTCAAAATCCATGTCAGCTTGTGTCGGGATGTGTGCATCACTCTTAAGTGTCCTCTGGAAACACTTCCATTGTATTGTGGTCTTTGCAGCGCGTTTTCTAAATGCTGAGCATGTGCTGTCAAACTGATGAAGCCGTTTGTTTGTATTTCGTCTTTTTGCATGTGTTTTCTTAAGCTGCAGTGCTGTGAGCTCACTGGGCCACTGTACTAGAGGGACTGTTCAGGTGAGAATAATGAATTTTTACCTGAAGTACTGTAACTTGTGTTTGCAGATAATAAACTCAGCATTTTGTCTGACTCACCCGTATGAGCTCATAATGAAACTGCAGCTGTGATGTAAACTCATAGAAATGACCACACTGCCATCTGATGGGAAATAAAACCAACAACAAAACAAACCTGTGTGTTTCCTTTGTGTGTGTGTGAGAGAGAGAGAGAGAGCAGATACAGTCTCTGAGTTCTTCTGTTAATGGTTCAGATTCAGGTGAAAATGAAAGCATACCACTGTGCAGCTTGTGTGTTTTATACATTTATGTGTCAAAGGATAAATTTAAAGCACGTGGTGCCCTTTACAGATTATAATCTCTGATGTGGTTGAAGTGACAAAGAAGCAGAGTTTCTCAAGTTTCACTCAGAATAAGATGCCCTAAAATGTGTTATCTGTTCCTGTAAGTGGGGCAGGTGAGTTCAAGTAAAAGAGGGAGGAGCGAGTCAGGCGTGGATTCACGGAAATGTTGCTGTAAGTATGTTTTATGCTGCCTTCAAGCGGTGTCGGAATAATAATTATCAAAACTGGCTGACGCCAAATTACCTGATTTACGGGGAAAAGTACGTTACGGCAACATTTAAAACCTAATAAACAACATTAAAAGGCAAATAAACAACATTTAAAGACTATTAAACAACATTAATCAACAGTCTGACCGTCCTTTGTTGACTGCATGTGAGATTTCATGTTAAAATCACTCGCTACAATAACACGCTGCTGTATTGATGTATTTTCGACTAATATGTGTCAAATACATTTCAAATATTTATTTTTCAGTTTGATTTAGATAGTTTCTCTTATTTAGAGAAGGCGTTTCTCCTGTTTTAAAGAGAAATGGCTGAAGTTTTATCTGTATTTTTGTTCTGAGTCTCTTCCTTTTCTTCCTCTTCCTTGTATTTCTGAACTACGAGCTTGCATCGAGCACTTGGACGCAGCACTGTCCCTGTTTTAGGGAAGCGAAAGTTCACAAGTCCTCCTGAAAAACAAGAAACAGGATCCAGAGAATTCATCTCCAGGTATTTTTTTAAAATAATCTCAGAGTTTTTGCAGCAATAAATGTATTTTTTTTTTTGTTAATTCCCACTTTTAGCAGATTTTATTGTCGTTTGGTCGAAATCTGACGTTACTGCGTCACAGCCGTGTACAGATGTTTAGCTAGTTTTAGCTCCTCAAGCAGCGGGAAAAATACGTTACTCTAAAACGAAACTATTCATTTCAGTATGTGTTAGTATTAAATTACTGCAGAGATATTAAAGCTTCTGTTTTTAACTTGTGTGAGACCCGACTCTTCAGGGTAAAAACACTTCCGGTTGCACAGGAACGCCAGAGTCCCTTTAGGATTCATCAGATTTTAGAGTTTCTGTCTTAATTAGTTTTTATTGGTTCTTGGAGAAAGTTTGAGGCACTGACATGAATTCAGAGGGTGTTTAAGTAAATTCGGTTAAAGTAAATTAATTTACTTTTGCTTTTAAACCTGTTTTTATTTGACTTGAAACAGACATGTAGGATGAACAGACAGCACACGTGAAGAGAAAGTTTTCACAGCTTTTTAAAGCAAGTTCAGTTTATATCATGTATGTAAATTCAACATGTGATGAGTGTGAGTGAAGTCTTGCTAGTTTATACCACATTCAAAATTTTACTGATATTTTTTAAAGTCAGATGTTGGTCTTTTTACAGCTCGTCTCTGTCATCTGTGTTTTAGAGATTTATCAAGAACTTCCCAGAGTTCCCGCCGTGACCTTTGACCTTCAGTATGACTTCTACATCCATCACCACCGTGGGTGGGCTCGTGGTCGTCACTCAGGTGATTCCTCAGGATGAGAAGGCCATCCCGATGCAGGCTGCTGCCACCACCAACGCCAACCCAGCCCCACCCACAGCCACACAAACTCCACCCACTGCACCAGCTGCTCCTACCAAGATAGACGACATGACCGCCACCTTCCTGCGGGGCGGCCCACAGAGCCTCGGGGTGAGAAAGAGCAGACTCATCCACACCTTCACTCACTCAGAGGGTTTACATGTCTAACATTTAGAGCTCAGCTCTCACAGATCTTCCCCCACTGCTGCAGTTTGTATTAACCTGTGTTTGTGTGTGTTCACAGGTGGTTCAGATCTTCCTCGGCATGCTGTGTATCCTCTTCAGTCTGACCGCCCTCCTCTCTCCCATCCTGCTATATCACGCCCCGTTCTGCCTCGCTGTGTCCGTACGTCCCCGTCTCTAAACGCACCTCTCCAACATTCAACGCCAACCATCCAGACATCAGTAAACACCTTTCTCCTTCTCTCTCTCCCTCACTCTCAGTTTATCATCTCAGGCTCTCTGGCCGTGGCTGCATCCAGAAAGACGTCACTCAACATGGTGAGTGTTCACACTTCCTGTCCTGAGCAGAAGGCAGAGCTCAGTCTTAGTGAAGAGAGGAGGTTTAAACCTTCTCATGAACCAATCAGAACTAAGACCGGTTGAAGGTTTGTGTCTCACTGTGTGTGTGTGTGTTTCTGCAGTTGCGTGCGTGTCTGTCCTGGAACATGATCAGCGTGATGTTTGGCGTGGCGGGTGTGGCCTACCTCTGCTTCCTGTTGGCTGATCTCCCTGCCTCAAAGCGCCTCTGTGCGGACTGCACCAGAGGGATGTGGGCTCTGGATGTAAGTCTGACTGGGACTTAAACACCTGTGCACCCTGTGGTCACTGTGGGTGCGTGCCTGTGTGTAATCTGTGGTTGTTTGTGCGTTTCAGGTATGTGTGTATGGCTCTCAGGGTCTGCTCCTGGTGCTGCACGTCCTGCAGGTCTGTGTCTCCATCACAGTCTGTGTTTTCTCTGTGAAAGCTCTCAGATGCCGCTTGCCAAGCAGCTCACCTGTCACAGTAAGACTCTCAGATTATCTCTGATTCACTCAGATTCTTTTAGTTTTTCTCTGATTCACTCAGATTTTCTCAGATTCTCTCAGATTTACTGTAATTCTCTCAGATCTTCTCAGATGCTCTCATGTTCTCTCAGATTATCTCAAATTTTCTCAGATTCTCTCATTTTCTCTCAGATTCTCTCAGACTTTCACATTTTCTCTCAGATTTTCTTATTTTCTCAGACTTTCTCAGATTCTCTCAATTTTCTTAGATTCACTCAGATTCTCTCAGATTTTCTCATCCTCTCTCAGATTTTCTCAGATTTTCTTTAATTCTCTTAGATTTTCTCAGATACTCTCAGATTTACTGTAATTCTCTCAGATCTTCTCAGATTCTCTCATATTCTCTCATTTTCTCTCAGATTTTTCCCAGATTCTCTCAGATTTTCTTATTTTCTCTGAGATTTTCTTATTTTCTCTCAGATTTACTCAGATTTACTCATTTTCTCTCAGATTTTCTGTAATTCTCTTAGATTTTCTCAGATTTACTGTAATTCTCTCAGATCTTCTCAGATTCTCTCATATTCTCTCAGATTTTCTCATTTTCTCTCATTTTCTCATATTCTCTCAGATTTTCTCATTTTCTCTCATTTTCTCTCATTTTCTCTCATTTTCTCTCAGATTTTCTCAGATTCTTTGAGACACAGCCCTCACACTTTCATTCTGTCTGACTCTGGATGTTAAAGTCTGTGATTTATTTTTTGCCTCCACACGTCAGTTGCACAAACTCTCTGATGGAATGTTTTTTACTGATTATTGACGAGCTTTTTGTTTGACCTTTGACCTCCAGGTGATGGTAGATGGTGGAAAACCTCTGCTGTGTGGTGCAGCTTCTGTGTATGACAGTGACGTCGCCCTGTTGGACAGCGACGGCGAGGAGCCCTGCCCATCACCTCCAAACTCACCCTGAAAAGGGAAGCTGAAGGGAGAATAAATACCACCATGAAACTACAGCAGGGCTACACTTATATACACTTACATACAGTTACATAACAGTCATATACAGTTATATACAGGTATATACAGTTATATACTGTAATATAACAGGACTGTTTCTCCTTCTCCTCGCGCTCTCATTATAATCTGTTTCTGCTGTTTTTCTGTATCTAATTTTTTGTCGGTGTGACAGCTTTCAGGGTTGATGCCATGGTACGTTGCATTGTGGGTAATTTCAGGGTGAATCAGGTAAATTGTGTCCATAATGAAGATGATCAAGCCTTTCCTCAGTTATTTAGAGGAGAAACTGAGCTCGTCTCGAAACTGAAGCCCCAGACTTTTATTTTGATGCAGAATTTCCCCAAACACACTAAAAAAGTCAAACTGACGCTTTGAAACCCTCGAAGAGGAGATGGAGGAAGTCGTTTTCATCACGGTGAAGCTAAATGAGGATCTTTGAAGGGCTTCTGTCGGATGAGACCGACATGTTAAACATGATTTTAGTTTGAAGAGGAAAATAAAATCATATACAAATTAAAGTCAGAGATCTTACAGAAGACAAAATAAATGTATGGTTTGTGTGTGGCCCAGCAGCAGGGCCCAGCAGGGGGCGCTCATGTTGCAGTGACAGACCAGCCTCAAAGGAAAACCTAAAACGAAGACTACATGATGAGATAAATGATCTGAAAATAGAAACAGACTAAAGATTTGAACATGTTTGTAGTTTTCTCTTAATGAAGCACTTTACCACATAACTACACCCTCTACATCAGCTCTGACAATGAATTACAAACATGTTGTTGAATAAAAACACTTCACGCTTCCTCCAAAAGGAGCCGTGCGTCCTTTTAAAGGATCTGATGATTTGCACTGTTTGTCTCTGAAATCTTTTCTGTCTCTTTATATTTCATGATCAATAAACTGAAGATTTTTTTCAACTGTGGTGTTTTTTGTTTTTTGTTTTTTTAAAAACAACAACAACAACAACAAAAACAACAGTGAGTTCAAAGGATTCATGTCTGATAAACAGGAAGCAGAGCACAGCTGTCAGAGCTCATTTCCCGTAAATGTTTGATGGTTTAGTCTCATGGTCATATTTCAGTTAAAACAAATAATAATGGTTAAGATACCTTTATTTTCTCTATTTTTTATTTGACAGGTACAAATAAATGAAACATTTAAAAAAGCATTGACTATGGTGTGAAATATCGAATTTGCAAACATTTTTCTCTGCTGGATTTTTAAAAAATTCTTGTATTTAACAATTTTATTGAGTTCATTTAAATTTGGAATAAAAACGTAACTTTATACGTTTAAAAAAAAGGGGGGGAAGCGTAATTATATACAAAAAAATCTATATATTTATACATTAATACACCAAGAAAATGTGTTTATGTAGTGATTCTTTAACGATCAGTCAGAACGCTGTAAAAAGGTAGAAAAATCAGAGGGCTTTTATTTTGAAGTTTCTAACCGGATGTGGAGCCCAGCGGAAACTAACCAAAGGATAGTGATCCAGCGCTGTCGGCGTGAGAGTAGGTATGTGTTCTGTGCGTTTGTCAGTAGGTGTGTGTTCTGTATGTGTGTGTGTGTGTGTAAGTACGTGTGTGTTCTCTGTCTGTATCCACAGGTGTGTGTGTGTCTGTTTCTCTGTACGCGTCAGTAGGTGTGTGTTCTGTTTGTCTCTGTATCAGTAGGCGTTCTCTCTCTCTCTCTCTCTCTCTCTCTCTCTCTCTCTCTCTCTCTCTCTCTCTCTCTCTCTCTCTCTCTCTCTCTCTCTGTGTCTGTATGCATGTGTGTCAGTAGGTGTGTGTGTTTGTTCTCTGCAGCTTGTTGAGCCTTCAGATTGTGATAATGAGTAATGTGTGTGTTTAAAGTTCAGTCTTGAGAATCAAAGAATGTGTTGAAGTGAATATTTGTCAGTCTCTGTCTCCATACAGCTCACACTCTAAGTCCATCAGTCACACACACACGCACACGCGCACCCACACACACACACACACACACACACACACACACACACACACACACACACACACACACACACACACACACAGAGCTTTATGTTTAGCTGTATTTTCTTGTAATAATTTCATATTTTCAGTCATGTTGCTCTGAAACAAACAGCCTTCCTCTCTTTTTGGTGGTGTGTGTTTTTGTCAGCTGACCGTGTAAACACAGGATCAGGGGATGCAGCGTGATGGACAAAGTCCGCCGGATCCTGGTCCATGTTTGTAAAGATGGAGCTGCTCCACAGAGGGCTCAGTTTGTCCAGGTCTGTGAGGAGGAGGAGGAGGAGGAGGCTGTTTAAAGGAGCAGCTCACCTTTTCTCACACTTATCATGTTATTTGACCTGGATCAGTGTGTTTCCTGTTTCTTCTTCTTCTTCTTCTTCTTCTTCTGTTGATTCAGAGTATAACGGGACACTTCAGTGACTGTGGGGATGACCAGGTGGAGGTGAGCTGCTCTCTGGAGAGAAACCAGTTCATCCTTCAGAGAGGAGACGGAGGAAGAGGACTTCCTCTGAAGGTCAGACACCTTCAACTGAAACGGAAACACTTAAACACATACATACATACATACACACATAAATACATACACACATGTACATACATACATACATACATACATACATACATACATACATTCATTAACACATACACATACATACATACATACATACATACATACATACATACATACATACATACATACATACATACATACATACATACATTCATTAACACATACACATACATACATACATACATACATACATACATACATACATACATACATACATACATACATACATACATACACACAAACATACATACATACAGACATACATGCATACATACATACAAACATACATACACACATAAACATACACACATAAACATAGATACATACATACACACACACACACATACATACATACATACATACATACATACATACATACATACATACATACATACATACATACATACATTCATACACACATACATTCATACACACATACATTCATACACACATACACATACATACATACATACACACATACATGCATACATGCATACATACACACATACATGCATACATGCATACATACATACATACATACATACATACATACATACATACATACATACATACATACATACATATACATATAAACATACAGAAATACATACACACATAAACATAAACATATAAACACATACACACATAAACATAAATACATACATAAATACATACATACATACATACATACATACATACATACATACATACACACATACGCATACATACATACATACAAACATACATACATACACACATACATAATTACATTCATATATAAATACAAGTTATACATTTACACATAAACACATTTATACATAAACATGTAAGTACACATACACACATACACATTAACACGTATATACTTGATCAGGTAAACACAGACAGGTGATTGGATGAAGACTTAAGTGGTTGCATGTAAACGTAAATACATAAACGGGTTTATACATTAACACAAATTCACTAACGCGTAAACACAGTACACATAAACATGTGAACACACTAACATATACATACATAAATACATAAATGAGATTTGAGACACAGCCTCAGTCTCTGTTCCTGTCGTCTTCTCAGAGACCTGCGTTCTGTCCCATCAAACACCTGTCACTCAACGAGGCAGCTGCAATCCCATTGGATGTCCAGCAGCGTGGGGTGGATGTGGGTGTGGCCATCCTCCTGCAGTCAGCCAATCAGAGGGTGTTACTCACACGGCGAGCGAAGGAGCTTCGGATCTTTCCCAATGTCTGGGTTCCTCCAGGTTGGATAGTGTTGGCGAGGCAGAGGCATGATGGGAAGTCTGAAGTCTGTAGCTTTGTGTTGGACCCTGTTACTGTTAAACCTAATGTGTGTGTGTGTGTCTCTAAGGGGGCCACGTGGAGCCGGATGAGACGGTGTGTGAGTTTCTCTCTCTCTCTCTTATAAACGTGACGTCTGCTCGTGTTTGTTGACTGACCTCGTCTGAACCGTGTGCAGCTGCTGGACGCTGGACTCAGGGAGCTGAAGGAGGAAACTGGACTGAACCTGGAACCAGAGGAGGTTTCTCCAAAAGTCCTGGGACTCTGGGAGGTGAGACACACACAAACCCTCGCAGGACGACATGAAGAGCACAGATAAAGACCTGGACCGGGAGCAGGAGAGCAGACCAGAGCCAGAGAGGGAGGAGGACGAGCCAGAAGGAATCAGAACCAGGACTTTGTTTCTGCTGAAGCTCCGTTTGGTTAAAGTTGTTTGATTTGTGGATTCCAGACTCGGATCCTCTCAGACCTCTGATAAATGTCCTCAGAGCACTGACGTCAAATGAGACGACTTTCTCTCTGTGTGTCTCAGTCCGTGTACCCCCCCATGCTGTCCCGAGGACTCCCTCAGAGACACCACATCGTGGTCTACATGCTGCTGCACTCTTCCCTCTCTCACCTGCAGCTCCAGGTACTCTGGTCCTCATAGGTGAGCTCACACACCTGTTCCTGACCCTAACCGTGTGACTCCTCCCCTCAGGCGTCTCTGAACCCGTCTCCTGCTGAGGTCAGCGCCTGTCTGTGGGCCGACCGTCACCTGGTTCAAGCCGTGGTGTCGGCTGTGGATGGAGAGGACTCAGAGGTTCAGGTGGACCACCTGCAGAGCAGCGTCAGGTGAGGGCGGAGAGCTCAACAGGTGTTTAAAGACATGATGATGATGTCACAGGATTAGTTTTTTAGGTTCGTCTGGATTTAACGAGAAACTCGAATCTTTACTCAGAGAGATTCTCGTTTCAGCTCAAAGGATAAAAATATGAACAGTGCTGTATGTCGTGACTCCTGTGACCTTTGACCCCCTGCTGTGTTGCAGCGTCTCTCTGGTGTCTTCGGATGGCACTCTGACTGACTCCTCTCTGCCTCTGACCGTGTTCATTAGTCGGGCACCGTCCACCGGCCCAGATGTGGAGCGGGTCAGCACTGGGACAAAGTTTTCCCTGGAGATTTGGCTGAGGAGCCTGGAAACCTCCTGACCTCTGACCCCTGACCCCTGACCTCTGACCTCTGACAGTCCTGATGAGAAGAACTGTGAATTTAATCTGAAGTTTCCTTAATTGTCCTTATTTTTACAATAAAACAATCAAACACTTAAACTGAGTCCTTTTCAGACTGTAGGCCACCAGGGAGCAGCAGAACACTGAAGCCAAGTGTGTGTGTGTGTGTGTGTAAAGTTTCTTTTTTTTTTCTTAAAACCATCCTTACGTTTTTAAATCTGAACAAAAAGAAAGGATAAAAAACAAACTTTTAAACTCTCCTTATGAATAAAGTCAAGTTTAATTAAAGAAACAAATTAAAAAACATTTTTCAGATGTTTTCCCGCTTTTAGTCTGTCATGTCTTTTTTTCTATTTGTATCTTATTTAGTTCAAACATACATGGTTTAAAAAAAAAAAAAAAAAAAAAAAATCACATCAGTTCCTTGGAACAGCTGAGATTTTTTTTACACATATAAATATATAATAAAAAAATAATAATAAAAAGAAAACCAGTATAAGTGTGAGGTGTGGTTGGAAACGTGTAAAGGCTTATATATAAAAAACAAATAATCTACTTACATCAAAATACAAAAAAAAAAAAAAAGAAAGAAATGTTTAAGTTGAAAATATTCATGTAATTTCTGCATACAACTGATAAACATTAAAAAATTAAGGGAGTTCAATTAAGAAACTCACTGAATATTGTTAAGTTTAATTTATTTAGTTTCAATATGAATAATGACAAAGACGAATTGATTAAATGTACACAGTGATTCCACAGAATAACTCCGGGGTATTTAATAGAAAGCTGTTGGGAGTAGAGTTTCTTGATCAGTTTAAACTCGTCTCACTCGTTTTACTTCCTGCTTTAAATGTTTCTCTGAAGCAAAGGAACAGCGCCCGCCCTCAGTTACACACTGCAGTCTGTGTGGCCACAGATGGTACTGCACCCTGACGAGGCTGAGAGAGGCTGAAAGAGGTCACATCATCAATTAAGAAGGTGGGAACCAGGTATGTATCCTCTACCTGTGTGAGGCGTTCAGGTGACTGAGTGCAGATAGGAAACTAATGTTATCAATGAAACAGTGAAATCAGCCGAGCCCCGAGAGGCTGATCTGTTTTTTTTATTTGATCAAAGACTGAGTCACAATATGAGTCCTGTGACACACCTGGGACTTGAGAGGAGGGTGGGTGTTTTTACAGGTACAGGTGTGAGGTCATCGTGTCACTCTCAGGTAATCAAAGTGTGAACAGAACAGCCGAACCCACACATCAAACACTTGGCTGTTACGTAAGATCACACACTTGAGTGTGTAGCTTTAAATGATCACCTGTCAGGTAAACCCTTACAATGTCCATTATTATGAAGCCCCGCCCCTTCCTGTATGTAATCTGTTTGTACAAAATAACACATGTTTCTGATGTCATACAATGAACACCTGACTCAGAGGTCTTTTTAGTTTTTTCTCTTTCAGCTTAAAACTGGATCATATTCAGCTATCCTCTGCTTTCCTCAGCCATCCTCAGCTATGTCAAGTATCCTCAGATATTCTCGGCAATTTCAGCTATCTCATCTATCCTCATCTATCTCAGCTATCCTCATCTAGCTCAGCTATCCTCAGCTATCCCAACTATCCTTAGCTATCCTCATCTATCTCAGCTATCCTCATCTACCTCATCTATCCTCATCTACTTCAGCTATCCTCATCTATCCTCATCTATCTCAGCTATCCTCAGCTATCCCATCTATCCTCATCTATCTCAGCTATCCTCATCTATCTCAGCTATCCTCAGCTATCCCAACTATCCTTAGCTATCCTCATATATCTCAGCTATCCTCAGCTATCTCAGCTATCCTCATCTATCATAGCTATCTTCAGCTATCTTAGAAATTACAGTTAGCTTTCTCAGCTATCCTCAGCTATCTCAGATATTCTCATCTATCTCAACTATCCTCAGCTATCCCCAGCTATCTCAGCTATTCTCATCTATCTCAGCTATCCTTAGCTATCTCAGCTATCCTCCTCTATCTCAGCTATCCTCAGCTATCTCAGCTATTCTCATCTATCTCAGCTATCCTCAGCTATCTCAGCTATCCTCAACTATCTCAGCTATACTTAGCTATCCTCATCTATCTCAGCTATTCTCATCTATCTCAGCTATCCTCATCTATCTCAGCTATTCTCATCTATCTCAGCTATCCTCATCTATCTCATCTATCACCATCTATCTCAGCTATCCTCATCTATCTCATCTATCACCATATATCTCAGCTATCCTCATCTATCTCAGCTATCCTCATCTATCTCAGCTATTCTCATCTATCTCAGCTATCCTCATCTATCTCAGATATTCTCAGCTATCCTCATCTATCTCAGCTATCCTCAGCTATCTCAGATATTCTCATCTATCTCAGGTATCCTCAGCCATCCTCAGCTATCTCATCTATCATTATCCATCTCAGCTATCCTCATCTATCTCGGCTATCTTCAGCTGTCTTAGAAATAACACATAGCTTCTCTGGTATCTCATCTATCCTCATCTATCTCATCTATCGCAGCATTTCTCATCTATCTCAACAACTTTAGCTACCAGGTTCCCTCAACAATCTCAGCAATCCTTCACTATCCTATCTTACCTCTCAGTTATCTCAACTATTCCAGCCATCCAGCTGTTCCGGGAACACTTAGGGGTCCAGCTCTTAATAAATGAAAACAATGAATAATGACTGTTGAATGATATTGTTGATATTAAATTTTAATTGTGGCTACATTGTTTAAATGAACCACTATAAAGCCAAACAAACTTGAAGCATTTCTTTGCACTTATGAAGGTTTTGTTTTCCTGTTTAAATTCTTGCTTGTGTTGTACGTCACTTTGGTCAAAAGCGTCTCCTAAATGAAATTGTAGAGCTGTAGAAAATCATTCTTAGCTATCTCACCTATCCTCAACTATTTCCAGCCATCTCATTCTGCTCAAAACTAGCTGAACTAGCTTAGCATTGAGTAAAGAAATGTTTAGATGCTTCATCCTGCTTTAAACAGGAAAACAAAGGTTGATAACTCCTCATGTGCATGACTTAAATGGAAACAGTCCATAGTTAAGAAATGATTCTATTATCATTTAAATCATTAAAACCTTCAGACTGTGAGCGCCTCTGGATCACGTGGACTCGTGGAGCCGAGCTGTCGTCTCTTTTTGTTCGTATCAGCTGGTATCAAACACTCAGACATTCCTCCACCTCGCCTCGCCTCACCTCGCCCCGCTCCACCCGTCTTCACTTTCTGTCTTTGTCTGGCTCTTTGTTCACAAACTGTTTGGTTTGAAAACATGAATCTGGACTTTGGTCCACAAAGAGTCAAATCTGAACAAAGAGGATCGTCTTTCAGACATTTTCCACGCCATAAAGCAGAAAGTGGGACAGAGACGCCGCTGCCAAACGGAAACATGATTTCAGAGGAGAGGGGAGGTCTGCAGATTCAAGATCCCTTATAAAACACACACACACATAATCAATAAAACATAATCAAACATCAGGTTTCTGATTATGTTATATCAAAATGTGATCAGTAAACACTTCAGCACATTCATGATGATGTGATTTAAACTGTCGGAGACAAAAAGTGAGTCGTTCAAAAAGACTGATCGTTTGTGAAGATCACATCTGTTTTATTTCAAGTTTACATCATCAGAAACTTACAAAATAACTTTATAAGTTAAATCTCAGCCTGTGTTTTACACCTGATATCAACACAAGACGGGATCACTCTGTGGATAACTGATGAAACGTCAGTATTTAGTGTTCTTCAGCTTGTTATAATCACGTTTCATTTTAATGTTTTAAAACAATGACGGAAAAACACTTGAAGAGAAACGTATGGGACGGTTAAAGTATTCAACGTTACATGAAGTCAGTGTTTTCAGAGCTCTGTTAACAGCTGAAGATTCGTTGTAACGTTTGGTGATTCATGCTAACGTTTTGACCAATATGAAGGCAGCTCATGACGTCACATTTCACAGGTCATCTTCAACCAAAATCTAAGAAACTAAAGATGAAAGCAAGTTTCTTGTTACTGTGATTTTATAATAAAAGTTTAATTAACAAGAAGAAGAAATAAAAATCATGTCAGTGCTCAAATAAAGGGTTAATCCAGCTTTAATCTGACTCAAACTTTATTATGTTCGTTGGTTTATTATCAGTCAAACAGTGAGGGGAGGGGTTTCAGGGTTTTTATATTAAATTAAGAGTTTAATATAAAACATCTCATTAGATAAAAATAAAACAAACATGAAAATTGTTATAAAAATTTGACTTCATCAACAGTTTGAATCATTGTATAAAAAAATGATGAACAGTAGAATTCCATCATGTAATAAATAAACCATCAGGTGTTTGGATCAGTCTCAGGTGAGTGCTACTGGTGGATGGTGTAAACACTCGACCTCTTCTTCATCGCTTCGTCGATTTCTTCCTGAAACACAAAAAAACCCCATCAGTTTAGAGTCCGAGCAGAAACTCAAGGAGCTCTGAAAATGTTAATTTGACTTATCTAATGTGAATATTATTGAGTTGAAATGGTGTCTTATAATCCTCCATTCTAACAGAGATATCACCAATACCGAGCTACATGAGGAGATAAACATGGTGACAATATAAACAGGAAACATCCGTCCCTATGGGATTATTTGTGAGCTCAGAGTCTGACCATAAGGACTGGAGTCACTTTAAACAGCACAGGCTAATCACAAAGCTAACAGCTAACGTTGTTATCACCAATAAGCACACAAACACTTAAAGCCACGCCCACCAATGCTCTGCTGGTCAGCCTGTCGTCACGGTAACATTCATCACAGGTTTCAGCATTATTCCAGAACAATCCCTGAGTCAATGTTGACTCATTAAAACACAAACAGGTGGAAAACCATTACAGTAACACACCCATCACACACACACACACACACATTAGTGGGCTGTAGCTGCTCTCTGTCTGGGGATAAGGTCGCTGTGAAAAAAACTGCGTTCAGGATCTGAAGTTAACAACACACCTGAGAGAGACCATAACCTGACAAAGACCACATTCTGACAAAGACCACATCTGGACAAATCCTCAATCCTCATCAGGACCAGGGCCTATCCCAGTCCAGGGTCCTTCAGTCTTTACAGATAAAGCACTCAATCACTGCAGCGGTTACCTCTAGACGCCTTTCGAACCAGCAGCTCCAGAATTGCTAATGCTAGCATGTAACCTCCTTGATTTATGCTAACGAATGTTGTGGTGAACCGCCCAGTAAAGAGGTCCACACACGTGGCCTGACGTTCACTTCCTCTCAAATGTCAAAATCCTGTTTTGACTTCCTGTTTGAGTCAATGTTTTACTCACATAAGCATCCCCGTTCTGGCGTCCGAAGCGGCCATGTGTGGTGTACAGCGGGATGCTGTCATTGTAGGTTGAGGGGTCGTAGAGGCTGAAGTCTTGGTGGCGCCCCCTACAGCAGAACCACCACACCAGCTGGAGAGAGAAACGGGTTAGTATCCAATCAGAGGAGCTCAGTAGCAGACACTCATCTTCAGAAACTGTGAATGTTAGCGTAACGACACAGGCCAATCCTGTCTTATGCTAAGCTAGGCTAATGTCACCCAGACAGGGTTAGCATAACGACTCACCAGAGCGAGCAGCAGCAGGAGAAGCAGCAGCAGAACCAGAGAAGCCAGAACCAGCAGAGCGATGCCCCATCCAGGGACGCCACCACCACTAGCAAGCGAAGTAACCTTTGCTGCCGTGGTAACAACGGATGTCACTATGGCAGCTGTAGTGTTGTTGGGGGAAACAGTCTTTGTGGTGTTTGTTGTCATGGTTACAGGAGAAGTGCCTGTGTTGCTTGTCGTCATAGTTACAGGAGAAGTTCCTGTGTTATTTGTCGTCATGGTTATAGGAGAAGCGCCCGTGGTGTTTGTTGTCATGGTTACAGGAGAAGCGCCTGTGGTGTTTGGTGAGGTGCTGTTGGGGGAGACCTGAGTCATGGTAACTCTAGGTGTTGTCGGGTCGCCTGAGCTGCTCGGGTTGCTGGATGCAGCAGGTGATGCTGTGGGCGGGTCAGAGCTGCTGACAGACGCTGCTGTAGAGTCAGAAGTGGAGGGAGTGGGGCTGTTTGTTGTTAAGGCAACAGCAGGTGTAGAAGCACCTGATGGTGAGGCGGTTGTCATGGTTACAGGAGGTGTGGTCGACAAAACTAAAGAAAAGAAAAAATAAACAAACTGCAGATTTTAGTACTACCCAAGCGGCAACCTTTGGTCTGAAAATATGAGACAATGCGGAAGTGCTAAAGTCTGCTGTTCCTCGAGTGTCCGCTTGAGGCTGGCTCCGGAAGTACCGGAAGTCACAAACACACCAAGACAAAAAAAAAAAGTTGTTTTTAACGGCCAAAAAAAGCACATTTACAGCCTGGTACAAAGAATGTCTCCCAATTGAATCGCTAATTTCACTATCGATATGCACTGTACGGGGGGTTGAATTTTTTTTCAAGCTCGGCAATTTAGAAAATATTAAGATTGCCAGTTCATCCAATCAGAGGCACAGCTCAGCTCACATGATTGCTGGGCGCCCTATAAGACTCAAAGCCCGCCTCATTTCCAATATGGCCGCGCTGGCCGTTTTGCTTCAAAAATCTGTTTCAGAAACAGACAGGTGATGTCGCGGAGACTACGTCCATTAATTATACAGTCTATGGTTCTACCACGTTGTCTCGTGCTTTCAGACCGGAGCTGCTTGGTCCAGAGTTTACAGGCGAGCTCGTATCATCTGCTACAAACTGTGAACTGGAAGGTTTCCTCTGCGTCAATTCAAACTCAGCTTGTTTTTGTCTCCTCTGTGGAGCGACACAGCAGACATTCTTTCATAGTTCGGGTTTGTTGGAGTAATTCAAAAAGACATTTTTCAGTCCTGAGATAAAATCTGATCTTCAGAAACTTTTAAGGGATTAAAGATGAGACGAACCTCTGAGTGAGATCAAACCACGATCTGCTGTTCCACCTGATTGCCATCGAGTCTTCCCTCTCTAAAGGTCAGTTACATTTACGAGCCTGAATTTATTAATTATCTGATCGGTCTGAGTCTCAGTCCTGATGATTCACACGCTGAACCTCTCTGCACCTCCTGATCTCACAGCTCAGTCTGTGAGGCACAAACACTCTCCGGAGTCTTCCTCCACCTGTCTCAGACTCTTCATCACATCACATCAAACCCAGGGGCCAGCTGTCTCTCAGGTGTGAGCCGTGTTTCAGGTGAGCCGAGTGTTTCTTACCTGAGGAGGTGAGTGTGAGAGCGACGAACAGAGCGAGCAGCGTCTCCATCTTCCTGAATGACATCCTGTGACAAAGATCTCAGTGTGAGCAACGCTGGAGTCTGTTTCCCTCCACAGAAAGACTTCTTTATACACCTGACTCACCTTCACAGGTGGGGGAGGAGGTATGAGGGGGAGGGGCCTGCACCTCCCATCCTACCTGAGAACAGAGCTCCTCTCTGTGGTCACAGCCCAAACCAGACGCCTGTTAAAATCCACTGATATTGTTTGATACGGATGTGTAAAGGTGGGCTGCCTCATCCAGGCTCAGGTGTGTTTGTGTCTGTCTGGAGAAGTTTATCAGACAGGTGAAAGATGGCTTACCTGTATTTCATTTTCTGCTGTGGTGTTTTGATCCAATGTGAACTGACTTTGGTATTAGGTCTCAAAGATCAGTCAAACAGCTGCTGTCTCTTTAAGGCTCCCTGCTCCACAAACCGCCTTCACTCTGATTGGTCAGCCCAAGATCTGGTGCCATTTTTAGAACGGAGTGTTTTGGTCAGTTTACAGACAGATTTGGAGATTCCTATAATGTATGTTATAGGAAAAATGTTTGAAAAATGGAAGATTATTTATTGATGTTTGTATTTGGTGTTTTCATGTTTGTTTTCTCTGATTTTAAAGTTTTTCTAAAGTTTTCCTCAGAGCTGATTTTTATTTCCTGTTCAGTAAAATAATAACAAGTGGGTTTACGCGTTTAATAGAAGAAAGGGTTGGAGAGTAACAATAGTATGTATTTTTATTGGTCTTTTTTTAACCCTGCTGACAGCTGGCCCATCCTCATTGGCAGATAGAGTTTCAGGAGTTTACAGCAGCACCTGGTGGCTGTTAGAGGAACTGCAGCTTCCTGTTACCCTCACACAGTCAGACGGCTCAGGGTGGTTTCAATGCTTTTATTGATCAAAACAGAAGTTTGTGAAAAAAAATGATCTGAAGACAGGAAACAGTGATGTCATGAGGAAGAGGTGATGATGTCATCAGTTTAACTGTAGGCATCTTTCTCAGTCTGTGACTGGCTGGATGGAGCGACCACAGGGAGCTCCAGGGTCAACGTGGGCTGAGCAGGCTCCTCCCCCGAGTTACCTGGAGTCAGAGAAGGAGATTTAACGTAGAGCAGTAAATGAAGGAGATAACGAGATAAATAAAGAGATGAATAAAGGAGCAGAGAGTAGACGGCTCAGTGATCACATCTGATCAGAGTCCTCCAAACTGGACTCTTCTGGTCTGGCCTCACCGCTCAGATTGCGCAGTCTGGATCCCAGTTGGTTCCAGAACGAACAGGCGTTCTGACTCAGACCTTGCTGATGTTGGAGGGTAGGGCTTATCTGTAGGTAGGTGGGAGGGGCCTCAGAGGACAGGACCGGCTGCCAGCGGGGGAGAGCTGACTCCGCCCACACAGTAGAGGGGTTAGGATTCCTGAGAAGAAGAAGAAATGTGAATGAACATAATGCTGGAAGGAGGAATGGTTAATGTAGCTCTACTGTCTGAGAGTCAGAGTGTCTGAGAGTCAGAGTTTGAGGGGCAGAGAGTCAAAATCTGAGAATCTGAGAGTCAAAGTCTGAGAAACTGAGAGTCAGAGCCAGAGTGTGTCAGAGTCCAAGAATCACAGTGTCTGAGAATCTGAGAATCAAAATCTGAGAATCTGAGAGTCAAAGTCTAAGAATCTGAGAGTCAGAGCCAGAGTGAGTCAGAGTCTAAGAGTCAGAGTGTCTAAGAATCTGAGAGTCAGAGAGTCAAAGTCTGAGAATATGAGAACCTAAGAGTCAAAGAATCTGAGAGTCAGAACCAGAGTGTGTCAGAGTCCAAGAATCAATCAGAGTGTCTGAGAATCTGAGAGTCTAAGAATCTGGGAGTCAGAGTGTCTGAGAGTAAGATTCAGAGAGTCAGAAAGTCCAAGAGTCAGTAAGTCAGCATTTTATCAGAAATCAGTCATCAGTCTGACCCTGAGCGGACAAAGCTGGACATGTAGCTCATCATAGCCAGCGAGAGGCGTTGGTCAGAGGAGGTGAAACGCTGAGAGTTGATAGGATGATGAGGCGTCCCAAACACAAACTGAACATCCAGAGGAACGGACTGGTCGGCCCTGCAGACAGGAAGAAGTCATCAATCCGATCAGACGTCAACCAGACAGGAAGAGATAACAGTAGCCTGAGAGCTAACCCTGTTTTCTATGAGTCATGATGTTAAAGTCAGTCAAACGTTAGCTTCAGATAAACTGATCCCCTGAGGTTTAAATTATTAAGAGCTGAGGAGGATTCATGTTCCAGGGAATAATCGGTACCTGCTGCTGGCGCCGGCGGCTGGCTGATGGTACATGAAGACGTTAGCTTTGCTGTTAGCCCAGCGGCTAGCCATCTTCAGACTCGGACAGATGATAAACAGATCTCTGGAAAACAGAAGGACAGCTTAAGGTTTTATGATCTGAAACATGTAAAGTATCTGAATTTGAAACATTCATCAGAAACATTAAAGAGTTGATCAGCTTTGTTAGTCATCCGTGATTCAAACTGCAGTTCCTCAGAGTCTGACCTGGTGGCGTTGTTGAGTGCTCTGGAGAACAGGTTGTATCCAGCAGCTGTCGGACTGTGATCCAGAGAGTAGAACCAGGACGCTGCTTCCTTCAGGAGCTCACTTCCTGTCACGCCACCTAGCGAGCGACTCAGAGCCTCGTAGAATGCTGTCTTACTGTCAGCTCGACCCTGCAGTGCCTCAAAGTCCTGGACCAGAGAGACCAGGATCCATGAGAGACCAAAACACGAGAAGAGGAATGTTTACCGTCAACAAGAAGTGACCTCTGACCTTTATCCTGCGAGCCCGGCTGATCAGACCGTCCTGTTCCGATGTCCCCAGCAGGAGGTCCACTCCGAGGAGGGACGAGTTTGAGACTGACTGATGAACCGGAGACCAGAACTGAAAAGGACCGCTGACTGCCAACAGCTGCAACACACACACACAAACACACTCAGGTGAGACACAGAGACCAGGTTGTTCCTGTTGAGTGCTCAGGTGTGAACCTCCACCTTGGTCTGGGCTGCGTTGAGCGTATGAGCAGGTGTGGCTCTGAGGCAGGTGACCATGATGTCATCATCAGTGAGGTCATCGGTCAGACAGCCCAGCTCCTTGGCGAGCTGGAGCGCCTGGCGTCTGGAGGTGGAGGGATTGTGGAGCAGTGATGGAGAGAACACAGCACCGCCCTGCAGGATGAGGAGGAAACAGCAGAGATTCTGAGATTTAAAGGTACAGGACCAGCAAACACCATCTGAAACAAATGCTTCAGTTTGTTCCTGAGCAAAGCTCATCCTCAGAGAATCAAACACTCAGAGCTGGAACAGGTTTATCGTTAGCTGCTAACAGCTAACTGCTAATCGGCAGCGCTCACCATCAGCATCATCCTGTGGAACAGAGGAGAAGATGAGGAGGAGGAGGAGAGGAGATGAAGGCTGCTGATGTCAGCTCCACGACGCTCTGCCCCTACCGTCACTCTCATGTTGTCCCCGCCCACCAGGGAAATGTAGGCGTTAACCCAACGAAGCACTGCTTCCTGGTCCGACAGACCGTAGTTACCACGGAGACCAGACCGACCTGCAGACGGAGTGTGTTAGAGGTGTGTGTATGTGTGTGAACGTGTGTGAATGTGTGTGTGTGTCCTTACCCGTGCTCAGGAAGCCCAGAGCTGCCGTTCTGTAACTGGCTGTCACCACGACAAGATTCCCCACAGCAGCGAGGGCGGAGCCATCTAACAGCGCTGGCTTCTGATTGGCTGAAGGGTTGAAGAAGAACACCAGGACCGGGACACGTCCCCTCTATAATCACACACACAAACACACACAGAAACACACACAGATCAGGCACTGTGATAAAGATGTCAACGGCTCTGGGGGAAAGAAGGAGGAGCTAGAGAGGCTCACCTGAGCAGCAGGAGTGAAGATGTTCAGGTAGAGACAGTCCTCACTGGAGGACTCAGAGTCTACATCACCAGGCTGAATACAGGCAGGACTACAGACAGACAGGCACACAGACAGACAGACAGAGACACCAGTCTAAAAATATGAACCTGATGCTTAAGTGCTGAAAACTGCAGTTCCTTGAGTATCCACTAGAGGCTGTTTGTCTCAGACAGACAGCGGGATGGACAGACAGGTGACATGCATGTACC